>OW964553.2:38011310-38490496 GCA_943138885.2 Tholera decimalis | reverse complement strand
GCAATGCTTTAGTCGAAATACTTGTGCAACCCCCCTCCCATCACCGCCCCCTTTTTTTTTTTTTTTTTCACAAGCACGCGAGGTGCTTGCACCTCGCGCAACACGCAAATACTTGATTTAGAGGGGCAATGCTTTAGTTTTTTTCACAAGCTCGCGAGGTGCTTGCACCTCGCGCAACACGCAAATACTTGATTTAGAGGGGCAATGCTTTAGATTTTTTCACAAGCACGCGAGGTGCTTGCACCTCGCGCAACACGCGAGGTGCTTGCACCTCGCGCAACACGCAAATACTAGTTATACTATATAAAGCTAAATTAGCACTCACTGACTCACTCACTCATTGACAGAATTGTTCTCCCAGATGGTGGATGGGGAGGTGGGTATATTTTGACAGATTCGTAAACAAGTAACTCTCAAACCTACGGGAAAAGTGCCAAACCCCCCCTTTTACCCCCCTTCTCCCCCCCCCCCCCTATCGTATCTCGGAAACTACGAGACCCGTATTTTTTTCTTTTTACGGATTCGTATAGAGGAGGCTCAGTAAAGTAAAAACCATTTTTCAAAGTCCCCCCCCCTCGCCCCCCTTCTCCCCCCCTTTAGGCAGATCTCGGAATCTAAGAGACTTGGAACATTTTTTTTTTCAGATTCATTTAGAGAGGCAATGCTTTAGTCGAAATACTTGTGCAACCCCCCCCCCATCACCCCCCCCCTCCTTTTTTTTTTTTTTTTTCACAAGCTCGCGAGGTGCTTGCACCTCGCGCAACACGCAAATACTTGATTTAGAGGGGCAATGCTTTAGTTTTTTTCACAAGCTCGCGAGGTGCTTGCACCTCGCGCAACACGCAAATACTAAACCCCATCCATCACCCCCCCCCCACTTTTTTTTTTCACAAGCACGCGAGGTGCTTGCACCTCGCACAACACGCAAATACTTGATTTAGAGGGGCAATGCTTTAGTTTTTTTCACAAGCACGCGAGGTGCTTGCACCTCGCGCAACACGCAAATACTTGATTTAGAGGGGCAGTGCTTTAGTTTTCTTCACAAGCACGCGAGGTGCTTGCACCTCGCGCAACACGCAAATACTTGATTTAGAGGGGCAATGCTTTAGTTTTTTTCACAAGCACGCGAGGTGCTTGCACCTCGCGCAACACGCAAATACTAAACCCCCCCCATCTCCCCCCATCACCCCGCCCCCATTTTTTTTTTTCACAAGCACGCGAGGTGCTTGCACCTCGCGCAACACGCAAATACTAGTAATACTATATAAAGCTAAATTACCACTCACTGACTCACTCACTCATTGACATAATTGTTCTCCCAGATGGTGGATGGGGAGGTGGGTATATTTTGACAGATTCGTAAACAAGTAACTCTCAAACCTACGGGAAAAGTGCCAAACCTCCCCTTTTCCCCCCCCTTCTCGCCCCCGCCTATCGTATCTCGGATACTACGAGACCCGTATTTTTTTTTTTACGGATTCGTGTAGAGGAGGCTCGGTAAAGTAAAAACCATTTTTCAAAGTCCCCCCCTGCCCCCCTTCTCCCCCCCTTTAGGCGGATCTCGGAAATTAAGAGACATGGAAAATTTTTTTTTTCAGATTCATTTAGAAGGGCAATGCTTTAGTCGACATACTTCTGCAACCCCCCCCCCCCTATCACCCCCCCCCATTTTTTTTTTTTTTCACAAGCACGCGAGGTGCTTGCACCTCGCGCAACACGCAAATACTAAACCCCCCCATCTCCCCCCCCCCATTTTTTTTCTTTTTTTTTTTTCACAAGCACGCGAGGTGCTTGCACCTCGCGCAACACGCAAATACTTGATTTAGAGGGGCAATGCTTTAGTTTTTTTCACAAGCACGCGAGGTGCTTGCACCTCGCGCAACACGCAAATACTAAACCCCCCCATCTCCCCCCCACTTTTTTTTTCACAAGCACGCGAGGTGCTTGCACCTCGCGCAACACGCAAATACTAAACCCCCCCCATCACCCCCCCCCCTTTTTTTTTCACAAGCACGCGAGGTGCTTGCACCTAGCGCAACACGCAAATACTAGTTATATTATATAAAGCTAAATTACCACTCACTCACTCACTCACTGACTGACTGACTCATTGACATAATTGTTCTCCCAGATGGTGGATGGGGAGGTGGGTATATTTTGACAGATTCGTAAACAAGTAACTCTCAAACCTACGGGAAAAGTGCCAAACCTCCCCTTTCCACACCCTTCTCCCCCCCCCCCCCTATCGTATCTCGGAAACTACGAGACCCGTATTTTTTTCTTTTTACGGATTCGTATAGAGGAGGCTCAGTAAAGTAAAAACCATTTTTCAAAGTCCCCCCCCCTCGCCCCCCTTCTCCCCCCCTTTAGGCAGATCTCGGAATCTAAGAGACTTGGAACATTTTTTTTTTCAGATGCATTTAGAGGGGCAATGCTTTAGTCGAAATACTTGTGCAACCCCCCTCCCATCACCGCCCCCTTTTTTTTTTTTTTTTTCACAAGCACGCGAGGTGCTTGCACCTCGCGCAACACGCAAATACTTGATTTAGAGGGGCAATGCTTTAGTTTTTTTCACAAGCTCGCGAGGTGCTTGCACCTCGCGCAACACGCATATACTAAACCCCATCCATCACCCCCCCCCCACTTTTTTTTTTCACAAGCACGCGAGGTGCTTGCACCTCGCACAACACGCAAATACTTGATTTAGAGGGGCAATGCTTTAGTTTTTTTCACAAGCACGCGAGGTGCTTGCACCTCGCGCAACACGCAAATACTTGATTTAGAGGGGCAATGCTTTAGTTTTCTTCACAAGCACGCGAGGTGCTTGCACCTCGCGCAACACGCAAATACTTGATTTAGAGGGGCAATGCTTTAGTTTTGTTCACAAGCACGCGAGGTGCTTGCACCTCGCGCAACACGCAAATACTAAACCCCCCCCATCTCCCTCCATCACCCCGCCCCCATTTTTTTTTTTCACAAGCACGCGAGGTGCTTGCACCTCGCGCAACACGCAAATACTAGTAATACTATATAAAGCTAAATTACCACTCACTGACTCACTCACTCATTGACATAATTGTTCTCCCAGATGGTGGATGGGGAGGTGGGTATATTTTGACAGATTCGTAAACAAGTAACTCTCAAACCTACGGGAAAAGTGCCAAACCTCCCCTTTTCCCCCCCCTTCTCGCCCCCGCCTATCGTATCTCGGATACTACGAGACCCGTATTTTTTTTTTTACGGATTCGTGTAGAGGAGGCTCGGTAAAGTAAAAACCATTTTTCAAAGTCCCCCCCTGCCCCCCTTCTCCCCCCCTTTAGGCGGATCTCGGAAATTAAGAGACATGGAAAATTTTTTTTTTCAGATTCATTTAGAAGGGCAATGCTTTAGTCGAAATACTTCTGCAACCCCCCCCCCCCTATCACCCCCCCCCATTTTTTTTTTTTTTCACAAGCACGCGAGGTGCTTGCACCTCGCGCAACACGCAAATACTAAACCCCCCCATCTCCCCCCCCCCATTTTTTTTCTTTTTTTTTTTTCACAAGCACGCGACGTGCTTGCACCTCGCGCAACACGCAAATACTTGATTTAGAGGGGCAATGCTTTAGTTTTTTTCACAAGCACGCGAGGTGCTTGCACCTCGCGCAACACGCAAATACTAAACCCCCCCATCTCCCCCCCACTTTTTTTTTCACAAGCACGCGAGGTGCTTGCACCTCGCGCAACACGCAAATACTAAACCCCCCCCATCACCCCCCCCCTTTTTTTTTTCACAAGCACGCGAGGTGCTTGCACCTAGCGCAACACGCAAATACTAGTTATATTATATAAAGCTAAATTACCACTCACTCACTCACTCACTGACTGACTGACTCATTGACATAATTGTTCTCCCAGATGGTGGATGGGGAGGTGGGTATATTTTGACAGATTCGTAAACAAGTAACTCTCAAACCTACGGGAAAAGTGCCAAACCTCCCCTTTCCACACCCTTCTCCCCCCTCCCTATCGTATCTCGGAAACTACGAGACCCGTATTTTTTTCTTTTTACGGATTCGTATAGAGGAGGCTCAGTAAAGTAAAAACCATTTTTCAAAGTCCCCCCCCCTCGCCCCCCTTCTCCCCCCCTTTAGGCAGATCTCGGAATCTAAGAGACTTGGAACATTTTTTTTTTCAGATTCATTTAGAGAGGCAATGCTTTAGTCGAAATACTTGTGCAACCCCCCCCCCCCCATCACCCCCCCCCTCCTTTTTTTTTTTTTTTTTCACAAGCTCGCGAGGTGCTTGCACCTCGCGCAACACGCAAATACTTGATTTAGAGGGGCAATGCTTTAGTTTTTTTCACAAGCTCGCGAGGTGCTTGCACCTCGCGCAACACGCAAATACTTGATTTAGAGGGGCAATGCTTTAGATTTTTTCACAAGCACGCGAGGTGCTTGCACCTCGCGCAACACGCAAATACTAGTTATACTATATAAAGCTAAATTAGCACTCACTGACTCACTCACTCATTGACAGAATTGTTCTCCCAGATGGTGGATGGGGAGGTGGGTATATTTTGACAGATTCGTAAACAAGTAACTCTCAAACCTACGGGAAAAGTGCCAAACCCCCCCTTTTCCCCCCCCTTCTCCCCCAAACCCCCTAACCTATCTCGGAAACTACGAGACCCGTATTTTTTTCTTTTTACGGATTCGTATAGAGGAGGCTCAGTAAAGTAAAAACCATTTTTCAAAGTCCCCCCCCCTCGCCCCCTTCTCCCCCCCTTTAGGCAGATCTCGGAATCTAAGAGACTTGGAACATTTTTTTTTTCAGATGCATTTAGAGGGGCAATGCTTTAGTCGAAATACTTGTGCAACCCCCCTCCCATCACCGCCCCCTTTTTTTTTTTTTTTTCACAAGCACGCGAGGTGCTTGCACCTCGCGCAACACGCAAATACTTGATTTAGAGGGGCAATGCTTTAGTTTTTTTCACAAGCACGCGAGGTGCTTGCACCTCGCGCAACACGCAAATACTAAACCCCATCCATCACCCCCCCCCCCCACTTTTTTTTTTCACAAGCACGCGAGGTGCTTGCACCTCGCACAACACGCAAATACTTGATTTAGAGGGGCAATGCTTTAGTTTTTTTCACAAGCACGCGAGGTGCTTGCACCTCGCGCAACACGCAAATACTTGATTTAGAGGGGCAATGCTTTAGTTTTCTTCACAAGCACGCGAGGTGCTTGCACCTCGCGCAACACGCAAATACTTGATTTAGAGGGGCAATGCTTTAGTTTATTTCACAAGCACGCGAGGTGCTTGCACCTCGCGCAACACGCAAATACTAAACCCCCCCCATCTCCCCCCATCACCCCGCCCCCATTTTTTTTTTTCACAAGCACGCGAGGTGCTTGCACCTCGCGCAACACGCAAATACTAGTAATACTATATAAAGCTAAATTACCACTCACTGACTCACTCACTCATTGACATAATTGTTCTCCCAGATGGTGGATGGGGAGGTGGGTATATTTTGACAGATTCGTAAACAAGTAACTCTCAAACCTACGGGAAAAGTGCCAAACCTCCCCTTTTCCCCCCCCTTCTCGCCCCCGCCTATCGTATCTCGGATACTACGAGACCCGTATTTTTTTTTTTACGGATTCGTGTAGAGGAGGCTCGGTAAAGTAAAAACCATTTTTCAAAGTCCCCCCCTGCCCCCCTTCTCCCCCCCTTTAGGCGGATCTCGGAAATTAAGAGACATGGAAAATTTTTTTTTTCAGATTCATTTAGAAGGGCAATGCTTTAGTCGAAATACTTCTGCAACCCCCCCCCCCTATCACCCCGCCCCATTTTTTTTTTTTTTCACAAGCACGCGAGGTGCTTGCACCTCGCGCAACACGCAAATACTAAACCCCCCCATCTCCCCCCCCCCATTTTTTTTCTTTTTTTTTTTTCACAAGCACGCGACGTGCTTGCACCTCGCGCAACACGCAAATACTTGATTTAGAGGGGCAATGCTTTAGTTTTTTTCACAAGCACGCGAGGTGCTTGCACCTCGCGCAACACGCAAATACTAAACCCCCCCATCACCCCCCCACTTTTTTTTTCACAAGCACGCGAGGTGCTTGCACCTCGCGCAACACGCAAATACTAAACCCCCCCCATCACCCCCCCCCCCTTTTTTTTTTCACAAGCACGCGAGGTGCTTGCACCTAGCGCAACACGCAAATACTAGTTATATTATATAAAGCTAAATTACCACTCACTCACTCACTCACTGACTGACTGACTCATTGACATAATTGTTCTCCCAGATGGTGGATGGGGAGGTGGGTATATTTTGACAGATTCGTAAACAAGTAACTCTCAAACCTACGGGAAAAGTGCCAAACCTCCCCTTTCCACACCCTTCTCCCCCCTCCCTATCGTATCTCGGAAACTACGAGACCCGTATTTTTTTCTTTTTACGGATTCGTATAGAGGAGGCTCAGTAAAGTAAAAACCATTTTTCAAAGTCCCCCCCCCTCGCCCCCCTTCTCCCCCCCTTTAGGCAGATCTCGGAATCTAAGAGACTTGGAACATTTTTTTTTTCAGATTCATTTAGAGAGGCAATGCTTTAGTCGAAATACTTGTGCAACCCCCCCCCCATCACCCCCCCCCTCCTTTTTTTTTTTTTTTTCACATGCTCGCGAGGTGCTTGCACCTCGCGCAACACGCAAATACTTGATTTAGAGGGGCAATGCTTTAGTTTTTTTCACAAGCTCGCGAGGTGCTTGCACCTCGCGCAACACGCAAATACTTGATTTAGAGGGGCAATGCTTTAGATTTTTTCACAAGCACGCGAGGTGCTTGCACCTCGCGCAACACGCAAATACTAGTTATACTATATAAAGCTAAATTAGCACTCACTGACTCACTCACTCATTGACAGAATTGTTCTCCCAGATGGTGGATGGGGAGGTGGGTATATTTTGACAGATTCGTAAACAAGTAACTCTCAAACCTACGGGAAAAGTGCCAAACCCCCCCTTTTCCCCCCCCTTCTCCCCCCTCCCTATCGTATCTCGGAAACTACGAGACCCGTATTTTTTTCTTTTTACGGATTCGTATAGAGGAGGCTCAGTAAAGTAAAAACCATTTTTCAAAGTCCCCCCCCCTCGCCCCCCTTCTCCCCCCCTTTAGGCAGATCTCGGAATCTAAGAGACTTGGAACATTTTTTTTTTCAGATTCATTTAGAGAGGCAATGCTTTAGTCGAAATACTTGTGCAACCCCCCCCCCTCCCATCACCACCCCCCTCCTTTTTTTTTTTTTTTCACAAGCTCGCGAGGTGCTTGCACCTCGCGCAACACGCAAATACTTGATTTAGAGGGGCAATGCTTTAGTTTTTTTCACAAGCTCGCGAGGTGCTTGCACCTCGCGCAACACGCAAATACTTGATTTAGAGGGGCAATGCTTTAGTTTTTTTCACAAGCTCGCGAGGTGCTTGCACCTCGCGCAACACGCAAATACTTGATTTAGAGGGGCAATGCTTTAGATTTTTTCACAAGCACGCGAGGTGCTTGCACCTCGCGCAACACGCAAATACTAGTTATACTATATAAAGCTAAATTAGCACTCACTGACTCACTCACTCATTGACAGAATTGTTCTCCCAGATGGTGGATGGGGAGGTGGGTATATTTTGACAGATTCGTAAACAAGTAACTCTCAAACCTACGGGAAAAGTGCCAAACCCCCCCTTTTCCCCCCCATTCTCCCCCCCCCCCCCTATCGTATCTCGGAAACTACGAGACCCGTATTTTTTTCTTTTTACGGATTCGTATAGAGGAGGCTCGGTAAAGTAAAAACCATTTTTCAAAGTCCCCCCCCCGCCCCCCTTCTCCCCCCCTTTAGGCGGATCTCGGAATCTAAGAGACTTGGAACATTTTTTTTTTCAGATGCATTTAGAGGGGCAATGCTTTAGTCGAAATACTTGTGCAACCCCCCTCCCATCACCGCCCCCTTTTTTTTTTTTTTTTCACAAGCACGCGAGGTGCTTGCACCTCGCGCAACACGCAAATACTTGATTTAGAGGGGCAATGCTTTAGTTTTTTTCACAAGCTCGCGAGGTGCTTGCACCTCGCGCAACACGCAAATACTAGTTATACTATATAAAGCTAAATTAGCACTCACTGACTCACTCACTCATTGACAGAATTGTTCTCCCAGATGGTGGATGGGGAGGTGGGTATATTTTGACAGATTCGTAAACAAGTAACTCTCAAACCTACGGGAAAAGTGCCAAACCCCCCCTTTTCCCCCCCCTTCTCCCCCCCCCCCTATCGTATCTCGGAAACTACGAGACCCGTATTTTTTTCTTTTTACGGATTCGTATAGAGTAGGCTCAGTAAAGTAAAAACCATTTTTCAAAGTCCCCCCCCCTCGCCCCCCTTCTCCCCCCCTTTAGGCAGATCTCGGAATCTAAGAGACTTGGAACATTTTTTTTTTCAGATTCATTTAGAGAGGCAATGCTTTAGTCGAAATACTTGTGCAACCCCCCCCCCATCACCCCCCCCCCTCCTTTTTTTTTTTTTTTTTCACCAGCTCGCGAGGTGCTTGCACCTCGCGCAACACGCAAATACTTGATTTAGAGGGGCAATGCTTTAGTTTTTTTCACAAGCTCGCGAGGTGCTTGCACCTCGCGCAACACGCAAATACTAAACCCCATCCATCACCCCCCCCCCCACTTTTTTTTTTCACAAGCACGCGAGGTGCTTGCACCTCGCACAACACGCAAATACTTGATTTAGAGGGGCAATGCTTTAGTTTTTTTCACAAGCACGCGAGGTGCTTGCACCTCGCGCAACACGCAAATACTTGATTTAGAGGGGCAGTGCTTTAGTTTTCTTCACAAGCACGCGAGGTGCTTGCACCTCGCGCAACACGCAAATACTTGATTTAGAGGGGCAATGCTTTAGTTTTTTTCACAAGCACGCGAGGTGCTTGCACCTCGCGCAACACGCAAATACTAAACCCCCCCCATCTCCCCCCATCACCCCGCCCCCATTTTTTTTTTTCACAAGCACGCGAGGTGCTTGCACCTCGCGCAACACGCAAATACTAGTAATACTATATAAAGCTAAATTACCACTCACTGACACACTCACTCATTGACATAATTGTTCTCCCAGATGGTGGATGGGGAGGTGGGTATATTTTGACAGATTCGTAAACAAGTAACTCTCAAACCTACGGGAAAAGTGCCAAACCTCCCCTTTTCCCCCCCCTTCTCGCCCCCGCCTATCGTATCTCGGATACTACGAGACCCGTATTTTTTTTTTTACGGATTCGTGTAGAGGAGGCTCGGTAAAGTAAAAACCATTTTTCAAAGTCCCCCCCTGCCCCCCTTCTCCCCCCCTTTAGGCGGATCTCGGAAATTAAGAGACATGGAAAATTTTTTTTTTCAGATTCATTTAGAAGGGCAATGCTTTAGTCGAAATACTTCTGCAACCCCCCCCCCCTATCACCCCCCCCCATTTTTTTTTTTTTTCACAAGCACGCGAGGTGCTTGCACCTCGCGCAACACGCAAATACTAAACCCCCCCATCTCCCCCCCCCCATTTTTTTTCTTTTTTTTTTTCACAAGCACGCGAGGTGCTTGCACCTCGCGCAACACGCAAATACTTGATTTAGAGGGGCAATGCTTTAGTTTTTTTCACAAGCTCGCGAGGTGCTTGCACCTCGCGCAACACGCAAATACTTGATTTAGAGGGGCAATGCTTTAGTTTTTTTCACAAGCTCGCGAGGTGCTTGCACCTCGCGCAACACGCAAATACTTGATTTAGAGGGGCAATGCTTTAGTTTTTTTCACAAGCTCGCGAGGTGCTTGCACCTCGCGCAACACGCAAATACTTGATTTAGAGGGGCAATGCTTTAGATTTTTTCACAAGCACGCGAGGTGCTTGCACCTCGCGCAACACGCAAATACTAGTTATACTATATAAAGCTAAATTAGCACTCACTGACTCACTCACTCATTGACAGAATTGTTCTCCCAGATGGTGGATGGGGAGGTGGGTATATTTTGTAAGATTCGTAAACAAGTAACTCTCAAACCTACGGGAAAAGTGCCAAACCCCCCCTTTTCCCCCCCCTTCTCCCCCCCCCCTATCGTATCTCGGAAACTACGAGACCCGTATTTTTTTCTTTTTACGGATTCGTATAGAGTAGGCTCAGTAAAGTAAAAACCATTTTTCAAAGTCCCCCCCCTCGCCCCCCTTCTCCCCCCCTTTAGGCAGATCTCGGAATCTAAGAGACTTGGAACATTTTTTTTTTCAGATTCATTTAGAGAGGCAATGCTTTAGTCGAAATACTTGTGCAACCCCCCCCCCCATCACCCCCCCCCCTCCTTTTTTTTTTTTTTTTTCACAAGCTCGCGAGGTGCTTGCACCTCGCGCAACACGCAAATACTTGATTTAGAGGGGCAATGCTTTAGTTTTTTTCACAAGCTCGCGAGGTGCTTGCACCTCGCGCAACACGCAAATACTAAACCCCATCCATCACCCACCCCCCCCACTTTTTTTTTTCACAAGCACGCGAGGTGCTTGCACCTCGCACAACACGCAAATACTTGATTTAGAGGGGCAATGCTTTAGTTTTTTTCACAAGCACGCGAGGTGCTTGCACCTCGCGCAACACGCAAATACTAAACCCCCCCCATCTCCCCCCATCACCCCGCCCCCATTTTTTTTTTTCACAAGCACGCGAGGTGCTTGCACCTCGCGCAACACGCAAATACTAGTAATACTATATAAAGCTAAATTACCACTCACTGACTCACTCACTCATTGACATAATTGTTCTCCCAGATGGTGGATGGGGAGGTGGGTATATTTTGACAGATTCGTAAACAAGTAACTCTCAAACCTACGGGAAAAGTGCCAAACCTCCCCTTTTCCCCCCCCTTCTCGCCCCCGCCTATCGTATCTCGGATACTACGAGACCCGTATTTTTTTTTTTACGGATTCGTGTAGAGGAGGCTCGGTAAAGTAAAAACCATTTTTCAAAGTCCCCCCCTGCCCCCCTTCTCCCCCCCTTTAGGCGGATCTCGGAAATTAAGAGACATGGAAATTTTTTTTTTTCAGATTCATTTAGAAGGGCAATGCTTTAGTCGAAATACTTCTGCAACCCCCCCCCCCCTATCACCCCCGCCCATTTTTTTTTTTTTTCACAAGCACGCGAGGTGCTTGCACCTCGCGCAACACGCAAATACTAAACCCCCCCATCTCCCCCCCCCCATTTTTTTTCTTTTTTTTTTTTCACAAGCACGCGACGTGCTTGCACCTCGCGCAACACGCAAATACTTGATTTAGAGGGGCAATGCTTTAGTTTTTTTCACAAGCACGCGAGGTGCTTGCACCTCGCGCAACACGCAAATACTAAACCCCCCCATCTCCCCCCCACTTTTTTTTTCACAAGCACGCGAGGTGCTTGCACCTCGCGCAACACGCAAATACTAACCCCCCCCCATCACCCCCCCCCCCTTTTTTTTTTCACAAGCACGCGAGGTGCTTGCACCTAGCGCAACACGCAAATACTAGTTATATTATATAAAGCTAAATTACCACTCACTCACTCACTCACTGACTGACTGACTCATTGACATAATTGTTCTCCCAGATGGTGGATGGGGAGGTGGGTATATTTTGACAGATTCGTAAACAAGTAACTCTCAAACCTACGGGAAAAGTGCCAAACCTCCCCTTTCCACACCCTTCTCCCCCCTCCCTATCGTATCTCGGAAACTACGAGACCCGTATTTTTTTCTTTTTACGGATTCGTATAGAGGAGGCTCAGTAAAGTAAAAACCATTTTTCAAAGTCCCCCCCCCTCGCCCCCCTTCTCCCCCCCTTTAGGCAGATCTCGGAATCTAAGAGACTTGGAACATTTTTTTTTTCAGATTCATTTAGAGAGGCAATGCTTTAGTCGAAATACTTGTGCAACCCCCCCCCCCATCACCCCCCCCCTCCTTTTTTTTTTTTTTTCACAAGCTCGCGAGGTGCTTGCACCTCGCGCAACACGCAAATACTTGATTTAGAGGGGCAATGCTTTAGTTTTTTTCACAAGCTCGCGAGGTGCTTGCACCTCGCGCAACACGCAAATACTTGATTTAGAGGGGCAATGCTTTAGATTTTTTCACAAGCACGCGAGGTGCTTGCACCTCGCGCAACACGCAAATACTAGTTATACTATATAAAGCTAAATTAGCACTCACTGACTCACTCACTCATTGACAGAATTGTTCTCCCAGATGGTGGATGGGGAGGTGGGTATATTTTGACAGATTCGTAAACAAGTAACTCTCAAACCTACGGGAAAAGTGCCAAACCCCCCCTTTTCCCCCCCCTTTTCCCCCCCTTCTCCCCCCCCCCCCCCCTATCGTATCTCGGAAACTACGAGACCCGTATTTTTTTCTTTTTACGGATTCGTATAGAGGAGGCTCGGTAAAGTAAAAACCATTTTTCAAAGTCCCCCCCCCGCCCCCCTTCTCCCCCCCTTTAGGCGGATCTCGGAATCTAAGAGACTTGGAACATTTTTTTTTTCAGATGCATTTAGAGGGGCAATGCTTTAGTCGAAATACTTGTGCAACCCCCCTCCCATCACCGCCCCCTTTTTTTTTTTTTTTTTCACAAGCACGCGAGGTGCTTGCACCTCGCGCAACACGCAAATACTTGATTTAGAAGGGCAATGCTTTAGATTTTTTCACAAGCACGCGAGGTGCTTGCACCTCGCGCAACACGCAAATACTAGTTATACTATATAAAGCTAAATTAGCACTCACTGACTCACTCACTCATTGACAGAATTGTTCTCCCAGATGGTGGATGGGGAGGTGGGTATATTTTGACAGATTCGTAAACAAGTAACTCTCAAACCTACGGGAAAAGTGCCAAACCCCCCCTTTTCCCCCCCCTTCTCCCCCCCCCCCCCCCTATCGTATCTCGGAAACTACGAGACCCGTATTTTTTTCTTTTTACGGATTCGTATAGAGGAGGCTCAGTAAAGTAAAAACCATTTTTCAAAGTCCCCCCCCCCTCGCCCCCCTTCTCCCCCCCTTTAGGCAGATCTCGGAATCTAAGAGACTTGGAACATTTTTTTTTTCAGATGCATTTAGAGGGGCAATGCTTTAGTCGAAATACTTGTGCAACCCCCCTCCCATCACCGCCCCCTTTTTTTTTTTTTTTTTCACAAGCACGCGAGGTGCTTGCACCTCGCGCAACACGCAAATACTTGATTTAGAGGGGCAATGCTTTAGTTTTTTTCACAAGCACGCGAGGTGCTTGCACCTCGCGCAACACGCAAATACTTGATTTAGAGGGGCAATGCTTTAGTTTTCTTCACAAGCACGCGAGGTGCTTGCACCTCGCGCAACACGCAAATACTTGATTTAGAGGGGCAATGCTTTAGTTTATTTCACAAGCACGCGAGGTGCTTGCACCTCGCGCAACACGCAAATACTAAACCCCCCCCATCTCCCCCCATCACCCCGCCCCCATTTTTTTTTTTCACAAGCACGCGAGGTGCTTGCACCTCGCGCAACACGCAAATACTAGTAATACTATATAAAGCTAAATTACCACTCACTGACTCACTCACTCATTGACATAATTGTTCTCCCAGATGGTGGATGGGGAGGTGGGTATATTTTGACAGATTCGTAAACAAGTAACTCTCAAACCTACGGGAAAAGTGCCAAACCTCCCCTTTTCCCCCCCCTTCTCGCCCCCGCCTATCGTATCTCGGATACTACGAGACCCGTATTTTTTTTTTTACGGATTCGTGTAGAGGAGGCTCGGTAAAGTAAAAACCATTTTTCAAAGTCTCCCCCTGCCCCCCTTCTCCCCCCCTTTAGGCGGATCTCGGAAATTAAGAGACATGGAAAATTTTTTTTTTCAGATTCATTTAGAAGGGCAATGCTTTAGTCGAAATACTTCTGCAACCCCCCCCCCCCTATCACCCCCCCCCATTTTTTTTTTTTTCTCAAGCACGCGAGGTGCTTGCACCTCGCGCAACACGCAAATACTAAACCCCCCCATCTCCCCCCCCCTATTTTTTTTCTTTTTTTTTTTTCACAAGCACGCGAGGTGCTTGCACCTCGCGCAACACGCAAATACTTGATTTAGAGGGGCAATGCTTTAGTTTTTTTCACAAGCACGCGAGGTGCTTGCACCTCGCGCAACACGCAAATACTAGTTATATTATATAAAGCTAAATTACCACTCACTCACTCACTCACTGACTGACTGACTCATTGACATAATTGTTCTCCCAGATGGTGGATGGGGAGGTGGGTATATTTTGACAGATTCGTAAACAAGTAACTCTCAAACCTACGGTAAAAGTGCCAAACCTCCCCTTTCCACACCCTTCTCCCCCCTCCCTATCGTATCTCGGAAACTACGAGACCCGTATTTTTTTCTTTTTACGGATTCGTATAGAGGAGGCTCAGTAAAGTAAAAACCATTTTTCAAAGTCCCCCCCCCTCGCCCCCCTTCTCCCCCCCTTTAGGCAGATCTCGGAATCTAAGAGACTTGGAACATTTTTTTTTTCAGATTCATTTAGAGAGGCAATGCTTTAGTCGAAATACTTGTGCAACCCCCCCCCCCCCCCATCACCCCCCCCCTCCTTTTTTTTTTTTTTTTTCACAAGCTCGCGAGGTGCTTGCACCTCGCGCAACACGCAAATACTTGATTTAGAGGGGCAATGCTTTAGTTTTTTTCACAAGCTCGCGAGGTGCTTGCACCTCGCGCAACACGCAAATACTTGATTTAGAGGGGCAATGCTTTAGATTTTTTCACAAGCACGCGAGGTGCTTGCACCTCGCGCAACACGCAAATACTAGTTATACTATATAAAGCTAAATTAGCACTCACTGACTCACTCACTCATTGACAGAATTGTTCTCCCAGATGGTGGATGGGGAGGTTGGTATATTTTGACAGATTCGTAAACAAGTAACTCTCAAACTTACGGGAAAAGTGCCAAACCCCCCCTTTTCCCCCCCCTTCTCCCCCCCCCCCCTATCGTATCTCGGAAACTACGAGACCCGTATTTTTTTCTTTTTACGGATTCGTATAGAGGAGGCTCGGTAAAGTAAAAACCATTTTTCAAAGTCCCCCCCCCGCCCCCCTTCTCCCCCCCTTTAGGCGGATCTCGGAATCTAAGAGACTTGGAACATTTTTTTTTTCAGATGCATTTAGAGGGGCAATGCTTTAGTCGAAATACTTGTGCAACCCCCCTCCCATCACCGCCCCCTTTTTTTTTTTTTTTTTCACAAGCACGCGAGGTGCTTGCACCTCGCGCAACACGCAAATACTTGATTTAGAGGGGCAATGCTTTAGTTTTTTTCACAAGCTCGCGAGGTGCTTGCACCTCGCGCAACACGCAAATACTTGATTTAGAGGGGCAATGCTTTAGATTTTTTCACAAGCACGCGAGGTGCTTGCACCTCGCGCAACACGCAAATACTAGTTATACTATATAAAGCTAAATTAGCACTCACTGACTCACTCACTCATTGACAGAATTGTTCTCCCAGATGGTGGATGGGGAGGTGGGTATATTTTGACAGATTCGTAAACAAGTAACTCTCAAACCTACGGGAAAAGTGCCAAACCCCCCCTTTTACCCCCCTTCTCCCCCCCCCCCCCCCTATCGTATCTCGGAAACTACGAGACCCGTATTTTTTTCTTTTTACGGATTCGTATAGAGGAGGCTCAGTAAAGTAAAAACCATTTTTCAAAGTCCCCCCCCCTCGCCCCCCTTCTCCCCCCCTTTAGGCAGATCTCGGAATCTAAGAGACTTGGAACATTTTTTTTTTCAGATTCATTTAGAGAGGCAATGCTTTAGTCGAAATACTTGTGCAACCCCCCCCCCATCACCCCCCCCCTCCTTTTTTTTTTTTTTTTTCACAAGCTCGCGAGGTGCTTGCACCTCGCGCAACACGCAAATACTTGATTTAGAGGGGCAATGCTTTAGATTTTTTCACAAGCACGCGAGGTGCTTGCACCTCGCGCAACACGCAAATACTAGTTATACTATATAAAGCTAAATTAGCACTCACTGACTCACTCACTCATTGACAGAATTGTTCTCCCAGATGGTGGATGGGGAGGTGGGTATATTTTGACAGATTCGTAAACAAGTAACTCTCAAACTTACGGGAAAAGTGTCAAACCCCCCCTT
This sequence comes from Tholera decimalis, assembly GCA_943138885.2. Taxonomy (NCBI): domain Eukaryota; kingdom Metazoa; phylum Arthropoda; class Insecta; order Lepidoptera; family Noctuidae; genus Tholera; species Tholera decimalis. Next base: position 38,474,285 of record OW964553.2, on the reverse strand, counting down.
TTCCCCCCCCTTCTCCCCCCCCCCCCTATCGTATCTCGGAAACTACGAGACCCGTATTTTTTTCTTTTTACGGATTCGTATAGAGGAGGCTCGGTAAAGTAAAAACCATTTTTCAAAGTCCCCCCCCCGCCCCCCTTCTCCCCCCCTTTAGGCGGATCTCGGAATCTAAGAGACTTGGAACATTTTTTTTTTCAGATGCATTTAGAGGGGCAATGCTTTAGTCGAAATACTTGTGCAACCCCCCTCCCATCACCGCCCCCTTTTTTTTTTTTTTTTTCACAAGCACGCGAGGTGCTTGCACCTCGCGCAACACGCAAATACTTGATTTAGAGGGGCAATGCTTTAGTTTTTTTCACAAGCTCGCGAGGTGCTTGCACCTCGCGCAACACGCAAATACTTGATTTAGAGGGGCAATGCTTTAGATTTTTTCACAAGCACGCGAGGTGCTTGCACCTCGCGCAACACGCGAGGTGCTTGCACCTCGCGCAACACGCAAATACTAGTTATACTATATAAAGCTAAATTAGCACTCACTGACTCACTCACTCATTGACAGAATTGTTCTCCCAGATGGTGGATGGGGAGGTGGGTATATTTTGACAGATTCGTAAACAAGTAACTCTCAAACCTACGGGAAAAGTGCCAAACCCCCCCTTTTACCCCCCTTCTCCCCCCCCCCCCCTATCGTATCTCGGAAACTACGAGACCCGTATTTTTTTCTTTTTACGGATTCGTATAGAGGAGGCTCAGTAAAGTAAAAACCATTTTTCAAAGTCCCCCCCCCTCGCCCCCCTTCTCCCCCCCTTTAGGCAGATCTCGGAATCTAAGAGACTTGGAACATTTTTTTTTTCAGATTCATTTAGAGAGGCAATGCTTTAGTCGAAATACTTGTGCAACCCCCCCCCCATCACCCCCCCCCTCCTTTTTTTTTTTTTTTTTCACAAGCTCGCGAGGTGCTTGCACCTCGCGCAACACGCAAATACTTGATTTAGAGGGGCAATGCTTTAGTTTTTTTCACAAGCTCGCGAGGTGCTTGCACCTCGCGCAACACGCAAATACTAAACCCCATCCATCACCCCCCCCCCACTTTTTTTTTTCACAAGCACGCGAGGTGCTTGCACCTCGCACAACACGCAAATACTTGATTTAGAGGGGCAATGCTTTAGTTTTTTTCACAAGCACGCGAGGTGCTTGCACCTCGCGCAACACGCAAATACTTGATTTAGAGGGGCAGTGCTTTAGTTTTCTTCACAAGCACGCGAGGTGCTTGCACCTCGCGCAACACGCAAATACTTGATTTAGAGGGGCAATGCTTTAGTTTTTTTCACAAGCACGCGAGGTGCTTGCACCTCGCGCAACACGCAAATACTAAACCCCCCCCATCTCCCCCCATCACCCCGCCCCCATTTTTTTTTTTCACAAGCACGCGAGGTGCTTGCACCTCGCGCAACACGCAAATACTAGTAATACTATATAAAGCTAAATTACCACTCACTGACTCACTCACTCATTGACATAATTGTTCTCCCAGATGGTGGATGGGGAGGTGGGTATATTTTGACAGATTCGTAAACAAGTAACTCTCAAACCTACGGGAAAAGTGCCAAACCTCCCCTTTTCCCCCCCCTTCTCGCCCCCGCCTATCGTATCTCGGATACTACGAGACCCGTATTTTTTTTTTTACGGATTCGTGTAGAGGAGGCTCGGTAAAGTAAAAACCATTTTTCAAAGTCCCCCCCTGCCCCCCTTCTCCCCCCCTTTAGGCGGATCTCGGAAATTAAGAGACATGGAAAATTTTTTTTTTCAGATTCATTTAGAAGGGCAATGCTTTAGTCGAAATACTTCTGCAACCCCCCCCCCCTATCACCCCCCCCCATTTTTTTTTTTTTCACAAGCACGCGAGGTGCTTGCACCTCGCGCAACACGCAAATACTAAACCCCCCCATCTCCCCCCCCCCATTTTTTTTCTTTTTTTTTTTTCACAAGCACGCGAGGTGCTTGCACCTCGCGCAACACGCAAATACTTGATTTAGAGGGGCAATGCTTTAGTTTTTTTCACAAGCACGCGAGGTGCTTGCACCTCGCGCAACACGCAAATACTAAACCCCCCCATCTCCCCCCCACTTTTTTTTTCACAAGCACGCGAGGTGCTTGCACCTCGCGCAACACGCAAATACTAAACCCCCCCCATCACCCCCCCCCCTTTTTTTTTTCACAAGCACGCGAGGTGCTTGCACCTAGCGCAACACGCAAATACTAGTTATATTATATAAAGCTAAATTACCACTCACTCACTCACTCACTGACTGACTGACTCATTGACATAATTGTTCTCCCAGATGGTGGATGGGGAGGTGGGTATATTTTGACAGATTCGTAAACAAGTAACTCTCAAACCTACGGGAAAAGTGCCAAACCTCCCCTTTCCACACCCTTCTCCCCCCCCCCCCTATCGTATCTCGGAAACTACGAGACCCGTATTTTTTTCTTTTTACGGATTCGTATAGAGGAGGCTCAGTAAAGTAAAAACCATTTTTCAAAGTCCCCCCCCCTCGCCCCCCTTCTCCCCCCCTTTAGGCAGATCTCGGAATCTAAGAGACTTGGAACATTTTTTTTTTCAGATTCATTTAGAGAAGCAATGCTTTAGTCGAAATACTTGTGCAACCCCCCCCCCCCCATCACCCCCCCCTCCTTTTTTTTTTTTTTTTTCACAAGCTCGCGAGGTGCTTGCACCTCGCGCAACACGCAAATACTTGATTTAGAGGGGCAATGCTTTAGTTTTTTTCACAAGCTCGCGAGGTGCTTGCACCTCGCGCAACACGCAAATACTAAACCCCCCCATCTCCCCCCCACTTTTTTTTTCACAAGCACGCGAGGTGCTTGCACCTCGCGCAACACGCAAATACTAAACCCCCCCCATCACCCCCCCCCCTTTTTTTTTTCACAAGCACGCGAGGTGCTTGCACCTAGCGCAACACGCAAATACTAGTTATATTATATAAAGCTAAATTACCACTCACTCACTCACTCACTGACTGACTGACTCATTGACATAATTGTTCTCCCAGATGGTGGATGGGGAGGTGGGTATATTTTGACAGATTCGTAAACAAGTAACTCTCAAACCTACGGGAAAAGTGCCAAACCTCCCCTTTCCACACCCTTCTCCCCCCCCCCCTATCGTATCTCGGAAACTACGAGACCCGTATTTTTTTCTTTTTACGGATTCGTATAGAGGAGGCTCAGTAAAGTAAAAACCATTTTTCAAAGTCCCCCCCCCTCGCCCCCCTTCTCCCCCCCTTTAGGCAGATCTCGGAATCTAAGAGACTTGGAACATTTTTTTTTTCAGATTCATTTAGAGAGGCAATGCTTTAGTCGAAATACTTGTGCAACCCCCCCCCCCCCCATCACCCCCCCCTCCTTTTTTTTTTTTTTTTTTCACAAGCTCGCGAGGTGCTTGCACCTCGCGCAACACGCAAATACTTGATTTAGAGGGGCAATGCTTTAGTTTTTTTCACAAGCACGCGAGGTGCTTGCACCTCGCACAACACGCAAATACTTGATTTAGAGGGGCAATGCTTTAGTTTTTTTCACAAGCACGCGAGGTGCTTGCACCTCGCGCAACACGCAAATACTTGATTTAGAGGGGCAATGCTTTAGTTTTCTTCACAAGCACGCGAGGTGCTTGCACCTCGCGCAACACGCAAATACTTGATTTAGAGGGGCAATGCTTTAGTTTATTTCACAAGCACGCGAGGTGCTTGCACCTCGCGCAACACGCAAATACTAAACCCCCCCCATCTCCCCCCATCACCCCGCCCCCATTTTTTTTTTTCACAAGCACGCGAGGTGCTTGCACCTCGCGCAACACGCAAATACTAGTAATACTATATAAAGCTAAATTACCACTCACTGACTCACTCACTCATTGACATAATTGTTCTCCCAGATGGTGGATGGGGAGGTGGGTATATTTTGACAGATTCGTAAACAAGTAACTCTCAAACCTACGGGAAAAGTGCCAAACCTCCCCTTTTCCCCCCCCTTCTCGCCCCCGCCTATCGTATCTCGGATACTACGAGACCCGTATTTTTTTTTTTACGGATTCGTGTAGAGGAGGCTCGGTAAAGTAAAAACCATTTTTCAAAGTCTCCCCCTGCCCCCCTTCTCCCCCCCTTTAGGCGGATCTCGGAAATTAAGAGACATGGAAAATTTTTTTTTTCAGATTCATTTAGAAGGGCAATGCTTTAGTCGAAATACTTCTGCAACCCCCCCCCCCCCCCTATCACCCCCCCCCATTTTTTTTTTTTTTTCACAAGCACGCGAGGTGCTTGCACCTCGCGCAACACGCAAATACTAAACCCCCCCATCTCCCCCCCCCTATTTTTTTTCTTTTTTTTTTTCACAAGCACCACGCAAATACTTGATTTAGAGGGGCAATGCTTTAGTTTTTTTCACAAGCACGCGAGGTGCTTGCACCTCGCGCAACACGCAAATACTAAACCCCCCCATCTCCCCCCCACTTTTTTTTTCACAAGCACGCGAGGTGCTTGCACCTCGCGCAACACGCAAATACTAAACCCCCCCCATCACCCCCCCCCCTTTTTTTTTTCACAAGCACGCGAGGTGCTTGCACCTAGCGCAACACGCAAATACTAGTTATATTATATAAAGCTAAATTACCACTCACTCACTCACTCACTGACTGACTGACTCATTGACATAATTGTTCTCCCAGATGGTGGATGGGGAGGTGGGTATATTTTGACAGATTCGTAAACAAGTAACTCTCAAACCTACGGGAAAAGTGCCAAACCTCCCCTTTCCACACCCTTCTCCCCCCTCCCTATCGTATCTCGGAAACTACGAGACCCGTATTTTTTTCTTTTAACGGATTCGTATAGAGGAGGCTCAGTAAAGTAAAAACCATTTTTCAAAGTCCCCCCCCCTCGCCCCCCTTCTCCCCCCCTTTAGGCAGATCTCGGAATCTAAGAGACTTGGAACATTTTTTTTTTCAGATTCATTTAGAGAGGCAATGCTTTAGTCGAAATACTTGTGCAACCCCCCCCCCCCATCACCCCCCCCCTCCTTTTTTTTTTTTTTTTTCACAAGCTCGCGAGGTGCTTGCACCTCGCGCAACACGCAAATACTTGATTTAGAGGGGCAATGCTTTAGTTTTTTTCACAAGCTCGCGAGGTGCTTGCACCTCGCGCAACACGCAAATACTTGATTTAGAGGGGCAATGCTTTAGATTTTTTCACAAGCACGCGAGGTGCTTGCACCTCGCGCAACACGCAAATACTAGTTATACTATATAAAGCTAAATTAGCACTCACTGACTCACTCACTCATTGACAGAATTGTTCTCCCAGATGGTGGATGGGGAGGTGGGTATATTTTGACAGATTCGTAAACAAGTAACTCTCAAACCTACGGGAAAAGTGCCAAACCCCCCCTTTTCCCCCCCCTTCTCCCCCCCCCCCCTATCGTATCTCGGAAACTACGAGACCCGTATTTTTTTCTTTTTACGGATTCGTATAGAGGAGGCTCGGTAAAGTAAAAACCATTTTTCAAAGTCCCCCCCCCGCCCCCCTTCTCCCCCCCTTTAGGCGGATCTCGGAATCTAAGAGACTTGGAACATTTTTTTTTTCAGATTCATTTAGAGAGGCAATGCTTTAGTCGAAATACTTGTGCAACCCCCCCCCCCCATCACCCCCCCCCCTCCTTTTTTTTTTTTTTTTTCACAAGCTCGCGAGGTGCTTGCACCTCGCGCAACACGCAAATACTTGATTTAGAGGGGCAATGCTTTAGTTTTTTTCACAAGCTCGCGAGGTGCTTGCACCTCGCGCAACACGCAAATACTTGATTTAGAGGGGCAATGCTTTAGATTTTTTCACAAGCACGCGAGGTGCTTGCACCTCGCGCAACACGCAAATACTAGTTATACTATATAAAGCTAAATTAGCACTCACTGACTCACTCACTCATTGACAGAATTGTTCTCCCAGATGGTGGATGGGGAGGTGGGTATATTTTGACAGATTCGTAAACAAGTAACTCTCAAACCTACGGGAAAAGTGCCAAACCCCCCCTTTTCCCCCCCCTTCTCCCCCCCCCCCCTATCGTATCTCGGAAACTACGAGACCCGTATTTTTTTCTTTTTACGGATTCGTATAGAGGAGGCTCGGTAAAGTAAAAACCATTTTTCAAAGTCCCCCCCCCCGCCCCCCTTCTCCCCCCCTTTAGGCGGATCTCGGAATCTAAGAGACTTGGAACATTTTTTTTTTCAGATGCATTTAGAGGGGCAATGCTTTAGTCGAAATACTTGTGCAACCCCCCTCCCATCACCGCCCCCTTTTTTTTTTTTTTTTTCACAAGCACGCGAGGTGCTTGCACCTCGCGCAACACGCAAATACTTGATTTAGAGGGGCAATGCTTTAGTTTTTTTCACAAGCTCGCGAGGTGCTTGCACCTCGCGCAACACGCAAATACTTGATTTAGAGGGGCAATGCTTTAGATTTTTTCACAAGCACGCGAGGTGCTTGCACCTCGCGCAACACGCAAATACTAGTTATACTATATAAAGCTAAATTAGCACTCACTGACTTACTCACTCATTGACAGAATTGTTCTCCCAGATGGTGGATGGGGAGGTGGGTATATTTTGACAGATTCGTAAACAAGTAACTCTCAAACCTACGGGAAAAGTGCCAAACCTCCCCTTTCCACACCCTTCTCCCCCCCCCCCCTATCGTATCTCGGAAACTACGAGACCCGTATTTTTTTCTTTTTACGGATTCGTATAGAGGAGGCTCAGTAAAGTAAAAACCATTTTTCAAAGTCCCCCCCCCTCGCCCCCCTTCTCCCCCCCTTTAGGCAGATCTCGGAATCTAAGAGACTTGGAACATTTTTTTTTTCAGATTCATTTAGAGAGGCAATGCTTTAGTCGAAATACTTGTGCAACCCCCCCCCCCATCACCCCCCCCCCTCCTTTTTTTTTTTTTTTTTTCACAAGCTCGCGAGGTGCTTGCACCTCGCGCAACACGCAAATACTTGATTTAGAGGGGCAATGCTTTAGTTTTTTTCACAAGCTCGCGAGGTGCTTGCACCTCGCGCAACACGCAAATACTTGATTTAGAGGGGCAATGCTTTAGATTTTTTCACAAGCACGCGAGGTGCTTGCACCTCGCGCAACACGCAAATACTAGTTATACTATATAAAGCTAAATTAGCACTCACTGACTCACTCACTCATTGACAGAATTGTTCTCCCAGATGGTGGATGGGGAGGTGGGTATATTTTGACAGATTCGTAAACAAGTAACTCTCAAACCTACGGGAAAAGTGCAAAACCCCCCCTTTTCCCCCCCCTTCTCCCCCCCCCCCCCTATCGTATCTCGAAAACTACGAGACCCGTATTTTTTTCTTTTTACGGATTCGTATAGAGGAGGCTCGGTAAAGTAAAAACCATTTTTCAAAGTCCCCCCCCCCCGCCCCCCTTCTCCCCCCCTTTAGGCGGATCTCGGAATCTAAGAGACTTGGAACATTTTTTTTTTCAGATGCATTTAGAGGGGCAATGCTTTAGTCGAAATACTTGTGCAACCCCCCTCCCATCACCGCCCCCTTTTTTTTTTTTTTTTTTTTCACAAGCACGCGAGGTGCTTGCACCTCGCGCAACACGCAAATACTTGATTTAGAGGGGCAATGCTTTAGTTTTTTTCACAAGCACGCGAGGTTCTTGCACCTCGCGCAACACGCAAATACTAAACCCCATCCATCACCCCCCCCCCCCACTTTTTTTTTCACAAGCACGCGAGGTGCTTGCACCTCGCACAACACGCAAATACTTGATTTAGAGGGGCAATGCTTTAGTTTTTTTCACAAGCACGCGAGGTGCTTGCACCTCGCGCAACACGCAAATACTTGATTTAGAGGGGCAATGCTTTAGTTTTCTTCACAAGCACGCGAGGTGCTTGCACCTCGCGCAACACGCAAATACTTGATTTAGAGGGGCAATGCTTTAGTTTTTTTCACAAGCACGCGAGGTGCTTGCACCTCGCGCAACACGCAAATACTAAACCCCCCCATCTCCCCCCATCACCCCGCCCCCATTTTTTTTTTCACAAGCACGCGAGGTGCTTGCACCTCGCGCAACACGCAAATACTAGTTATACTATATAAAGCTAAATTAGCACTCACTGACTCACTCACTCATTGACAGAATTGTTCTCCCAGATGGTGGATGGGGAGGTGGGTATATTTTGACAGATTCGTAAACAAGTAACTCTCAAACCTACGGGAAAAGTGCCAAACCCCCCCTTTTCCCCCCCCTTCTCCCCCCCCCCCCCTATCGTATCTCGGAAACTACGAGACCCGTATTTTTTTCTTTTTACGGATTCGTATAGAGGAGGCTCGGTAAAGTAAAAACCATTTTTCAAAGTCCCCCCCCCGCCCCCCTTCTCCCCCCCTTTAGGCGGATCTCGGAATCTAAGAGACTTGGAACATTTTTTTTTTCAGATGCATTTAGAGGGGCAATGCTTTAGTCGAAATACTTGTGCAACCCCCCTCCCATCACCGCCCCCTTTTTTTTTTTTTTTTTCACAAGCACGCGAGGTGCTTGCACCTCGCGCAACACGCAAATACTTGATTTAGAGGGGCAATGCTTTAGTTTTTTTCACAAGCTCGCGAGGTGCTTGCACCTCGCGCAACACGCATATACTAAACCCCATCCATCACCCCCCCCCCCCACTTTTTTTTTTCACAAGCACGCGAGGTGCTTGCACCTCGCACAACACGCAAATACTTGATTTAGAGGGGCAATGCTTTAGTTTTTTTCACAAGCACGCGAGGTGCTTGCACCTCGCGCAACACGCAAATACTTGATTTAGAGGGGCAATGCTTTAGTTTTCTTCACAAGCACGCGAGGTGCTTGCACCTCGCGCAACACGCAAATACTTGATTTAGAGGGGCAATGCTTTAGTTTTTTTCACAAGCACGCGAGGTGCTTGCACCTCGCGCAACACGCAAATACTAAACCCCCCCCATCTCCCCCCATCACCCCGCCCCCATTTTTTTTTTTCACAAGCACGCGAGGTGCTTGCACCTCGCGCAACACGCAAATACTAGTAATACTATATAAAGCTAAATTACCACTCACTGACTCACTCACTCATTGACATAATTGTTCTCCCAGATGGTGGATGGGGAGGTGGGTATATTTTGACAGATTCGTAAACAAGTAACTCTCAAACCTACGGGAAAAGTGCCAAACCTCCCCTTTTCCCCCCCCTTCTCGCCCCCGCCTATCGTATCTCGGATACTACGAGACCCGTATTTTTTTTTTTACGGATTCGTGTAGAGGAGGCTCGGTAAAGTAAAAACCATTTTTCAAAGTCCCCCCCTGCCCCCCTTCTCCCCCCCTTTAGGCGGATCTCGGAAATTAAGAGACATGGAAAATTTTTTTTTTCAGATTCATTTAGAAGGGCAATGCTTTAGTCGAAATACTTCTGCAACCCCCCCCCCCCTATCACCCCCCCCCATTTTTTTTTTTTTTCACAAGCACGCGAGGTGCTTGCACCTCGCGCAACACGCAAATACTAAACCCCCCATCTCCCCCCCCCCCATTTTTTTTCTTTTTTTTTTTCACAAGCACGCGACGTGCTTGCACCTCGCGCAACACGCAAATACTTGATTTAGAGGGGCAATGCTTTAGTTTTTTTCACAAGCACGCGAGGTGCTTGCACCTCGCGCAACACGCAAATACTAAACCCCCCCATCTCCCCCCCACTTTTTTTTTCACAAGCACGCGAGGTGCTTGCACCTCGCGCAACACGCAAATACTAAACCCCCCCCATCACCCCCCCCCCTTTTTTTTTTCACAAGCACGCGAGGTGCTTGCACCTAGCGCAACACGCAAATACTAGTTATATTATATAAAGCTAAATTACCACTCACTCACTCACTCACTGACTGACTGACTCATTGACATAATTGTTCTCCCAGATGGTGGATGGGGAGGTGGGTATATTTTGACAGATTCGTAAACAAGTAACTCTCAAACCTACGGGAAAAGTGCCAAACCTCCCCTTTCCACACCCTTCTCCCCCCTCCCTATCGTATCTCGGAAACTACGAGACCCGTATTTTTTTCTTTTTACGGATTCGTATAGAGGAGGCTCAGTAAAGTAAAAACCATTTTTCAAAGTCCCCCCCCCTCGCCCCCCTTCTCCCCCCCTTTAGGCAGATCTCGGAATCTAAGAGACTTGGAACATTTTTTTTTTCAGATTCATTTAGAGAGGCAATGCTTTAGTCGAAATACTTGTGCAACCCCCCCCCCCATCACCCCCCCCCTCCTTTTTTTTTTTTTTTTTCACAAGCTCGCGAGGTGCTTGCACCTCGCGCAACACGCAAATAATTGATTTAGAGGGGCAATGCTTTAGTTTTTTTCACAAGCTCGCGAGGTGCTTGCACCTCGCGCAACACGCAAATACTTGATTTAGAGGGGCAATGCTTTAGATTTTTTCACAAGCACGCGAGGTGCTTGCACCTCGCGCAACACGCAAATACTAGTTATACTATATAAAGCTAAATTAGCACTCACTGACTCACTCACTCATTGACAGAATTGTTCTCCCAGATGGTGGATGGGGAGGTGGGTATATTTTGACAGATTCGTAAACAAGTAACTCTCAAACCTACGGGAAAAGTGCCAAACCCCCCCTTTTCCCCCCCCCTTCTCCCCCCCCCCTATCGTATCTCGGAAACTACGAGACCCGTATTTTTTTCTTTTTACGGATTCGTATAGAGGAGGCTCGGTAAAGTAAAAACCATTTTTCAAAGTCCCCCCCCCGCCCCCCTTCTCCCCCCCTTTAGGCGGATCTCGGAATCTAAGAGACTTGGAACATTTTTTTTTTCAGATGCATTTAGAGGGGCAATGCTTTAGTCGAAATACTTGTGCAACCCCCCTCCCATCACCGCCCCCTTTTTTTTTTTTTTTTCACAAGCACGCGAGGTGCTTGCACCTCGCGCAACACGCAAATACTTGATTTAGAGGGGCAATGCTTTAGATTTTTTCACAAGCACGCGAGGTGCTTGCACCTCGCGCAACACGCAAATACTAGTTATACTATATAAAGCTAAATTAGCACTCACTGACTCACTCACTCATTGACAGAATTGTTCTCCCAGATGGTGGATGGGGAGGTGGGTATATTTTGACAGATTCGTAAACAAGTAACTCTCAAACCTACGGGAAAAGTGCCAAACCCCCCCTTTTCCCCCCCCTTCTCCCCCCCCCCCCTATCGTATCTCGGAAACTACGAGACCCGTATTTTTTTCTTTTTACGGATTCGTATAGAGGAGGCTCAGTAAAGTAAAAACCATTTTTCAAAGTCCCCCCCCCCTCGCCCCCCTTCTCCCCCCCTTTAGGCAGATCTCGGAATCTAAGAGACTTGGAACATTTTTTTTTTCAGATGCATTTAGAGGGGCAATGCTTTAGTCGAAATACTTGTGCAACCCCCCTCCCATCACCGCCCCCTTTTTTTTTTTTTTTTTTCACAAGCACGCGAGGTGCTTGCACCTCGCGCAACACGCAAATACTTGATTTAGAGGGGCAATGCTTTAGATTTTTTCACAAGCACGCGAGGTGCTTGCACCTCGCGCAACACGCAAATACTAGTTATACTATATAAAGCTAAATTAGCACTCACTGACTCACTCACTCATTGACAGAATTGTTCTCCCAGATGGTGGATGGGGAGGTGGGTATATTTTGACAGATTCGTAAACATGTAACTCTCAAACCTACGGGAAAAGTGCCAAACCCCCCCTTTTCCCCCCTCTTCTCCCCCCCCCCCTATCGTATCTCGGAAACTACGAGACCCGTATTTTTTTCTTTTTACGGATTCGTATAGAGGAGGCTCGGTAAAGTAAAAACCATTTTTCAAAGTCCCCCCCCGCCCCCCTTCTCCCCCCCTTTAGGCGGATCTCGGAATCTAAGAGACTTGGAACATTTTTTTTTTCAGATGCATTTAGAGGGGCAATGCTTTAGTCGAAATACTTGTGCAACCCCCCTCCCATCTACGCCCCCTTTTTTTTTTTTTTTTTTCACAAGCACGCGAGGTGCTTGCACCTCGCGCAACACGCAAATACTTGATTTAGAGGGGCAATGCTTTAGTTTTTTTCACAAGCACGCGAGGTGCTTGCACCTCGCGCAACACGCAAATACTAAACCCCATCCATCACCCCCCCCCCCCACTTTTTTTTTTCACAAGCACGCGAGGTGCTTACACCTCGCACAACACGCAAATACTTGATTTAGAGGGGCAATGCTTTAGTTTTTTTCACAAGCACGCGAGGTGCTTGCACCTCGCGCAACACGCAAATACTTGATTTAGAGGGGCAATGCTTTAGTTTTCTTCACAAGCACGCGAGGTGCTTGCACCTCGCGCAACACGCAAATACTTGATTTAGAGGGGCAATGCTTTAGTTTTTTTCACAAGCACGCGAGGTGCTTGCACCTCGCGCAACACGCAAATACTAAACCCCCCCCATCTCCCCCCATCACCCCGCCCCCATTTTTTTTTTCACAAGCACGCGAGGTGCTTGCACCTCGCGCAACACGCAAATACTAGTTATACTATATAAAGCTAAATTACCACTCACTGACTCACTCACTCATTGACATAATTGTTCTCCCAGATGGTGGATGGGGAGGTGGGTATATTTTGACAGATTCGTAAACAAGTAACTCTCAAACCTACGGTAAAAGTGCCAAACCTCCCCTTTTCCCCCCCCTTCTCCCCCCCGCCTATCGTATCTCGGATACTACGAGACCCGTATTTTTTTTTTTACGGATTCGTGTAGAGGAGGCTCGGTAAAGTAAAAACCATTTTTCAAAGTCCCCCCCTGCCCCCCTTCTCCCCCCCTTTAGGCGGATCTCGGAAATTAAGAGACTTGGAAAATTTTTTTTTCAGATTCATTTAGAAGGGCAATGCTTTAGTCGAAATACTTCTGCAACCCCCCCCCCCCTATCAACCCCCCCCCATTTTTTTTTTTTTTTTTACAAACACGCGAGGTGCTTGCACCTCGCGCAACACGCAAATACTAAACCCCCCCATCTCCCCCCCCCCATTTTTTTTTTCTTTTTTTTTTTTCACAAGCACGCGAGGTGCTTGCACCTCGCGCAACACGCAAATACTTGATTTAGAGGTGCAATGCTTTAGTTTTTTTCACAAGCACGCGAGGTGCTTGCACCTCGCGCAACACGCAAATACTAAACCCCCCCATCTCCCCCCCACTTTTTTTTTCACAAGCACGCGACGTGATTGCACCTCGCGCAACACGCAAATACTAAACCCCCCCCATCACCCCCCCCCCTTTTTTTTTCACAAGCACGCGAGGTGCTTGCACCTCGCGCAACACGCAAATACTAGTTATATTATATAAAGCTAAATTACCACTCACTCACTCACTCACTGACTGACTGACTCATTGACATAATTGTTCTCCCAGATGGTGGATGGGGAGGTGGGTATATTTTGACAGATTCGTAAACAAGTAACTCTCAAACCTACGGGAAAAGTGCCAAACCTCCCCTTTTCCCACCCTTCTCCCCCCCCCCCCTATCGTATCTCGGAAACTACGAGACCCGCATTTTTTTCTTTTTACGGATTCGTATAGAGGAGGCTCAGTAAAGTAAAAACCATTTTTCAAAGTCCCCCCCCCTCGCCCCCCTTCTCCCCCCCTTTAGGCAGATCTCGGAATCTAAGAGACTTGGAACATTTTTTATTTCAGATTCATTTAGAGGGGCAATGCTTTAGTCGAAATACTTGTGCAACCCCCCCCCCCATCACCCCCCCCCTCCTTTTTTTTTTTTTTTTTCACAAGCTCGCGAGGTGCTTGCACCTCGCGCAACACGCAAATACTTGATTTAGAGGGGCAATGCTTTAGTTTTTTTCACAAGCACGCGAGGTGCTTGCACCTCGCGCAACACGCAAATACTTGATTTAGAGGGCAATGCTTTAGATTTTTTCACAAGCACGCGAGGTGCTTGTACCTCGCGCAACACGCAAATACTAGTTATACTATATAAAGCTAAATTAGCACTCACTGACTCACTCACTCATTGACAGAATTGTTCTCCCAGATGGTGGATGGGGAGGTGGGTATATTTTGACAGATTCGTAAACAAGTAACTCTCAAACCTACGGGAAAAGTGCCAAACCCCCCCTTTTCCCCCCCCTTTTCCCCCCCCTTCTCCCCCCCCTATCGTATCTCGGAAACTACGAGACCCGTATTTTTTTCTTTTTACGGATTCGTATAGAGGAGGCTCGGTAAAGTAAAAACCATTTTTCAAAGTCCCCCCCCCGCCCCCCTTCTCCCCCCCTTTAGGCGGATCTCGGAATCTAAGAGACTTAAAACATTTTTTTTTTCAGATGCATTTAGAGGGGCAATGCTTTAGTCGAAATACTTGTGCAACCCCCCTCCCATCACCGCCCCCTGTTTTTTTTTTTTTTCACAAGCACGCGAGGTGCTTGCACCTCGCGCAACACGCAAATACTTGATTTAGAGGGGCAATGCTTTAGTTTTTTTCACAAGCACGCGAGGTGCTTGCACCTCGCGCAACACGCAAATACTAGTTATTATATTATATAAAGCTAAATTACCACTCACTGACTGACTGACTGACTGACTCACTCATTGACATAATTGTTCTCCTAGATGGTGGATGGGGAGGTGGGTATATTTTGACAGATTCGTAAACAAGTAACTCTCAAACCTACGGGAAAAAAGCCAAACCTCCCCTTTTCACCCCCCTTCTCCCCCCTCCCTATCGTATCTCGGAAACTACGAGACCCGTATTTTTTGTTTTTAACGGTATCGTATAGAGGAGGCTCGGTAAAGTAAAAACCATTTTTTCAAAGTCCCGCCCCCCCGCCCCCCTTCTCCCCCCCTTTAGGCGGATCTCGGAATCTAAGAGACTTGGAACATTTTTTTTTTCAGATTCATTTAGAGGGGCAATGCTTTAGTCGAAATACTTGTGCAACCCCCCCCCCATCACCCCCCCCCCTCTTTTTTTTTTTTTTTTCACAAGCACTCGAGGTGCTTGCACCTCGCGCAACACGCAAATACTTGATTTAGAGGGGCAATGCTTTAGTTTTTTTCACAAGCACGCGAGGTGCTTGCACCTCGCGCAACACGCAAATACTAGTTATATTATATAAAGCTAAATTACCACTCACTGACTGACTCACTGACTGACTGACTCATTGACATAATTGTTCTCCCAGATGGTGGATGGGGAGGTGGGTATATTTTGACAGATTCGTAAACAAGTAACTCTCAAACCTACGGGAAAAGTGCCAAACCTCCCCTTTTCACCCCCCTTCTCCCCCCTCCCTATCGTATCTCGGAAACTACGAGACCCGTATTTTTTGTTTTTTACGGATTCGTATAGAGGAGGCTCGGTAAAGTAAAAACCATTTTTCTAAATCCCCCCCCCGCCCCCCTTCTCCCCCCCTTTAGGCGGATCTCGGAATCTAAGAGACTTGGAAGTTTTTTTTTTTCAGATTCATTTAGAGGAGCAATGCTTTAGTCAAAATACTTCTGCAACCCCTCCCCCCATTACCTTCCCACTTTTTTCTTTTTTTTCACAAGCACGCGAGGTGCTTGCACCTCGCGCAACACGCAAATACTAAACCCCATCCATCACCCCCCCCCCCACTTTTTTTTTCACAAGCACTCAAGGTGCTTGCACCTCGCGCAACACGCAAATACTTGATTTAGAGGGGCAATGCTTTAGTTTTTTCACAAGCACGCGAGGTGCTTGCACCTCGCGCAACACGCAAATACTAGTTATATTATATAAAGCTAGATTACCACTCACTGACTCACTCATTGACATAATTGTTCTCCCAGATGGTGGATGGAGAGGTGGGTATATTTTGACAGATTCGTAAACAAGTAACTTTCAAACCTACGGGAAAAGTGCCAAACCTCCCCTTTTCCCCCCCCTTCTCCCCCCTCCCTATCGTATCTCGGAAACTACGAGACCCGTATTTTTTGTTTTTTACGGATTCGTATAGAGGAGGCTCGGTTAAGTAAAAACCATTTTTCAAAGTCCCCCCCCCCGCCCCCCTTCTCCCCCCTTTAGGCGGATCTCGGAATCTAAGAGACTTGGAAAAATTTTTTTTTCAGATTCATTTAGAGGGGCAATGCTTTAGTCGAAATACTTGTGCAACCCCCCCCCCCCCATCACCCCCCCCCACTCTTTTTTTTTTTTTTTTTCACAAACTCGCGAGGTGCTTGCACCTCGCGCAACACGCAAATACCAATTTCTTTTTTCACAAGCACGCGAGGTGCTTGCACCTCGCGCAACACGCAAATACTTTTTTTTTTCACAAGCACGCGAGGTGCTTGCACCTCGCGCAACACGCAAATACTTGATTTAGAGGGGCAATGCTATAGTTTTATTCACAAGCACGCGAGGTGCTTGCACCTCGCGCAACACGCAAATACTAGTTATACTATATAAAGCTAAATTACCACTCACTCACTGACTGACTCATTGACATAATTGTTCTCCCAGATGGTGGATGGGGAGGTGGGTATATTTTGACAGATGCGTAAACAAGTAACTCTCAAACCTACGGGAAAAGTGCCAAACCTCCCCTTTTCCCTCCCCTTCTCCCCCCCCCTATCGTATCTCGGAAACTACGAGACCCGTATTTTTTTCTTTTTACGGATTCGTATAGAGGAGGCTCGGTAAAGTAAAAACCATTTTTCAAAGTCCCCCCCCCCCCCCGCCCCCCTTCTCCCCCCCTTTAGGCGGATCTCGGAATCTAAGAGACTTGGAACATTTTTTTTTTCAGATTCATTTAGAGGGGCAATGCTTTAGTCGAAATAATTGTGCAACCCCCCCCCCATTTCCCCCCCCCCTTTTTTTTTTTTTTCACAAGCACGCGAGGTGCTTGCACCTCGCGCAACACGCAAATACTAAACCCCCCCATCACCCCACCCCATTTTTTTTTTTTTCACAAGCACGCGAGTTGCTTGCACCTCGCGCAACACGCAAATACTAAACCCCCCCATCATCCCCCCCCACTTTTTTTTTTGTTTTTTCACAAGCACGCGAGGTGCTTGCACCTCGCGCAACACGCAAATACTAACCCCCCCCATCTCCCCCCATTCCCCTCCCCCTTCTTTTTTTTTTTGTCTTTTTCACAAGCACGCGAGGTGCTTGCACCTCGCGCAACACGCAAATACTAGTTATATTATATAAAGCTAAATTACCACTCACTGACTGACTCACTGACTGACTGACTCATTGACATAATTGTTCTCCCAGATGGTGGATGGGGAGGTGGGTATATTTTGACAGATTCGTAAACAAGTAACTCTCAAACCTACGGGAAAAGTGCCAAACCTCCCCTTTTCACCCCCCTTCTCCCCCCTCCCTATCGTATCTCGGAAACTACGAGACCCGTATTTTTTGTTTTTTACGGATTCGTATAGAGGAGGCTCGGTAAAGTAAAAACCATTTTTCTAAATCCACCCCCCGCCCCCCTTCTCCCCCCCTTTAGGCGGATCTCGGAATCTAAGAGACTTGGAAGATTTTTTTTTTCAGATTCATTTAGAGGAGCAATGCTTTAGTCAAAATACTTCTGCAACCCCCCCCCCCATTACCTTCCCACTTTTTTTTTTTTTTTCACAAGCACGCGAGGTGCTTGCACCTCGCGCAACACGCAAATACTAAACCCCATCCATCACCCCCCCCCCCACTTTTTTTTTTCACAAGCACGCGAGGTGCTTGCACCTCGCGCAGCACGCAAATACTTGATTTAGAGGGGCAATGCTTTAGTTTTTTTCACAAGCACGCGAGGTGCTTGCACCTGGCGCAACACGCAAATACTAGTTATACTATATAAAGCTAGATTACCACTGACTGACTGACTCACTCATTGACATAATTGTTCTCCCAGATGGTGGATGGGGAGGTGGGTATATTTTGACAGATTCGTAAACAAGTAACTCTCAAACCTACGGGAAAAGTGCCAAACCTCCCCTTTTCCCCCCTCCCTATCGTATCTCGGAAACTACGAGACCCGTATTTTTTTTACGGATTCGTATAGAGGAGGCTCGGTAAAGTAAAAACCATTTATCAAAGTCGCCCCCCCCCCCCTTGTCACCCCCTTTAGGCGGATCTCGCAAATTAAGAGACTTGAAACATTTTTTTTTCAGATTCATTTAGAGGGGCAATGCTTTAGTCAAAATACTTCTGCACCCCCCCCCCTCCCCTATCCCCCCATCACCCCCCCTTGTTTTTTTTTTCTTAAATAAAGCACGCGAGGTGCTTGCACCTCGCGCAACACGCAAATACTAGTTGTATTATATAAAGCTAAATTACCACTCACTGACTGACTGACTGACTGTCTGACTCATTGACATAATTGTTCTCCCAGATGGTGGATGGGGAGGTGGGTATATTTTGACAGATTCGTAAACAAGTAACTCTCAAACCTACGGGAAAAGTGCCAAACCTCCCCTTTTCACCCCCCTTCTCCTTCCTCCCTATCGTATCTCGGAAACTACGAGACCCGTATTTTTTTTTACGGATTCGTATAGAGGAGGCTCGGTAAAGTAAAAACCATTTATCAAAGTCACCCCCCCCCCCCTTGTCACCCCCTTTAGGCGGATCTCGGAAACTAAGACACTTTGAAAAATTTTTTTTCAGATGCATTTAGGGGCAATGCTTTAGTCGAAATAATTGTGCACCCCCCCTCCCCTATACCCCATCACCACCCCTTGTTTTTTTTTTCTTAAATAAAGCACGCGAGGTGCTTGCACCTCGCGCAACACGCAAATACTAGTTGTATTATATAAAGATAAATTACCACTCACTGACTGACTGACTGACTGACTCATTGACATAATTGTTCTCCCAGATGGTGGATGGGGAGGTGGGTATATTTTGAGAGATTCGTAAACAAGTAACTCTCAAACCTACGGGAAAAGTGCCAAACCTCCCCTTTTCACCCCCCTTCTCCCCCCTTCCTATCATATCTCGGAAACTACGAGACCCGTATTTTTTTTTACGGATTCGTATAGAGGAGGCTCGGTAAAGTAAAAACCATTTTTCAAAGTCCCCCCCCGCCCCCCTTCTCACCCCCTTTAGGCGGATCTCGGAAATTAAGAGACTTGGAACATTTTTTTTTCAGATTCATTTAGAGGGGCAATGCTTTAGTCGAAATAACTGTGCAACCTCCCCCGCTTTGGCCCCCCCCCATTTTTTTTTTTCACAAGCACCCGAGGTGCTTGCACCTCGCGCAACACGCAAATACTAGTATATATTATATAAAGCTAAATTACCACTCACTGACTCACTGACTGACTGACTCATTGACATAATTGTTCTCCTAGATGGTGGATGGGGAGGTGGGTATCCCCCCCATCAACCCCCCACCTTTTTTTTAAGAATACACGCGAGGTGCTTGCACCTCGCGCAACACGCAAATACTAGTTATACTATATAAAGCTAGATTACCACTCACTGACTCACTCACTCATTGATTTAATTGTTCTCCCAGATGGTGGATGGGCAGGTGGGTATATTTTGACAGATTCGTAAACAAGTAACTCTCAAACCTACGGGAAAAGTGCCAAACCTCCCCTTTTCACCCCCCTTCTCCTTCCTCCTTATCGTATCTCGGAAATTACGAGACCCGTATTTTTTTCTTTTTACGGATTCGTATAGAGGGGGCTCGGTCAAGTAAAAACCATTTTTCGAGGTCGCCCCCCTTGCCCCCCTTCTCACCCCCTTTAGGCGGATCTCGGAAATTAAGAGACATGAAAATTTTTTTTTTAGATTCATTTATAGGGGCAATGCTTTAGTCGAAATAATTGTGCAACCCTCCCCCATCACCCCCCCCCCACATTTTTTTTTTCACAAGCACGCGAGGTGCTTGCGCCTCGCGCAACACGCAAATTCTAGTCATATTATATAAAGCTAAATTACCACTCACTCACTCACTCACTGACTCATTGACATAATTGTTCTCCCAGATGGTGGATGGGGAGGTGGGTATATTTTGACAGAATCGTAAACAAGTAACTCTCAAACCTACGGGAAAAGTGCCAAACCTCCCCTTTTCACCCCCCTTCTCCCCCCTCCCTATCGTATCTCGGAAACTACGAAACCCGTTTTTTTTTTTACGGATTCGTATAGAGGAGGCTCGGTAAAGTAAAAACCATTTTTCAAAGTCGCCCCCCTTCTCACCCCCTTTAGGAATTTTTTTTTTTCAGATCATTTAGAGGGGCAATGCTTTAGTCTAAATAATTGTGCAACCCCCCCCATCACACCCCCTTTTTTTTTTTTTTCAACAAGCACTCTAGGGGCTTGCACCTCGCGCAACACGCAAATACTAGTTCTATTATATAAAGCTGAATTACCACTCACTGACTGACTCACTGACTCATTGACATAATTGTTCTCCCAGATGGTGGATGGGGAGGTGGGTATATTTTGACAGATTCGTAAACAAGTAACTCTCAAACCTACGGGAAAAGTGCCAAACCTCCCCTTTTCATCCCCCTTCTCCCCCCTCCTTATCATATCTCGGAAACTACGAGACCCGTACTTTTTTTTACGGATTCGTATAGAGGAGGCACGGTAAAGTAAAAACCATTTTTCAAAGTCCCCCCCCGCCCCCCTTCTCACCCCCTTTAGGCGGATCTCGGAAATTAAGAGACTTGGAACATTATTTTTTTCAGATTCATTTAGAGGGGCAATGCTTTAGTCAAAATAATTGTGCAAACCCCCCCCATCTCACCCCATCACCCCCCCCATTTTGATTTTTACTACTGAAAAAACTGTTGATTCTTACTTTTAACTATAAACGGGCCTTCAAATTTTTTATGCCATGCCCTCCCCTCCCCAACCTCAACCTAAAATTGAAAACTTCATAACGGTTAGAGATAGCCATTAGGTATTTGAACAAATATTATAAGTAGTAGGCGTCGAAACCTGTCCGGTGGTACGTAGGGCCTGAGTGGAGCGAACGTAACGAAGGTTGAGTGGGTGAAGCGTAACTCAGCGGCGACGACAAGCAAACTTAAGAAATTATTTTGGAGCTGCTGCTCTGTTAGGGTTATGTTTGACATTTTACTACATTTAGGGGTTTTAAAAGTGAACAATCCACCACCACAAGCACGCGAGGTGCTTGCACCTCGCGCAACACGCAAATACTAGTTTATATATATATCGGAAATTGGAACCTATTCCGCTTGATATTTGAGATGCAAAAAAATCCAAGCCTGTCTACTTATTCGTTTCTTTGTAGTTGTAATCGATGAGAGACTGAAATCTTACACTTTTCGAAGTAGAACAATAGCTGACCGCAAAACCGATATATAGAGATCTGTTTCTAATGAGAGACAGAAACTAGGGCCTTCAAATTTGAAGGCTGAAGTTAGATGTACCAGGGTCCAAGTTCACATGTTGCAGATACTTGACGTTGAAAATGTCGCAGACCAAACCACATGTTCGTATTGTTTTAATTAGATTAAGAAAGTCTTGTTTATATTTAATAATTGAAAAGCCTATTAATTGTTTTAGATTGAATTGTTGAATTGAATTGTTCAAAAATGAACAATTGTTTTTTTTACACAAAACATGGTTATTATTTTACGTCCACTGGACATAGGCTTCCCCCAAGCGTCGCCACACTAATCGGCTCTGTACGTCTCTCATCCACCGGACTCCCACATCTTTGACCAGGTCGTCGCTCCACCTATTAGAAGGCCTTCCAACGCAACGTCTTCCATCTTGAAGAGAAAGAGAGCCAGTATAAAAAAGGGACGATGAAACATAAAAGACCCACAACTTCAGGATCAGTAGTTTTGAGAAAATTGCGGACATACAAACATATATATATATATATATACATACTGGTCTAATACAGAACCTCCTTTTTAGAAGTCGGTTAAAAAGTTAAACGAATTCATGAAGGTTAAATATCGATAACAGCTGCGCACATTGCTTGCAGTTACAATACTACGAACGGCAGCCATCTTATGTGCCCGATGGTATGCACGCTAATTTCGTAGTTAGGGCAAGTCCATAGGTTTCTAAGTCAGTGCTTCTATTAGTAATGTGCTAATATTGCCTGTGCTTCACCTATTTTTATGAATAGTCTGGCAAACGAAAGTAGAGACTGAAAAAGCGCGGCAAATTTAAAAAATATCAGCATAGCAACCCCAAAACTGCTATGAAATACCTGGAATAACCTTATTTGATACTTTAGAATTATCTATTTTATTTCATCGGAATAAAAATACAAGAGGTATTTTAGGTAGGTAATAGTTTAGACATTGTGTCTTAATTCGAATTTAAAAAAAAAAACAACAGTATTCTAAAATAGTTCTGATTTATTCACTATAATCTGAATGTAAGACTTCCATGTGAAAAGTTTCATTAGAGTCACTGGAATCATGGTTTCCTACGTTAATTATAAAACTTTCTTAATTATTTTCTGTAATTCTGTCCCTTTCTTTATATTTATTTTCAACATGGATGACATGTTAAGTCATTATCTTTCACTCCTCGGGATTTATATTTTCAAACGACTCTTTTATAACTGTCTCTAACTCCACTCCAGGCAGAGCAATGTTTTTACTTGCCACTTTACGTTTAGCCAAACTCCATACTAACTCAATGGCATTTAGATCACAGTGGTAGGGGGGAAGTAGCAATACCTCCTGCCCATTCTGCTTCAGAATTTCATCAGCTTCATATACTGGCTCTGGTGTGTTTCGTTTTAAACTTGTTTTCTAACGATATAAAATTCGATAATTTTGTTACGAATAGCACCTATGTCGAAACTATCTAAGTCGGACACTGTGGGTTTATTTGGCCTTTACGCGCACCTTCTTTTTTAATTATTTTTAATGTAGTAACGCTCACTTCTGTAAAGAATGGTAAAACAAAATGATTAGGTTCTGCAAATCATGAATTCAATTAGGTACATCTTTATAAAGTTATGTACTCCTAGTAAAAACTTACCAGTGATTGAATCTATTTCATCCAAGTACTGGTTCTGAGATCCTATCTTTCTGCTCTAAATCCATAAGTTTTCAATAGTTTTCACTATCTCATCAACCCCTGCTACATCCACCAGATTTTCTATAAAAGAAAAAAAAAGTTAAAAACCATGCAACATTTAAAGTATGTATACCCGCATTATTATAAAGGTGTTTAACAGACTATAAAATGAAGTGAATCAAAGTAGATAAATATTTTTTCTCGCTTAAAGATAAATATATAAATTATGAATTACGACAAAGTATCAACTTAGTAGCGTCATACTAACTTATGAAATCGAACACCACACGTAAACAATCTTGTTTTTGTTTGAATTCGGCATCTTTCTCCTTCTGTTTTTCTTGATATTTAGACATCATGCGAAACAACATCTCCCGTACTCCACTTTTAATAGTTTTGTTCATTTTTCGCTGAATAAACGCTATTAACAAGATCACAACAAATCACAAAAAACACACCATCTTGTTTTGGAAAATTGAGTTTGACATTAGTATAGCATTGCCATATCATGCAAATAATTCGAGTGTCTACTTTCGTTTGCCAGACTCTAGAGCTCGTATCTAAACCATAACGTTATAATAATCACAAACAATGTTAGCTCTATGAAGTTAAATAAATCTCCAAAATCTCGCCGTAAATGTGATAGACGATACGAATTTACGTAACATTGGATGACCCAGTGCGAATGCTCGGCTCGGCTTAACTACAAGCACGATGACTCGCAGAGTGAACAAAACTTGGATAAATTGTCACATAATGATATGTGCAGCAGACATCAAATGAAAGTTCAAAAACATACACAAAACAAAATATAGAATGTAATCATGACAATAAAAATAAGTTGTTTTAAATTAATTTTCATAGCAGCGTAGGTGTAACTAAACGCGCATAACAAGAAGCGGTAACGTCTAGACATTTGTGTCGTTATGAGTTTTTCTAATCACGTAACGAAACCGTTGTCCGTTATCAAATAACGTTGTGAAAACTATCTATTTTGACAACTATCTATTTCGACACGGGCCATCCACTGTCTCGTATAGCGAGCGCCTTATGACGTGATATCTGTTGCAGTTACAATTGATACTAAACATACAGTCAACTTTCTTTCGTACTTATCCAGGCTTAGGCTTAGGTTTTTTGCGATAAGAAAGTAAGTACTTGATATTGTCAAAAAAATTAGATTTATTTACAATTATTAACACTTTAGATGAAAATTATTTATTGTTCAATTGAAATTTATGCGAACACACATACAAAATTTAACGACTTTAGAAAAAAAAAACTATCGCGGAGAAATGGGAAATGGGACACTTGCGGGTGTCAAGGTCAATACCAAACGAAATTTTCAAATAATATTTTTTTAGTGGCGAAAGTTATTCATTCAATTATCGACGTTCGTGTTTATAAGATTCGTCACATTATGCAACTTGGCTTATGCAATAAATCATAACCATCCAACTTTGCTTTTGTGCGAACGAGACGCGCTGCCTATCCTATATTTTTCTCGCTCTTACCGTTGTGTTACCGCTACGTAGCCAACTTCAACTACGATATCTATTGCGTGATTTCTAAAGCGTTGCGAGATAGCAGCTACGGTTATTATGCGCTACAAAACAACCGACGGTTGTTACAGCTGCAGTTATAGTCATAACGTACGTTGTGAAAATAGATAGTTATGCTTGGTTAGAAACCGAGTGATGGTTGTAAACTCAAATAGATAGTTGTACAACTATTGATGTTACAAAACGGCCATCGCCAGCAGTGATGCCAATTTAGCATAATTTATGCTAGATTTAGGATACTTTTATATTGTTTAGCATTTTTATTTGTTGATTAGCATATAACATATTTTTTGGCATAAAAAATAGTTATTTGATAAAAGTTAAACCATGACACAAACTACCGTTTTACTATCTTGCGTACGTCATTTTATGAGACATAAGGTGGCAACACTGGTTGCCAACATAACGACAAAGGATTCATTACCAGTGTGGGTCCGCCTTTACATCAAACGCTCTCTACCGTAATTTGGGGATTCCCACACAAATTTAATTTAATATACCATAGACAATCATTATTCGTTGTCTTCCTTTTTCTTGTAAGAAAAGTGAAATTACTACTTTATAAATAAAAGATCTTACCATAGAGTACATTTTATATTTGAGATAGAGCCGTCACTCGAAGATTCCAGAGCGCCCGCGCCCTCTGGCAACAAGTAACAACAACAATGTATGAAGCTTATGTATATATAGCATATAGATATAGCTACCTACAAATCAGGGTACTACTGCATAGGCCGTCCTATTTACTCCTTTTTATTTAGTACTTAGTAATTTATGTTGATTTACAATAAAACATAATTACAACACCAAATACTTTATTAAAATCTTCTGTTACAATATTTGATGACCATCTGAATTTTATCTTCCATAATCGTTTCGTGATCCACACAATAACTTAGAAGTATCCTTAGGTACACACCAATTAAATAAGAATATATTATTATATCTTAAATTTCTTGAATTATTTGCAATTATTGACTTATTATTTGATTTTATTTACTCATAAAAAATTTTTCATCCCGATTTTCATCAAAAATTTTGAAATTAAAATCATCATCCAACACCAGCCTTGCTAAGGGGTATTGTGTTACCCAGCTACGGTCTGTGGAGGTCAGATAAAGAAAGAAAGAAATATTTATTTAGATATGCAATAATTCCACTAAAACACTAGTACTCAGCTGCATCTATTTGGTGTGTCTGTCCCCAAAATTGGAAAAAGGCAAAGCAGATGATATAAAAAAGTTAGACTAGCGATTTCGGACGATAACTTCAGTGAAGATAGACAGTTATTAAATTACGACGAGGAGGAGGATCCTGGAGGCGACACCGTATACGTAACACCAGCTGCGTGCCATCCGGCAATGTTGATCTAGGGCGCCGCCGAAAGGCCTTCTTTGGCCTCGCGGCGCCCTAAGCCACCACCGCGACTGCGCCAGTTTTTGACGCGTGGTGTCATTTATTGACGTTTTTTTAATCAGTGTTTTTCCTTACATTTTTATTATTTAATTTAATTTATTTACTAGTTTAGTTAGTTACTAAGTTTAATTTTGTTACATTATCTGATTAATGTCGAGTGGCAGCAGTGATGTGTTGTGTAATAGTGCCGATCAACCTTCAACATCACTAAATATTCTGGAGAGGTGTCCTCTGTGCACCCAGGCACGGTTTTTTAAAGGTAAGCGGGGTCTGAAAGTACATATTGGGAAGGTACACAAACCACCCAATGTATCTACTTCAGACCCCGTCATTTCTTTAACACATACATCATCTTCTTCCAATTTGGATCCGTTTTGGAAAACCCTCCCAAAATTCAAAAACTCTGTTCCGGTTTTAAAGCGAATTCCCCGCGGCGCTAGACCTGTAGTGGCGCAAAACCTAGCAGGATGCGTTCGCCTTGCCGCTCGCGAGAACTCTCTAAGTGCCTGGGAACATCTGCTTACCTTCCCGTATAGGATCCTACATGTTCGAAAGAATTTGGAAACCAAAAAAACTTTAACTTCACAAATCAAATAAAATTGTAATATTTCGGCCCACATTCAGGATGCAAAATTACCGACACAGAGGGTTACTTCCACAAGAAGTATATCCCGCCTAGTCGAATCTAAATTGGGGGAAGGTGCCATTAGCGGAGCTGCCAGGATACTTTTCAGCAGTGATGTGGTGGCCCCATACTCTCCAGATACTCTCGCAGCTCTGGAGAGCAAACACCCTGCCCCAGCGGATGGTCTTTCCTTTCCCGACCCCCCCGATCAGGACATAAACACCCTCACCGTTACAGGTCAAGAGGTGTTCACAGCCGTTTGTTCCTTCCGAAGCGGCTCTGCTGGTGGCCTCGATGGGCTGAGTCCGCAGCACCTGAAGGACCTACTCAGCTCAGGCGCCGGAGAGGCTGGTGAGTTGCTTTTGAAGGAGCTAACGGCTCTGATTAATCTTATGCTCTCGGGCCAGGTGAACGAAGCCGTCACCGATATCTTGTACGGGGCCAATCTATGTGCCCTACGCAAGAGGGACGGCGGCATTCGTCCCATTGCCGTGGGAACTACCTACCGTCGTATGGCAGCCAAGATTTGCTCTAAATTTTATGGTGAGGATATTTCGACCAAATTTCAGCCCCTGCAACTGGGTTACGGCTCCAAAGGGGGTTGTGAGGCTGCCGTACACGCCTTGACGACCTATTTAAATTCAGGTAAAGGAGAGGTCATCTTGAAGGTTGACATTAAAAATGCCTTCAATTCAGTCAATAGGGACACTTTGTTGGCAGAAACTAAAAAAGAAGTACCACAAATTTTTAGTTTTCTTTGGCAATGTTACAGACATCCGACTAAATTACTTTATAAGGAAAACCTTTTGGAATCAGCTGTTGGCTGTCAACAAGGTGATCCCCTCGGGCCAGCGATCTTTAGTTTAGCCATTAACCCAATCATTCGACAGCTAAATTCAAAATTTAATGTGTGGTATCTCGATGATGAAACCCTGGGAGGCGATGTAGACACGGTATTAGATGATCTACAGTTTTTAATAAATCAATTCCATTCCATAGGATTGGACCTCAACCTTTCGAAGTGTGAACTATTCATATCCGACAGTACTGACAGACAACTGACACTTTCAAAATTCGACGCAGTAGCCCCAGATATCCAAATTGTGGAAAAAAGTTCTCTTCGTCTTCTTGGGTCTCCAATTTATGAGAATTCCTTTCCCGATTTTGTCGAAGAAAAAATACAAAATTTTAATGACATCTCGGACAGATTATACCAAATTAATATGCATTCGGCCATCACCTTAATTCGTTACTGTTGTTTTGGACCCAAATTAATGTATTTTCTTCGTTCTTCGCATCTATGGCATCATCCTAACCTTTTGGAAAAAATGGACCAAATTATTCGTCAAACTCTGACAGGAATTTTAAATGTGGCTATGGACGACCGAGCTTGAGCACAAGCTACTCTTCCCATTCGTATGGGTGGTCTCGGCGTCCGCAAAATTAGTAGTATCAGTCTACCGGCTTTTGTATCCTCGGTGCACGGCACTGAGAAATTAATCAGGAATATCCTAGCTCCATCACTGGTTGATTTCAATGTGCCGTACTTCACCGAGGCTATAGATACCTGGAGACTCGCTTGCCCGAACCTAAATCCACCCGACATTCCATCATCTCAGAGGCGGTGGGATGAGCCACTCTGTAGAGCAGTTCAGAGTGACCTTATTGCCACATCTGCTTCGGCTGCAGAGCGTGCGCGCCTGCTGGCTGTGGGTGAATGGGAGTCGGGTCTCTGGCTCCATGCACTACCGTCATCGAACATAGGCACCTTGTTTGATGATACTACTTTCCGCCTCGCTGCTTCCCTTCGAATAGGTGCTCCCTGCTGTTCTGCTCATCGCTGCCACTGTGGTGAAGTTGTCAACAGCCTCGGTCACCACGGCCTTTCATGCGGCCGGAGCGCGGGTCGCATAGCACGGCACGCGAATGTTAACGACATTATCCGACGGGCTCTTGTCACTGTCGGCGTTCCAGCTGTTTTAGAACCCAATGGCTTAGCACGCAACGATGGCAAAAGACCGGACGGTATGTCTTTATTTCCTTGGAAGATGGGTAGGCCTTTAGTGTGGGACGCAACTTGTGTCGATACTCTTGCGCCATCCCATCTTCCTAGCTCATCTTGTTGTGCTGGCGCTGCCGCTGCGGCTGCTGAGAACCTCAAGCGGCGGAAATATAATAACCTTGTTGGTAGTTATATTTTCGAGCCGTTTGGGGTTGAAACCTTGGGGTCGTGGGGTCCGAGTGCTCACAAATTATTTAAAGATCTGTCCAGACGCCTAGTTGACACTTCGCGTGACCCAAGGGCTGGCTTTTACCTTGGACAGAGGTTAAGCATTGCCATACAACGTGGCAATGCCGCCAGTCTTTTGGGCACATTACCAGTGGACAGCGATGCGCACGAATTTCTGGATGCTATATTTTAGTTTATTTTTAGGTGTGTATATGTAGTTAAGGGTTTTTATTTAATTAAAGTATATGTTTGCTATACAATTAAACTATAATATTTCTTTGACAAATTATTTAACTTTTTTTAAACCTTTGACATTTACAAAGTGTTGCCAAGTGACCGACTCGCGTTCTCCCCAAACTTTCCGCAAAATCTCCCCAAAATTCAAGATTTGTAAAAAAAACTCATAAATGGCTATTCTTTTTTATTATTGATACAATTTTATACAATTTTAGCAATAGCGTCCATGACTAAATTAGCCTCTTCACTCGCGCCGGTTGCAGTTCCGTACATTTTTTCTGAGTTAAACCTGTTTAGCATCTTTGAACTGGGTTTAAAATGAACACATCCTTCTAACAATTTATATCTTATTCTCAAGATGGATTCGGCAGTGTTAATGGCCAATCTGTTTCGACGTTTGTCTTCAATAATAGCTACTTGAGATAGGGCTCTTTCCACAATTGCGTTAGAAAAAGATAAAGACAAAATTCCTAGTGCCAATTTGCTAAAATTTTCACGGGTATGTTCTATCACCGACTGCATTTTTGAAATTATAAACTTCAACCCAGAACTCTTCGGTGTGTTGCGTGGATTTCCAAGTTGTACGATGCAAATCATTCCATTCTGCGGCAACTTCGGAGCCACTCGGCTATCATCGTGCACAGCATTTTGTTTTCGTGTGTGTGCTTTCACAGATTAGTTAGTGGTTTGATCGCGTTCAGACATCATCAGTCCAAATATTCCCCCAAAAATATTGTCCCTCAATTCACCCTACATAACTTTAAAAACTCCCCAAATTTGGGGGGATTCCCTCCAATCTGGCATCACTGCATTTACGCAAGTTTCGTTACCATTTTAGTATAAAATTAAATAAGTTAAAGAAAAATAGGATTGCGTAATTGGAGGATTTTATTAATTTGAAGATACGTGTCTTAATATATTATAAAAGGTGTTAAATTTAAAAGGTGTCCTAACCTCCCTAATATTTTAATTTATATAAAATAAAATGGTTATTTGTTAAAGATAATTCAGAATATCTGAGTAAAACGTAGAACAAGTTTAAGCTAAATGTGTAGATATTTTGAGAAAAATGCCATCTATCAATACGTAACTTAAACTTTGATTATTGCTATACGAATAAATTAAAACTCAATTGAATTGAGTAGTTTATATCCAAAAGCAGAACCCTACCTAAACTAGTCGGTTATCATTTCGTCACTTTTGTTCTAAGTTATAGCACCATGGATCTTACAGTTTATGCAGTGCAGTTGTCAGTTTTACGTGCATTATCAATTAATTGGTAAAGTCAGCATTACCGGGCAGAGTGGGAGCAAATGCTGGTTTCAAGGATTGGTTACAGCATGTCGAAAATGATACGATGAAAGACTATTGTGCTTACTGTAAGTGCGAGATAATTGCTAATATCTATTGTTTGAAGTTACATATTTTATCAGCGAAGCATAAAAAAGCTATAGAACCAGTGAAAAGACAAAAAAAAATAATTTTCCCAAAGTAAAACAAAATCTAAATACACAGACAGCAGCTATGTTTGTGTGCTCACATTGTTCGGTTATGGCTGTCGATCAACCAAGATATTAATATTTTATTTGATAGCATACTGTAACTCGATTAAAACATAACATATATATATTTGTTGATGTTGATTAAATAATATTTGAATTTACAATGACGTTTTATTTGACATCGAAATGTTTTTGCATAATTTTTAGCTAAATTATACTGCCTTTAGCATAATTTTGGCATAATTTTAACAGCCGTTTAGCAAGTTTTATGTAAGTCTTGTTGGCAACACTGATCGCCAGTAACGTCACTATTTGCAAAAAAAAAAAAATGAAATGTTGACGTGGGTATGGTCATCAGTTTTTATTTCCATAGAATTTGTTTTTCATTTCAAATTTAGTAATTTCATTTTATAATCAATTGATACTGTTATCTTACAACAAAATCAAAGATGGGTTTAACAATTTCAAGTGTTTTTACCAAGCTTTTCGGCAAAAAACAAATGCGTATCCCTATGGGTAAGTGACATGACAGCTCATCGGTCGAAGATTGCGTAGAATTTCTACATTTTTACGCCAGCTTCATTGTTTTCATTAGATGAAGATTTCTTGATGCTTAAATGTAAACCTCATTGTTCCAGTTGGGCTGGACGCCGCTGGAAAAACTACTATACTTTATAAGCTTAAGTTGGGTCAGATTGTGACCACAATACCGACAATTGGTTTTAATGTGGAGACCATAGATTACAAAAATATCAGTTTCACTGTGTGGGACATCGGCGGCCAAGACAAGATCAGACCACTGTGGCGCCACTACTATCAGAACACACAGGGGATGATTTTCGTTGTTGACTCGAGCGACACTAAGAGAATACAAGAAGTCGAATATGAACTGTTTAATTTGGTAAGAATAAGTCATTATTCATTTCGCTGTTACACTGAAATTTATTCTGTTTCATAACAATGTCTTATTGACAGTCATACTGGAACAAATGTTTGAATGGCTGGCAGATATTTGTTCTAGGTCTGTTGCAATGTGGTGAAATTTATTGTTTGTGGAAATTTTTAGTGGCATTATAATAATGTAGTTACCTAATGTATGTGTTGGATGATAACCATCATCAAATAGTTACCGTTGATTATCTTCAAATACTGACAGCATTGCAGCCAAATACCTACCATTTCAATCTAGGTATTTAAATACTTCCTGGGTTGCAGAAATGTTCTAAAAAGGTACTGCGGCCCCAGAATTGGAGGGCAGCTGAAGGAACAGGGTGGGTTTTCAGTCTGTAGAAGTCTGACACCCCCTTTCGCTTAACCTAAAGCGGGAGAAGTCATACAATGATTTTCCCACCCAGAGAACTTATTATTGATTAATTTCAGCTAACAGAAGATGAACTAAGGGATGCTGCGATCCTTGTGTTTGCCAATAAACAAGATATGCCCAATGCTATGACTGCAGCTGAACTTACAAATGCTCTCAATCTTAATCGTTTTAAGAATCGCCGTGTAAGTAGAGACTCTTACATATATTTATAAAGTTTTCTGTTTTCTTCTTTAATTCAAAATTTTCACCATCATAAGCTGCTTATCCACAAAAAAATGAATATTCACCTGCACATAATCAGAAATTTTGACAAGCGTCAATAGCCTAATGGATAAGGTGTCAGACTTGTGATCGAGAGGTCCCGAGTTCGAACCCCAGTCATTACACTATTGCCATAAACCCACTCTAGATACAAGCATATTTAGCTTAGTTGGAGGTTAACAATATTGCTAGTAATGTGAATTCTACCCACATCATATTTTTTTAAAACTTCAAAAAATTCATTACGTAATATGCTAAACTAACAATATTTCTTTGGCAGTGGTACATCCAGGCAACATGTGCAACACAGGGCCAAGGTCTGTACGAGGGTCTAGACTGGCTCTCCAATGAACTAGCAAAGAAGTGAGAATCAATCTGGTTAACGGTCACTGAGAACAGACTACAAACAATCCCATAATGACTGACAACTTTCAGCTTGTGATTGTTGTTCAATCTATATACCTAAAAGACTATGAAAATTTCTATGTAATTATACAAGTAATGTCTTTTTAATACTACTAGGCTGAAGGCTCTTTTCACAATGTTTTGCCGAAGCAATTATTTATAATTTAGCTAGCCATATAAAAATTAAATAATATTGTGAAAATGGCCCCATACAGTTATATAATATAATGGTCTATATAATCATTCAAGTATAGTTTGATAAGTTTCCTATAATTATTGTCTATAGAGTAGATTTCACATCATTGTTTGGTTTAGAAATATGAAAGTATTAGAGAGAAAATGTTGATCATATTCTCATGATTTTGGATTGTAAATGTATGATGCAAAAATTGTAGTATTTTTAAAGTTTGTAATAATCATATTTTGTGTCTTAAATTACATGTAAAAGAGTTATAAAATCTTTTGTTCTATTTGAATAGATATCTTGAAACACTAACTTCCAAAAGAAGTATTAATATAGTATGCACACAATCTAATCAGTGTTACTGACAATAATGAAACATTTGCTTTGGAGGATCCAGCAGAGCAAGTAACGTAAATTATTATAAATAACTTTAGATGTATTTATCAATAAGTTTTAAAATTTTCTTTTAGTGAATAATTTATTTTTCATTTATTTACAAGTTTTGTATTTGTGAAATATGTGTGCACTGAATAATTATTAATTATTTTCAAATTATTTAAAATACTTACTGTGATTTATATAGATTAAGAAAGTTACTATTTTAGAAGAATTATTTACTGTAAAACTATATGCTGATTTACATTTACATTAATGATGATGATTATACTGTGATTTATATAGATTAAGAAAGTTACTTTTTTAGAAGAATTATTTACTGTAAAACTATATGCTGATTTACATTTACATTAATAGTGATGATTATACTGTGATATAGATTAAATAATAATAAATTAATAGTTTAAAAAAATAAGAAATGACTTTCTTTACAAAGAGAAAGAAGAGTCATCATAATTTTTTTTTGCAAAAAATAGAACCGACTTTCATATCAAAACACTACAATTTTTAGGCAAAAAATTTTTATTTCACGCTTTTTAATGGGTCGGTTTGTAATTTATCTAGTTACAAAAGCCATAATGTCAATAACTTATCAACTTTACTTGACCATCAGCTCTACATCACCATATGTATTGTGACGAGCATAAAGTGTTTAACATCCATACTCAAGTAGTCGAATCGCAATCCACGAAATACTCATTATTGAGGAGTTTCAGTGACCATCTGTGGTCTTCATCATCAGTTCAACTTCCCCAAATGGTACTTTTCGGAAGCAACTGCTCAAGGTAATATAAGAAATACCCAAAACGCTATAGGTGTGCCTATAATATTTGAAGAGTTCCCTCGATTTCTCCAAGATCCCATCATCAGATCCTGATTTCGTAACAATGGGACCAACTAGAAAGTATACCCATTCAATTACAAAAAGAATTTTTCAAATCGGTCCAGCCGTGTCCCGAGTTACGAAGTAACATACATAAAAAAAAGTTCAAGACGAATAATTGAGAACCTCCTTTTTTTGTTGTCGGTTAAAAACACTAGAAAAACACGCTTTTATAAATGCACGTAACAAAAAATACTTTTTGCCATATTATTCTGTGTAGAGAATAATTAAACGGTCGATCCCCCCAGAGGATTTGAAAGTGACATCTTTAAAAAAATAATCTATGGATTACGCGGTAATTCAAAAAGGTTAAGAAAACCGATAGCGGATTTTCTTTAGGTTTGTTATAACCTTGAAACCTGATCGTGTTCAAAGTCCATTACGTGGCCTTTCTCACAAGTGAAAACACGACTATGATACGATATTCCGTCATGGAATGCTAGTGCATCTTCCGGCTTCATTATCAGACCTGGAAACCTAATCGTGGTCAAAGTTCATTACAAAACTTTTCTATGAAATCCAAAAGAGCTATGATACTATTTTCCATCATGAAGTTCCAGTTCATATCTTCCGGCTCCATCATCAGATCAGTTTGACAATACCGTATTATTGTATTGTCATCAGAACTACATATAGCTGCCAATTTTCATTACGCTAGGACCCTTGGAAGATGATTAAATTAGTTACCTTAGATTCCATTACATAGTTACATACGGGTCGACCTAATAAAAGCGTGTTAAAAATATACTTGTTTGAGAAGAATTATTACTAATAACTTATATTAATAGGGATGATTTATTACTTAATAAGAAAATATACTGTTCATAATCATACTTAATCACATCAAATAATAAAACAATATTTTAATGACACTGGCTTTTAATTTGTATCCTGACTGTACCTATTAACCAAACTTGACGTAATGGTATTAGAAAGCGTAAAATAGCAATATTTTGGAAGAACAATAGACTCTCAGACTCCACGTAAAGGGACTCGACATAAAGGGAATATGTTCGATATTCAGGATAGCAGGGTTGAAAGGAAAAATCTTGAAAACGCGTAAACACTCAGTATTTATTCTCTTCACAATCTTGACAACAATGTTCAAGCGAGAGCGTAGGCGTGTGTACAGCGCGGCGATCGAAACGAGACTGCCTGCCCACGTTTTTTTTTTTTTTTTGAGTGGCATCTCGCAGTTCAGCCTCAGGTTGTCGGCTGCTTAACCGGGCTTGCCTGTGGTTGCCTTAATTAATAAATTAATTAAAGCCTCCAGCCAGGGCTTATTAAAAAACTTACAAACTAGGCGACTACACGCTAAGGGCACCCCGTGTGGGGTACGGACCTCGGTTTAGGGCGTCGCAGGGGGAGGGCAGCTAGGGACAGGCTGGATCATATCATTATTATTATTAATAAGGGAATTTAAAGCTACTGGCTCAGCGTCGCGGGCTGGCTCTGGCAAGGGTCGGGGCAGACTATTACGAGGACGTCGCGGCGGGCCTCGGCGGCGAGGACGGAAAGACGGTCGATTTTTGTTTTTGTAAATTGTGCTGGTTTCCTTACGGCTCTCTTGGAGCAGGGTGATTGCGTCACGGGAGTGACTAGGGTATGCCTTGGTCGGCGAATCTTAGAGATACGCGAGGGTTCGTATTGGGCGGCCGATACGATAAGGGGATTCCTATGTTGGATTGCAGTATCAAAGAAACGCTTGGAGACACGTTTCATGAACTGCTGGATGGTGGGCATCTTGAGGTCTACGTGAAGAAGCTCATTTCGAACATAAAAGGGGGCTCCCGTGACTCTACGGAGGAATCGGTTTTGAAGGGTCTGCATCTTATGGAGGAGGTACGGCTTTGCGTGTGCGAAAACAACGCAGGCGTAGGTCATGATGGGACGGATGACCGCGGTGAAAATACGCAGCTTGCACCTGAGTGATAACTTGCTGCGGGAGCTAAGAATGAAGTGGAGCCTACCTAGAGCGAAAGCGGCGCGCGAACGTGCCTGCTTTATGTGCTCAGCGAAGGAAAGGTGTTTATCGAGGACCACGCCTAAGTATTTGGC
The DNA here is from genome assembly GCA_943138885.2 of Tholera decimalis. Taxonomy (NCBI): domain Eukaryota; kingdom Metazoa; phylum Arthropoda; class Insecta; order Lepidoptera; family Noctuidae; genus Tholera; species Tholera decimalis. Next base: position 38,438,105 of record OW964553.2, on the reverse strand, counting down.
TTGCTTTTCCCTTGGGATCGGCTTGCCGTACATGGTAATCGGACGGGGGGAGGGTGGGTTTATCCGCGGCTTAGAAAAGAGGACTGCCTGGCTTTTGTCTGGATTGACTTCGATTCTCCATTTCCGGAACCACTTGGCCAGGGTGTTTGCAGAAGTTTGGAGAGTGCGAGCGATGGCATCGGGTTTAAGACCGGTATAATAGATAGCCGTATCGTCGGCAAATAAGGCTAGCTGAGTATTTTTATGCTTGGGGATATCGCTAGTGAATAGCGTGAAAACGAGGGGGGATAGTACGGAGCCTTGAGGAACTCCTGCGCGAATGGGATGGGGGGAGGAAAGCTCCCCCTCAATTCGGTAACGAAAGGTGCGATTCGATAAAAAGTCCCGTAGGATGAGCACGAGACGGTCAGGCACGCCGAGTTGGTATAGCTTATAGATTAAGCCATTGTGCCAGACTTTGTCGAACGCTTTCGCTATGTCGAAGAATAAGGCTCCCGTTATTGCGCCCCGTTGGAAGCCGGCGCTGACGTGTTCTATGATGCGGTGGACTTGTTGGATACATGAGTGTTCGGTTCTAAATCCAAACTGCTCATTGGGTATAAGACTCTTTGCTTCGGCAAAATCTTTGAGCCGCTTATATATAAGCCTGTCATAGATTTTACCGAGGACGTTGAGTAAGCTAATGGGACGGTAGCTAGACGGGTCAGACTTGGGCTTGCCTGGTTTGGGAATACCTATGACGGTGGCCTGTTTCCAGGTTGCGGGGAACATATTATTGCTCAATGCGCCATTGAAGATGGCAGTCATTAGCACTATAAGCTGGGCGGGGAAAAGTTTGAAAACCCTATTGGTGATGCCGTCGGAGCCAGGGGCTTTTCGCGGTTGGAGACTTTTAATGATATCCTGGACCTCATCAGGAGTGATGGGGCCAATGTATTATCGGGATCTTCGACGGGCGGAAGGGAAGTTCTACGTTCGACTTCGGCGTTCACCATATCGAGGTGGGCTTGGTTGTACTGGTTGAGAGCTGGGAGAACACTGGGACTCTAGGCTGTCGGCTAGGCATTCTGCTTTTTCAGAGTTATCGAAGGCGACACTCTTATCGGGACAAATGAGAGGAGGCATTGTGGCCTCTTCAGTGGATCGTAACTTCCTCTGAAGCTGCCAGAAGGCAAGATGGGTGGGCTCAAGTTCGCTCAGCATCTTGTCCCAGCTCGCATTACGCTGCTCGGCAACGCGTTTCCTTACAGGACGCTGTAAGTTGCGCATGTGAGCTTTGTTTGCGGCGCAGGGAAAAGCGCTGTACGCACGGATGGCTGCATTCTTCTTGGTTATCAGATTCCGTACATCGTCCGGGAGTTTCCAGCGGTGGTCTTCCACTACAGGAACTTCCCTTGATCAATCGTTCAGGACGGATTGTACGTGATCTGTAAGCGAGACGATCGCCGCCGTCGTGTCAGCGACTGAGACTATGTGGTCAGGAATGGTGTCCAAGTGAGGCGACGTGGTGGATTTCAGTTTTTCACTTACTTTCCTCCAGTCGGTGATCAATTGGGTCGGAGGAGGTTGGGTAGGATCATGGTTACCCGAGCGGGAACCTAGGTGTAGGATAACGGGAAGGTGATCCGAGTTGAGCTCGTGAAGCGCTTCTATGGAGTGGAAGAAAGATTCCTTTCACGGAGGGCGCGATATAGTTCCCTATAGTCGTTCGACGTAGGGACGGTGACTAATGCCATTTTGGCAGGCACGGGCGTTTGTGTAGTTGATCTTTCGATCAACACACATCTTGGACACATCAGTCCATTTACCCTTGTCCTGGATGTAAAAGGGGGGCGGAGGGCGTTGCTTCCTTTGGACTGAGGAAGTTTGGGCTATCGGGCTGGGACGACGACTATTCTGCGCACGAGCAGAGGTAGTTGGGACGGGGCTAGCGGATTGAACGGGCGTTTGAGTTGGGGACGGTGGCGACGCGGTGGTCTTTTTGGCCTTGCTGGCCTGGGAGGTTTTCCCTTTCTTCCTCTTGCCACCGGTGACGACTTGAAAGTCGTCTTCCGAGGACGAGGGGCATGATGACAAATCATTGTCGGAGTTGTTATTGGACACAGGTTCGGTGGTGTCCATTTCACGGAATTCAACTGCAGCGCACACCTGCGCGGCGTCCATTGTTTTATGAACAATGGGATTAGTAGGTGGGCCGGAAACAATGGATGATTTCGGGAATTGGGCGGTCGGCACGACATTGTCGGCGGGCGGGAGCGATAGAGGGCTATCTACCTGGAAGTCGTTCGTTGTTCGATGAACAATGGGATCGGAGTTGATAAACACTTCCGTGAATTGACCAACCGGAATGCCTTGATCAGCAAGCGGGGGAGATAATGGGCTGTCAAGCGCGTCACTAAAATCAGCGACGTTGGCTTCGGTAGCCGGAGGACAGTTAGCGATTTCACGCTGGATTATTCCGCCATATTTGGCGGAAATAGCAGGGTTTTCCTTAAGGATTTTTAGCAATATCTCCAAAATATTGGAGTTTGCCATGATTGGCGAATGGATCAAAAATTTAATGGGGAAATTTTGGAGATTTCTCTCCCGCGGGGGACCTATTTAAAGCCTAACTGACCTAACTCCCCGGATGGATGGGTCCGGGGATGTGTAACCCTCCCAGTCGAGTAGAGACTGGGAGATGAGTACCTAATGGTGAGCCCTAAGCTTGTAACCGGTCGCCAGTCTTATTGTGCGAACCGGGCCCTATTGGGTCTAGTGCGAAGAGGTAGACACACCCAACTGACACTAGGTGTATAGCTGAAAAGGAAATTCAGTAACTAGGTTTGACTAGGAGATCCCCCAAGGCCAAAACCTAGCACTCGACTCCAATTGACTGCTTCACCCTGAAGGGGATCAGCGGGTGCGTCGGGTCAGCACCCCCTTGGTATTGTTGACACCGTGAGGTTTCCAACCAAGGACCACGAAACTGTGGTTTTACCCTGAAGGGGCCAAACCAAATTATTTTTGACGATACTCTGTTATAGAAACAAGAAATCCTTCACCGCCTCGAAAAAGGCGGATCCGGACCAGGCATCGTAGTCGGCGACTACGAGTAACGTCACGGCGGGCGTGACGAAGCGTTGCGATGACTCAGGCACGGAACGATCGAGAGCGTGGAGCGGTACGCCCGTCGCGGGCGAGCGTCGGAAGCGGAATGTGACTGCCTGCCCACGCAGTGGGCGGCCATATTTATATGCGCGGTCGTAGGTGGCGCGCGTGGAGAGTGCTCGATGTTTACTCATGCCGCGTCCACCAATCTACGGCCGCCACTTACATGCATATACACTATCTATTTATATACATTGACTCTCAAAATGCTACTTATTTACAAACGAAATGATTCTATACAATAACTAAATGATACAACGAAATGATTCTACATGATAATAAAACGACTCTACATAAAAACAAATATTATATCTACCATGTACAATCTTATATCTACTTATTATCCAGGCTAACTTGCTGTGCTCTCTAACAGAATATATCTCCGTTTTTTGCCATTTGGCTACGGAACCCTAAAAAGCCTAATCTTTGTACAGTGCACTAGCTTATCCATTGCAGATAAGATAAAAGGCAAAAGTGACGTGATTTTTCAGGATATCTCATTGAAGGTCTGTATAAACGATTGGAACCTTTATATGTACATGTACATTTCAGTTATCTGTCTGTTGTCTGTCCGCCTGTAATTACCAATGTAATTACTATTGAACCAAGTTAAAATTTGGTAAACATATGAACTTCTGCGAATGGGGTCAGTTTTTTTGGGGCAAATGCAAAACAATAATAGAGGAAGAGGTATTTTTTGCTTTGTTTTTGCTTGTTTGATATCTCTTTTACCCAGATCCCTTTTCCTTAGAACCAGGTGGTCTAATTAAGAGGTCATAAAGTGATGTTATAACGATTACAAAAGTCTATATTGGGGATTGCGACCACATGGTCTATTGGCAAAACGTTAAAAAATATGAATGTATATCGACGCTGGAAAGGAAAAATTATCCAAGCGACATTTTTGGCCATTTGGAGTTATATTGTTGGAATCACCTGATTTTTCTGCGTCGTTTGGTCTTACTCACGTCCTTCTACGACGACTTTTGATTTCGCTTCGACATTTTGAAGTTCGCGAGAGTTCACTTTTTTTTCCTTACTAAACGACAAAATTTTCGAGAATTTTTGAAAATTTGGTGGTTGTCGTAATTGTGAAATGCTAAATTTGCCTTTGGTCAAGTTTGACATTTCTGTTCATACGGTAATTACTCCACTTAGTTAATTTTTCCAGTATCTGGCGATATAGTGTTAGGTGCTTAGGTAATTTTGAGTTATTTGGTTTTTTGGTCGAATGCTGGCGAGCATCTCTTTTTAGAACTTGAATTACACCATTTGAAGGTTTTGCTGGGTGTCTATTATTGTCCTTCTCTGTGTATCGATTATTTTTCTTCTTTTGAGAGTCTTCTAGTCAACCTTGTGCCTTCTTACAGGCATACGATTGTTATGGGAGATTTCAACACTTGCCTTCTCAAGAATGATTCGCGCTCTTCCGCACTCCAATCTGTCTCCCAATCTTGCAATTTATCTCTTCTTCCATTAAGCGCAACTCATCATTTTCCTAACTGTACTCCTTCGCTTCTCGACCTCATTTTTGTTTCTTCTACACAACACGTCGCTAAGCATGGGCAATGTTCAACCGACGCTTTCTCCTACCATGACTTAATTTACGTTTCCTACAAAATTCGCCCTCCTAAGTCAAAACCCAAAAGTATTCTTCAGCGCAGTTTTGGTGGAATGAACTTGGAAAGTCTTCGGGAAGATGCTAGCAATATTGACTGGTCTGATCTTATTCATGCAGAGTCGATTGATGACAAAGTGAACCTCCTCAATTCCAATCTTAACAAGCTTTATGACGTGCATGCACCAGTTCGTTTGGTAAAGATTAAGCATCTACCTGCTCCGTGGCTAACAGAAGACGTGAAAGTAATTTTACAAAGAAAGGCAGCAGCAAAGTCTAAATTCAAGTGCAGACCTAGTCGAGAAAGTCGAGAAAAATACGTCGCTATCCGAAATCAAGCTCAAGCGAAAGGCAAAACAAGCGTGTCGAAATTGGAGACAGTTCAGGCGCACAAGTTCTAAGTACTATTGCCGGTATCCCGTCGGGGCCACTAGCTTTGTTCACGTCGAGGTTCCGTAACACTCTACGGACGTCCTTCTGATGGATGTGAATGTCCAAAATACTAGTCTCGCATCCACTAGGAGAGCCAGGAGGGTGAACGTCATCAACATCAAGACGTGAAGATTTCGCAAAATGAGCGGTAAACATGTTTGCTTTCTGCTCAGCGGTATGGGCTAGTGATCCATCGGGTTTAAGCAGTGGTAGTGGTAGTGAGGGGCGACAGAAGTTCGATTCAACCGTTTTAGACAGGGACCAAAATGATTTGCTGCCAGCAGGGTATGAAGCAAGCTTGTTCCCAATTCGGCTTACATGCAGTGGCGGTACCTTCATATAAGCCCAAAAGCCCGGCATGCCTTACTAAAAAATGCTCGATAGAGAATCAATGTCAAACCCGAACTATTTAAAAGTTCGCGCGCTTAATTCTTATCAAAATAACGCAATGAATCTACTAAACTACTACGCATCGCGATTGTTCGCGCGCAGAGTTTCGCATTTGTAGCATCTAATGATCTAAATATTGCTATCTCGCTTACACGCACCGGCTTTTACCGGGCTTTCAAATACTATATCTGTCACTTTCGCACTTATAGCGATGTGCCGTATAACGAGTTAGGCCTTAGGCATCCCCACCAACTGTGTCCCCACGTTGTCGTCGTGGTGGGGCTTGCGTGTTTCGATGATCTCTGGGGCCATGCCGGTAGAGGCACTCATGCCGGACGGGCCCAGAGGGAGAAACCAGACCAAGAGGGACACACCGGGGGAAAGGCGCGCCGCCTGGAGGATCGAGCAGCTAGCTCGAGCTTCTAGACGGCGCGGGGCCCGGTCTCAGAGATCGGGTCAAGGGGGAGGAAAGGTTCACTTCCGGTATGCGTCTAATCTTTAGACGTAACCGTGAAGTGAACCAGGGGAGTGGAAATGGGAGTAGGGACAGAGGAACTCACCTCTCTAAAAAGTAAAACAAAATGGAAGAAAAAGTTTTTGCAAAAGATACCCAGGCGGGTCCCAGCTGCTCCGCAGCTGGGGAGTCCCGCACCGGACACGTCCGGTCAGTCCCACCGTACTCTGGGGGGGACAACAAACACTTTTACCCCAGTTTTACCCCGGCAGTCGCCGCATTGAGCCAGGGAGGCTCACGTGCCCGCGAGGTGGAGTCGCTGGACTTGTCCAGCACGTCCACCTCACCGGCACCGAACGTTGAGCGAGCGCAGAGCGCCGCTCCGCGGAGGAAGGGGGCGCTGGTGCTCGGGTCGGAGACCGACTCGGCATCGGACGCCGAGAGCTTCCAGAGCTTAGTCTCTGGGAGCGCAGTCAGGAGTGACGAGGGGGGCGCCGACAGGAGGAAGGAGTTCCTCAAGCGCCCCCGCAACGACGAGTCGTCGTCGGAGGAGGGGCTTGTCTCGGCCCGCAAGATCCCCACTAGCGTGCGGGGTAAAGGCCGAGGCAAGACCTCGGGGAGGGGGCCTCCCTCTGGAGAGCCCAACACTGGTCTGGCCTCGAGCGAGGCCAAACTAGAAGAGGCCGTGGCGGCTGCCATCCGCACCATCTCGCGGAAGCGCAACCGCAAGAGCAAGGAGGACGCGATCGGCGAAGCCACGGCCTCCATCTTGGCGGCCACGCGGACTTACGGCGGGGCTCCGGCTGCAAGGGATGATATGTCCGATCTGCGGCCGGAGGTTACCCGCCTGACTGCCGCCATTGAGGCTCTCCAGAGGGAGAACGCCGCCCTCAAGGCGGACCTGGCCACAATCCGGGGAGGCGGCCAGCGGAATGCGCCGCCGCGGGGCCAAAAGGAGAAAGGCCAGCCCACACCAGCGGAGGACTCGGTTCTCGACCTGGTGCGACAGGAGCTGGCCGCCTTCCAGCAGCGGTTCTCCGTATTGGAGAGCCGCGTGCTGCGACCCCCGCTGGCGGCGACTTCGTACGCGGCTGCGGCCGCGTCCAAGCCTCCCCAGACGACGACGAGGCCGCCTCAGGCGAAGACGGCCACGGTGCGGACGGCACCAGTGACGGCGCCCCCTGCGAGGGCAAAGACGGCCCCGGCCAAGCCGAAATCGGGCCCATCAAAGCCGCCTCCGACCCCGACACCTGCGGGGCCGAAGCAGGCGGCCAAAAAGAAGAAGGCCCAGGCCGGGAACCAGCCGTCCCAGCAGCCTCCTCCAAAGACTCCTCCGGCCGGTGCCGACTGGCAAGTGGCCGGGGAGAAGAGGAAGGCTGCTGGCGCAGCCAGGTCCTCGCGGCGTAGGGAGAGACGGCGGCGGCGAGACGCCGCGGCGCGATTGCGCGCCCCCAAGACCGCGGCTGTAGTGATCACACTGCAGCCGGACGCGGTGAAGAGGGGCGTGTCGTACCGCGACGTGCTGGCGAAGGCGCGGATGGCGATCGACATCACGGAGCTCGGCATCGTCGGCGGCCTCCGTCACCGGGTCACTGCAACGGGGGCTCGGATGCTGGAGATCCCCGGCGCGGCCAGTGGCCCTGCCGCTGACGCTCTGGCCGAACGGCTCAGAGCGTCCTTAAATGCGGAGGAGGCCCGAGTCTCCAGACCCACCAAGCGCGCAGACATGCGCATATTGGGTCTGGATGACTCCGTGACGGCCGAGGAAGTGGTGGCCGCCGTCGCCAGGACTGGGGGGTGCCCTCCCGATCAGGTGAGGGCGGGCGCCCTGCGTCCTGGCTTCACGGGGACGCAAACCATTACGGTTAGTTGCCCCGTCCCGGCGGTCAAAAAGATCCAGGAGGGCCGAAGGCTCCTGGTTGGTTGGGTGTCTGCGCAGGTGAAAGTCCTGGACCCCAGACCCCTGAGGTGCTTCCGCTGCCAAGTGGGCAACCATGCGGCATGCGTGTGCACCTCGGAGGTAGACCGCAGCGATAGGTGCTTCCGCTGCGGTCAGCCCGGTCACAAGGCCGGCTCGTGCTCCGCCCCGCCTCACTGCTTCGCATGTGAGGCGGTTGGCAAGCCGGCCGATCACCGGGCTGGGGGCAAGTCCTGCGCCCCACCCACCAAAGCCAGGCGCAGAGGTAGGCCCTCTGCCGCCGTCGTCACCGCCACCGCCGCCGCCGCCGCCGTCGCTACTGCCGCCGCCGTCGCCGTCGTGGCTGAACCCCCGCGAGGGGCCCTGGAGGAGGCTGCAATGGATCCCGATTAATGGCCCCATTGCGCTTCCTCCAGGCGAACATCAACCACTGCGCCGCTGGTTCCCGGTCCATGGACCATGGGCGGGGCAGGATACTCGAGCACTGGGCCCGTGCGCAGGGCCTGGTAATCGAGAACCGGGGTTCTGTCCCCACGTGCGTGCGGTTTACGGGCGAGTCGGTGGTGGACGTTACGTTCGCCACCCCCAGCCTGTCACCGCGCGTCACCGACTGGCGCGTTGTGGAGGAGGTGGAGACCTATTCCGATCACCGGTATATCCAGTTCGACGTCTCCGCCCAGACCCCAGACGCGCCGGTCCGACGGGACCTGAGTGGTCCGCGATGGGCGCTGAAGCAGATGGACCGGGAGCTATTCCTGGAAGCCTCGATCGTGCAGGCCTGGGGGTCACCCCCGGACAGGCCTGCCGACATAAACGACGAGGCGGAGTGGTTCCGGGAGGCCATGTCGGAGATCTGCGACGTGGCCATGCCCCGGGTCCGGCAAGGACGCGCCCGGCGTCAGCTGTACTGGTGGTCGAGCGAGCTAGCAGTGCTGCGCGAAGCGTGCGTTGCGGCGCGACGCCGGTACACCAGGTTCCGCAGGCGCCGCACCCGACCTTCGGATGCGGCGACTGTAGAGGCGGAGCTGTACGAGGGCTACAGGGCAGCGAAGGCCGTCCTCCGAGACGAGATCTGGCGGGCCAAGGAACTGGCCCGGGAGGAAATGCTGGCGACTCTGGACGGGGACCCATGGGGCCGCCCCTACAAGTGGGTGCGAGAGAAGCTCCGCCCCTGGGCTCCCCCGTTGACGCAGAGTCTCCAGCCTCAGTTCTTGGAGGACGTGGTGAGCGCCCTGTTCCCATCGCGAGGGGAGCACGCTCTCCCGCCCATGGCTCCGTCTCCGACGGAACCTGAAGCTGGCGCAAACGCGGACCACAGCGACGACGACGTCTACGACGCTCCAGAGGTGACCGAGGTAGACTTGAGAGTGGCGGTACAACGGCTCAAAGCCAAAAATACCGCCCCAGGACCCGACGGCTTGCCAGGGAAAGCGTGGGTCCTGGCCTCAGAGACTCTCGGGCCTCGACTAGGGGGGCTCTTTAGCGCATGCCTGGAGAGGGGCCAGTTTCCGCTTCGCTGGAAGACGGGAAAGCTGGTCCTGATCCAGAAAGCCGGGCGCCCTGCGGACTCTCCGTCCGCATTCCGGCCCATCGTGCTGCTCGACGAGGCGGGCAAGCTCTTGGAAAGAGTAATTGCAGACCGCCTCTTCGGGCACCTGAATCGGGTGGGCCCGGATCTTGCGGAGTGCCAGTTTGGCTTCCGCAGGGGGCGCTCGACGGTGGATGCCATCATGCGCGTGAGAGCCCTCACGACGGGGGACGCGGTATCCCGGGGCAGGGTCGTCTTGGCGGTGTCTTTGGACATCACCAACGCCTTTAACACCCTGCCCTGGAGTTGCATCAGGGAGGCACTACGGTATCACCGGGTGCCGACCTACCTCCGTCGCATAGTCGAGGACTACCTGACGGACAGAGCCGTCATCTACCCCGGTCACCGGGGAGAATGGAACCGGCGAGAGATGTCGTGCGGTGTCCCACAGGGATCGGTCTTGGGGCCGCCCCTGTGGAACATCGGATACGACTGGGTGCTGCGCGGCGACCTCCCTGACGGCGTCAGCGTAGTATGTTACGCTGACGACACGCTCGTCCTGGCGCAGGGAGAGTCGCACCAGGCGGCGGCCGACCTGGCGACGCAAGCGGTTGCGACAGTCGTTCATAGGATCCGGCAGTTGGGACTCGACGTGGCGCTGCACAAGACCGAGGCCATGTGCTTTCATGGCGCTCGGAACGCGCCACGGTCCGAGTCCCACATAACGGTGGAGGGGGTTCGCATCGGCGTCGGGAGGACGATGAAGTACCTGGGACTCGTCCTCGACAGCCGGTGGAACTTCAGGGAGCACTTCCTGAGTTTGGCCCCAAAGCTGAACCGGGCAGCAGCCGCCTTCAGGCGACTCCTGCCTAATCTCAGCGGGCCAAACGCCTCCTGCCGAAGGCTGTACGCCGGCGTCGTGCGGTCCATGGCCCTCTACGGGTCCCCAGTGTGGGCCCTGTGCATCCGGACGCGACCACTAAAGTTGGTCGCATGCCAGAGGGTCATGGCTATCCGAATGATCCGGGGATACCGCACGATCGCCGGCGAATCGGCCAACCTCCTTGCCGGATTGCTGCCCTGGGATCTGGAGGCGACTGCCCTCCAGCGCGTCTATGAATGGCGCGTGGAGGCGCAGCGCCGGGGCGTATCCCCGCTGCCTTGAGAAGTCGAGGCGCGGCGGGAAGAGCTCCGGCGCGATCTCAGGGCAGTATGGAGGGAGCGACTGTCGCAACCGACAGCCGGGCACGCCGCAATTGCGGCGGTAAGACCCCTCTTTGAGGAGTGGCTAGATCGGCGTCACGGCGTCCTGACCTACCGCATGACGCAGGTCCTCACCGGACACGGAAGTTTCGGGAGGTACCTGTGTCTGATGGGTAAGGAAGAGACGCCTGGGTGTCACCACTGCGAGGGTCGCCCTGAGGACACAGTCGAGCACACGGTGCAGGACTGCCCAGCTTGGGCAGAGCACCGACGTGTCCTCACGGCGACAATAGGCGGAGACCTCTCGCGCCCGGCCTTGGTCGAGGCCATGCTGCGGGGCGAGAGGGAGTGGGAAGCGGTCGCCTCCTTCTGCGAAGCAGTCATGCTTTCGAAGGAGGAGGCGGGCCGCGTGAGGGAGAGGATGGCGTCCTCCCTCCAGCCCAGCCGCAGTGGTAGACGCCCACGGCGTCGGACGTCGGCCGACGATCTCCGGCCACCGTAGGCGCGGGCATGCGGACAGCGAGTAAAGGGCAACTCGCTGTCCGACCATGGACCATGCCCGGGTCGACGGCGCGTCGTGTTTCACGCGCGCCTCAAAGAGCGTCAGCAACATGACGAGGCCCCCTCTGCAGAGGGCCGAATCCTGCCGGGGTCGTGGGACTCATCCCGTTACCGTGGCCCCGGTATGTAAAGGATTATTGAAGGAACACCGTGGATTTTAGTCAGTAAAAGTCTGACAGTCCCTCCCACCCTGCCCGGAGTGGGAGGACTTATTTGATAATTTTACCACGTTAAAAAAAAAAAAAAAAAAAAAAAAAAAAAAAAGGCCTTAGGCATAGAACAAATCAATCACTATGGCAGATATAAGCAGGGCATTCGTATGAAGTTGCATGCGTATGCGTGACCTTGTCAGCTTGCCAACTCTGCAGTGTTGCCGTTTTAGCCACACGTTGAAAGATCTTGGAGATTTTTAACGTGTTTGGAAACTTTTTTAACATTTATCAACAATAAAAACTAGCGACTTTTAAAATAACGAAATTAAATACAGTCAAAACCGTTTACAACAACATCATTTAGAACAACATACCGGTTATATAGACCAAAATCATAGGTACAAAATACTTTGTACCTTGAAAACATCACCGGTTATTACGACTATCGGTTTTTACAACCAAATATGAGTGGTCCCTTGGATGTTGTTATAACAGATTTTGACTGTATTCAAGCAATATCTTAAAAATAAAAAAAAATTAGGTAGATTTTTCATATACCTGGCGACTTTTTTTGCCTAAATGACAACACTTGAGTAGTTCCGACATCCCAGAGTGCAACTAACTTCACTTCAGTTTCTTTTGTTTGTTTTCTAAGATTTTCTCAGTGATACAATTGTTTTGGTGATTTACTATTATTTAACAATGGAGGTAATTGTACCTTGTGAGGATTTAAAATGCGTTCAAGTTTTGATTGGCGAAGATAAGGTAAAATCTTTAAACTTTGCTCAGAAAAAACAGTTAATTTCTTCATTAAAACCGACGCCTAATCTGTGTATTTCTCAGACTAGTAAATCGCATAAACGAAAATTTAATAGATCAGTGTATAAAACTAGTTGGATTGTTGGCTGTTCGCACACTAATAAGTTGTATTGCTGGAGCTGCATATTTTTTTCGAATGAAGATTCCGTTTGGAATACATCTGGTTATATTCATGAGAATAACCTCGAAGATGCCTTTCCCGAGCTGTTAAAGTTAGCGTATCTTGTTGTAACTATTCCGGCTACAAGTTCTTCCGCGGAACGTGCTTTTTCGTCTCTTAAACGTATCCATACCTATCTGAGAAATACACAAGGTCAAGAGCGTCTTTCCGAATTATCAATGATAGCTATTGAAAAACAGTTGTTGGTAGAATTAAAACGATCACCAACATTTTACTCTGATGTAATTAAATCATTTCTTAAGAAAGATAGACGATTCCAATTAGAATATAAATAATTTATTTAAATTCCTTATTACATTCTATCTAGCTATTTTTTAACTTTCGTTTTGTAACATTTTGTTTTGTTTTTTTTTTTTGTCTGTAACCTGGGTTCTGTTACGAAGGAAGCAACTACTTACCATAACTTTGTTCCCTCAAGCAATGAAGCAAACCAAACCAAACGGCTTTTTTCAAAGCCACCGGAGGTATGCAATTGCTGATATGTTTATTATATTCAATCTAGCACTAGCATGCCTTCAGTGTGCTTTGGTTACCTCATTCACCGCGCACGACAAGCAAGAGTGAAATTGAAGAAAGAAGAGGAAAGAAGAAGATGGATGAATTAACTTTTAATTTATTGTACCTAACCAGTAGTTTATGAGAAAATTGCGATGATACATACGGTAGGTACCTACATACTCAGTCGAAAACTGAACTTTCTTTTTTTGAAATCGGTTAAAATTTTATTGGGCTTGCGTTATTTTGAAACCCTAGGCACGCCACTGCTTACATGGTCAAACCGAGCCCTCCGCAACGCCTTCTTGCAGGACTTGTCAGCCCTTTTGTAAGCTCTCTTCTTCTGACCCACGTCATTTGCTTTGCAGCTTCGAGCATTCACCCACATTGTGAGAGTGAAGGAAGGGAAGAAGAAGGAAGTGACATTTCACTTCGTAGGTTATCAGCGTGGAGGCTTAATGAAGCCTCCACGCTGATAACCTACAGGCCCACACTGGGCGGATGGCATCGATTGGGGCACTGGTCTGGAGACTGTGGGGACGACCGAGCCCCCACGGGAATGACCACCGGGTCTTCTCATCTTGTTGCCAATTAGCACGATGGTGCATTCCAGGATTTTACGACAGTTGGCGGGATAGCCTTTCATGCGTGGCTGGCACACTACTTGGGTCCCCAACTACCTGCAGTCTGCCAGCGGCGAACCGTGCCTCGGATCCCGATACCTGCCACGACCAGTCGGGAGACTGCACGAATGTGAACCAGATTAGTCGTCCGCACCAATGTGAACCAGATTAGTCTGCTAGCAGTGGAGTAGCTATTTCAATCCAACTCCTCAATAGGCTACACAGGACATCGTACCGGAACACGGCTAGGCCGTTTGGCGGTACGTTTTTGCCCTGTGGGTGGTCACAAGCCTGCGGCTAAAAACCTACCACCAATTAATGTCACCTGATTAGCACCACACACGGACCACGTGTAGGGATTCGCTGACGGGTATTCTCCTACGGACGCGGGTGACTCAGCCCCCATAAGTGAAGTTGAAGTGGCGAGCAATAGCTATTTTATTGCGAGTCAAGGGGTATTGTGTAACTCAGGTACTGAGTTGTGAAGGTTAGATAGGCAGTTGCTCCATGTAGAATACTGGTACTCGCTTCATCGGGTTATACTGGAAACTGACCCCATATGTATGTATATGTAAAAGAGTAAATAAATGTTAGTGATAGTCTAAATTGATCATTTATATAAAGCTTATTTCCTCCTACCGGGGTTGCAGGAATGTTGTAACGAGACCGCGGCCCCGGAACTTAAGGGCAGCTGAAGGATCAGGGTGGGTTTTTAGTCAATACAAGTCTGATACTCCCTTCCGCTCCACCTAGAGCGGAACGAATTATTTAATGATTTTCTCCCGGAAAATAAGCTTATTTCCTCGTTACAAAAAATATTAATAGAATATTTGTTAATATTTTTTGTGAATGTCGTCCATTTCCTTCCTCAATCTCTTACCTACCAAACATTGTTACATGTTAAACCTATTCAAAATTATACGAAAACAACAGGGTAACTTCAGGGTAAGAAAGGTTCAAGTTAACTGGTTTTAGCGCTAACAGATCATTATAAGTTTAAGGGGATGTTATTCAAAAAGTTTACTCATCCACTCCGGAGAGATTTCGTAATTACAGCCCAATAGGCGGTAGAAATAAACCGAAAATTATTTATATTTTACGTTTTAGAACACTTTGCGGTTGTTCGTGCCATATTAAAAAATAAAATATTGCTGTGCTGTGATCTTCGCTTTTTTGACGTAGTTAATCTAAACTCATATTATAAGGAGGTAAAATTTGTTTGTTATGTGTGTAGGGGTTTAATCTCCGGAACTAATGATCTAATTCTAAAAATGTTTTCATTGGTAGTATAGTGCATTATTGGTGAGTGCTATAGGCTCCAATTTATTTCGAAATCACGCACACGAAATCACGGGCGAAGTACTTGTAGGCTATATATGTTATATGTCTTTCTATGTCTTTAGTGTGCACGGCTAGGAAATAGAATGAAATAGAATTGTGTCACACAGGGAGTAAAGTCCCAAAAGACCATTCTGTTTGTAACACGATAAAGGATATTTATTTTCTAATCAAATACAAATGGAACGTTTACACAACACTTTTTTTGACCAATTTGAACTTAACGAAGGCATTTTTTCCGATTTGGATAACCAAAGGAGAAATACCGTGACAAACTCAGAGGTCAAAGACTCTTTTCAAATCTAAACAATATAATTGGTTGGACAATTGTCCTCGAATCAACAGTTCGAAGACATGTGACATCTATCAATCCGCACTGCATTTATCGAAACATTTAAGTTAATTAATGCAGTGATATTTTTGATTAAATGGTAAAGATGTTTCCCTATTCACAACTTATTTTTTAGCAAGTATCCAGTACAAATACGGCAATGTCGCAATTAACAAAGCGTGAAGTCAGCAGCCAGTGTCATCATTTTTCTTAATATGATGGCTATGATGAGATATGTTTGTGCTTTGTAATGATGCTGCGATTCTCTCCTGTATATTTTGTATCTTAGTTATACAATACATTAAAGTGGCGCCGCCTATCAGGGCTTACTGCAACTTTTGGAACATATGTACGTAGGCCAGCTTCAATTACCAGCATAACGATAGCAAAATTGGAAGATTTTTGACGTCACAACGTCTTATAATTCGATGAAGCTGGCTGCACGCACGAAAATACATGACTCATGCGGCGTTACCTCGCTCTGAGGCATAGATGATACATGTATTTGCTCTGAGGCGTTCCATCGCTCTGAGGCGTTCCAAAGCAAATCAAATTGGATCTACAAGTTGACATTTATGTATGAATCAACGAGTCAAGTACTAGGCTATCACCTATCATAAAACGGTAAGAGATGACGTCACTGTGTAGGGATTCTTTGACATTTATGTATGACTCGAGTCAAGCACTAGGCTATCATAAAACGCTAAGAGATGACGTCACTGTGTAGGGATTCTTCCATTGTCATGAGAAGTGGAGTAATAGTGATGTAAAATTAAAATTTTCTTTTGAAAAATGCAACCATTCCATCAGTATTTTCTTATGACGTTGTCACGTTCAACTATCGTCAGTAAACCGACTTTACAGACAACCGATTTTTTTTATTGATAATAGGTTCGTTTGACCACCATCTCATCTGATGGTAAGTGATGATGTGGTCGAAGATGGAGCAACCTATTCACTCTTGACTTAAAGAGCTCCAAGTTATAGCTATCGGGAAACACAGACTTATCGGGAAGTTTTAACCGGTGTATACGTACCACGTTTTTTTTTCAATTTGGGTTGTTGAACACATGTAGAAAGATGAAGTGTCATATAGATACATGAAGCGTCAGCGTGAAGTGAATATATACTATTTATTACTTTATTATTTGCAAATTTTAAAATTCACAACCAAAGAGATTTAACTAAACATCCCATTTTAATGACCCTGCGAAACTTGTATGGCAGGGCCTTCGCATGGCACGAGGGTGGTTTTAGCCGGTAGGAGTCCGGCACTGTCCAGACTTCTTTCTTTGTGAGGTAGTCTGGTCGTCCATAAGGATTTCCCACTCCTGCCACAAAAAAAACCTGTGTATATGTGTACTATCTTAACAAATGGATGGAATGAACAATTGGTTCACAGGAATGTAATTCAGTAATCGTCAAAAGATTAGCTACGTGGGAGCTGATAGCAAGGCAATAAGCACTCGTCACGGAGTGTGACATGTTATGAAAAAACTTTATTGTTCCCTTTCATAACAGCGTACTTACGTGACATGCGGGTGGATGTAGGGGGAGAGGGGGGAGGGGAGTTGCTGTCATGGTGCCTTATTAAGGTGAGAGTTATTAGTTATTTTTGTTGTTAGACAGTAATTAAGCAAGACGCGGCTTCGTAAACGTAATCTTGTACTCTAGTGTTGGCACAAGTTTATGACAGTCTGGTTGTTGCCCGCGATTTTGTTCGCTTGGAAATTTCACACATTTATCTGGGATAAAAAGTAGCCTATGTGTAAGATAAGATAAGATCATTTTATTTGTCCAAACATGAGTATACATACAAAAGAAAAGCATGCAAGTTGTTAAGAAATAGTTTACACAGGTCGTCATGTTTGACATATTTATACAATTTATACAATAATTTCGTATTAAATTACAAAACTAATAAAGTTATTTAAATAATTTATAAAAATGTAATTCTGATATATGAGCTTTTTTTATTAATAATAGGTTCGCGTCTGACCACCATCTCACCTGATGGTAAGTGATGATGTGGTTGAAGATGGAGCACGCTTACCTAAAAGTAACCTATTCACTCTTGTCTTAAAGACCCCTAGGTTATAGCTATCGGGGAACACAGACTCCGGCAAGGAATTCAAATAAATTCTAAGTTACGAATATATTACTGTAAAGTTTGATGTAAATCTAAATATTTAGTAGTTTTTGCGTGAAAGAGATTAAAGAGACTTACGCATTTACTATATAACTAAGAAGAAAGATAAGAAGTAAGAAGAAGTAAGTAAGATATAAGTTATGCGGACCCAACAGTCTGCCTACTACCAGGCCTGTTGGTCTAGTGGTCCCTGACTGCTATGCGTAAGGTCGTGGGTTCGATTCCCACCCAGGACAAATGTTTGTGTGATGAGCACGATCATTTGTTCTTTGTCTGGGTGTGTAATTTATCTATAATATGTATGTATTTAGAAATATATATGTATGTTTATCAGTTGTCTAGTACTCATAGCACAAGCTCTGCTTAGTTTGGGACTAGATGGTGTTGTGTGAAAGTTGTGGAATTTATAACTACATAGTTTCCCGTATAAGAAAGTAAATCTTGATACTAGCTGTTGTTCACGATTGTACTTAAATTTAGAACAAATACATGGGATAAAAAGTGGCCTCTGTGATATTCGAGAACATAACCTTTCTTTCAGCTAGAATACATCCAGTCAGGTATGTTGAGCTACACTTTCGCATTCATATATTAGCGTAGATCGAGATTATAATGTATCTTCTTCGCATATATATATGTATATTTATCGTATTTTTAGAAACAAACTGAATTCCCGTAACTTCTCATTTTCATATAAAGTTAGCTTAAACACTGTTCTAAATACCCGTGGGTTCTAATTAAGAGTAATTAAGGGAAGGGAGAGATATGTACCTTCATTTAAATTTACTAGAAACTGTTTTATTAGACTTTCTTGCTCAACCTGAAAATAGCAGTTTTTTAGTTGTCGTCGTCACTTGTATTCAGTGCATTTTTTTTTTGTTATTAATAGGTTCGCGCTTGACCATCTTCTCACCTGATGATAAGCGACGATGTGGTTGAAGATAAAACACGGTAGTCTAGTACCAACCTATTCACTTTTGACTCAAAGACATTTTCGGTTTATTTCGACTATCACTCACGCAGGGCTTCATTCCCGGACTTTATCACGATAAAAACAAAATTCTCATTTTTTGCATTCGTGTAAAAAGTTGTCTTCCCAAGCTTCAAGCTAAATCCGTACCAAATTTCATCTAAATCCAACTAGTGCTTTCGATGATTAACGCGTTCAAACAAACAAACTTTTTCGCTTTATTATATCAGTACAGATAGGCTCACGCTTGACCACCATCTCACCTGATGGTAAGCGATGATGTAGTCGAAGATAAAGCACGGTGCCTAGAAGTAATCTATTCACTCTTGACTTAAAGACGTTTTTGGTTTATACGACGATTAGTGTGTGAAACACGCAGAGCCGGATTAACCCTGTCAGAGGCCCTAAGGCAATGGCATCCTAGGGGCCCCTTTTCTCACTTTGACTGACCAAATCGTGTGTGAACTGAGGAAACGCACATTAAGGGGTTTTTAATATATTTGTTTACTTATTCCCAGATTTGTTCTAAAATAGTTTTAATTCTACTACTAAATCTAACGATTTGTATTTTGTGAGATAACAGTGAGGTCCCTAAGTTCACACGCATGGTGCGTGCACTGGGCCTGGGCTCCTAGTTGATGCGGGGCCCCTAGGCAGTTGCCTACTCCCCCTAATGGTTAATCTGGCCCTGGAAACACGCCTCTCAATTACCCAAGTCTTTTGCCATAAGTTTTCCACACTCACGTTATAGCTAGCCATAATGATCCCATCTCTTCGTGCCTCTACCTCTAGGCGATTCATTGGTTTACATGAAACCCATTGTTCAGTCGGCTACAATATACCGTACCATGGGGTTGTCAAATTATTAAAATTTACCATTGTTCTGCCATGGCATTGTTGACGCCGCAATGTTTAGTGGCTTTTGGTATAGCCGTTAGAAAGTTATTGTTTGGGCTATGGTAATGAATTTTTTATTAGATATTTGATTTTATTTTGCTCTTTGCTAAGAAATACGCAGAATACCATTGCCAGCGTACTATTTTTTGACTTGGAGCCATTACCTGACGTTGACTATCCAATCACTTGGTGTAATATTTTATGATTTCTGAGCAACATAAGAAAAAGAAAAATGTACCTATCACAAAAATAACATAAAATTTACTTTCCTTCTTGGAAAGTTGACCTATGCAGTTTATGGCATAAAATCTGTGATTGAACTAAACTCTTGCATTACGCATCCGATTGAATGGGAAGAGATTTGTTTGGATCATTTTAGTAATTTGTATAACAACTAGCTAGCAGTCTGGATACAAACATAACCTCATTCTTTTGTAGTCGGATAAAAAGTAGCCTATAACCTTCCTCAAGCTTCAAACTACTTCCATACCTTATATTTCATCCAACTCCACCCAGTACTTTCTATGATTATCGCGATAAAACAAACAAAGATTTAGATTTTTAGATTTTCTTTACTGTGATTCAAATATCTACAACTCGTTATTGTCGTACATAATCATTCACATCTGAACCAACCTTTATAAGTATAGATCCTTTAGACCGATAATATCTTCAATTACTTATAGTAAAAGTTCATCTAATATCTTACTCGTATATCGTTAGTTTTTATACTTGCTTTTCTCTATAAAAGGCTATATCGTAACTAGAAAAGTTGTAAGCCTTAAGTAATGTTTTACGAAGTTGCTTCGTTCATTGTTAGGCCGGACTTCAGTCTACTCCGATATTTATTGGTTGGATTAGTCTTAAGACTGAAGAATTCTCTTGCAGTCCAAGCAAAAAAAAAAGGTTTAATTTATAGAGATCTCTCAAGCTGATTGTTTTTTAATTTACGAAGATAATTGCTTTGAACGGGATTTGATTTGATTTGTGTGATTTATTTTTAGGGTTTCGTACTTCAAAATGAAAAAACTGAACCCTTATAGGATCACTTTGTTGTCCTTCTGTCTGTCAAGACCCTTTATTTAAAACCATTTACTCAATCAAGTCTACATTCCCTAGAAGCTCTAAAAAAATCAAAATTCAAAATTAAAGTAACTAACTATAAGATACGGCCGTTCATACAGCAAAATACGCCTATTTCGACACTCTCAAGGGAATCGAAATTAATAGACTTTCCAATTGACCTAGAACTATGCAATTTGGCAAGTAATACCGCTAAGTACAAGTTAATTGTAATTAAATCTTAAACAATATAGACTTATATTTTTTATGATATATATTCCAAAAAATATTTTATTTATTTTTTACGATGCATAAATTCTTATATATAATGAAAAATACCATACCCCCTGTACGAAAACCTCAATGGGCGAGTCCGACTCGCACTTGACCGTTTTTTAGGGTTCCGTAGCCGAATGGCAAAAAATGGAACCCTTATAGTTTCGACATGTCTGTCCGTCTGTCTGTCTGTCCGTCCGTCTGTATGTCACAGCCATTTTATTCCGAAACTATTAGGACTATACATGTGAAACTTGGTAGGTAGATGTATTCTGTGAACCGCTTTCCGATTTTAAGAAAAAAATTAAGAAATATTTAAAATAAAGGGGGGCTCCCCATACATGTAACTAAAACTGAATTTTTTTTTTTTTATGAAACCTATACGTGTGTGGTATCTATAGACAGGTCTTTAAAAATGACATAGGCGTTTCTTTAACCACTTTCTCATTAATTCAATCGTTTAAAAGATATAAGCTTCCAAAGTGGTAAAATGTGTGTCCCCCCCTCTAACTTCTATAATAATAGAGTGAAAAATCTAAAAAGTATAGATGTCTGTAGAACTTAATGTAAACTTTCAACCAAAATTAGTTTGAACGAAATCGGGTCAGCAGTTTTTGAGATACAGCAAATTTTTTAAAACCGCAAACATAATTTTGTAATTCATACAAACACTATGAAAAACAAAGTTATTGGGCATAGTTGTATAAAATGTAAATAAGTTAGTTTTAAGAAATTTGTAAGGTATTTTTTACTAGTATAGTTACTACGGAACCCTTCATGGGCGAGTCTGACTCGCACTTGGCCAATTTTTTTTTTCATTTTCATTGGCAATGTTTTAAGGAAAGAAAAAATAATTTATGGTGGTGTAGGTAGTGTTAACTCAAAATGGCGTAATATCAAATGAAAGAAAAATCTTTCATTTCATAGACAGTTTCAGTTTTGTAAACGTGCATCAAAAGCTCCGCTGTGCGCTGTGAAGCCAGTTTTATGTTTGTGTAAATGTGATGCAATTTGCAGGTTCATAATAACATAAGCTAGCTTCTTTGAGGCTTAACTATGTTGGCTTGTAGTAAGGTCTCTGAATAGCACATCACAGATTCAAATTCAAGGCTTGAAAGGCACGTTAAGCCTTTTGTACCCGCTGTCATTTGATTATTTTACAATCGTTGCGTGTAGTAAGAATCCAAAAACCGTTACATCAAAACTAGCTGACCCGCCAAACGTTATTTTACAATATAAATTAAGAATATTCTACGACCTATTCTCAGACTTACCAAATATAGGTAAACAGAAAAATTCAAAATCCCACCCATACGCACAAAACGTTTTGGGAATACCTTCATTGTGCGTACGGCTAAGGAGTGGAATTCCCTGCCGGAGCCTGTGTTTCCCGATAGCTATAACCCAGGTTACTTTTAGGTAAGCGTGCTCCATCTTCGACCACATCATCACTTACCATCAGGTGAGATGGTGGTCAAACGCGAACCTATTTCTAATAAAAATAAAAATTACGTAGAAATTGCTCAAGCCGTTTCGGAGTAGTTTAAACACTGTGACAAAAGATTTGTAAGTATATATTGGTATTCACTAACCAAAGTTGTTGCTTATAATTGTTGTGTATTGTTTTAAATACTACACATCAATCTACACGCCTAGTCTTTTTCCAACTATGTTGAAATCACTTTCCACTCTAACTACACCATCTCATCATCATCATCTTTCTTGCCAGAGATATCTGTCAGCTCTTGAATAAAACTATCGTTGCAATTTGATGCTAATTTATTGCCGAAATTATTATTACAAAAGAATCCACATGCAAAAGGATCACGGTGTAGGCTCGCAAATACAATATATTAACCCATTAAATGGTAACGTCATACACTTTGGCAAGTTTTTAGATTTTCTGGCTTTAGACTTCTCGTACCTAGTGATTGTCAAAGATATACAATTGAAAAACGGGAGCCACGACTAAAAGTGTTTAGAAGCCAGGCATTTAAGAGTCACGGCTATCTATACCACAGAAATCTTAATAGTAAGGCAATTAGTGTTACCCCAAGAAGCTCAATGTTGGTTTTGTTGTGTATTAAAGAAAATTCACGTCTTAGAGCATTGTCTGTACACCGTACGTGCCACGACGCGAGTTCGTGTATTAATAATTACAAAAGAGTTTAGTTTTATTTCATTCTTTTAAACTTGAAAACATTGGTAAGATTACTGTGATCTATACTACATAATAATATAAAGAGGAAAGTTTCTTTGTTTGTTTGTTTGAACGCCCTAATATTCGAAAGTACTGGGTGGATTTGGATCAAATTTAGTATGAAAGTACCTTGAAGCTAAGGAAGGCTACTTTTTACACGACTGTAAAAGAATGATGTTGTTTTATCGTGATGAAGTGCACAGGAGTGAAGGCCCGCGCAACTACTAGTGTTATACATAGTCATCCATCCACTGACTGATCTCTGATAGCGTTGCTTAACCTCGAAGAAAAAAATCACGAACTCGTCCTTCGCAATTCCATAAGGATTAGTTTAAGATTCAAAATTGCAAAAATCTTAAAAGGATTTGCTTTATATAACATGAAAGTGAAATTATCTTCGATAGGCGATTATATTTGCGCAATCAAATTTTCTAGAAGGATTAAAGTAGATAGACCGTAGGATGACAAAAGGAAAAATGAAGTTCTTTGCTCATGAAAAACCTGAAATAATTTCAAATCATTACGCAATTTGAATGCTTAAAAATAATCAAATGCGGCACATTAAAGTAAATCATAATCCTTATTACATATTATAAAACAAACTCTCTATAAGTCAAAGTCAAAGTCTATAAGTATAAGTCTGTCTGTTTGCGATAAACTCAAAAAATACTAAACAGATTTCCATGCGATTTTGACCAACGGTTAGAGTGATGCATGACGAAGGTTTTAGCGTATAGTTCATTTATTAAGGTTTTGTGTGAATTAGTTAAACCCAGGTCGGGTCGCTAGTCTAATATTCCACTATGTTTTTAACAAAGAAATAAACTTTTTTCTACACAATTTAGGGACTTTCACTGGAAGATAGATGAGGTTATAGAGCATCTTATAAGCTACTTTTCATCCTGGAATTCCTAAGGGATCGAGATAACGCGGGAAAATCCTCCCACACGATCTAAGTCACGGGCACAAATAGTCTTCAAATGTGTACTAGTACCTAACGTACGCATTAATCACTAAGTTACTTAAGAACGCTTTCTGACACTTCTTATACAACGTGTAATTTAAAGGGTATATACATACCGAGTGCACGGTTTCTTTGGATGATAACAAACGATATGGCAAGGGTCTTCTAATCCTATGTCTACATGTGTGGAGCATATTAGAAATTTCACTACATTGATACCAGAGGCCGAATTTTTCAAATTAAGAAGAACGAAGAGAATTATTGTTTTATTGGCAAGTGACGGGGAAAGTGATGACCCTCATAGTGCTGTGACACGTTTGTTATTACTGGTATTCAAGAAACATATGAAACCAATAATTTGGGGTTAATTCTGTGAGTCACTTATTTTGAGCTGAAACTGTGCATAGAGACTCCATACCAGATGTTGTCTTCAGTCCTTTTGGATAGATATGGGGTTTCCGTTACACGTTGTATATCTCAGGCGCAGGACCGTGCTTTTCAACACACGGGGTTAGCACACCTCCAACTACCAATCTCCGGGCAAAAGCCCCGACCCTGGAATTGAACCCGAAACCTCTTGCTAGCAGTCGTGTTCGCGACCAGTCTACCCAGACTGTCCGGTCCACTCTCCAGTCGTGTCCGATTTCCGTCCCATCGGGCTAAGAGAATAAAGTGATAGAGAGTGCACCTGTATCTGCGCACAATATTGTACTCGTACACTATAATAATATCTCCTACGCAGATGACTATTCTCTCGGGGTGAAACTCCACTGTCGTGCTACATTGCGGCACAGCGGGCACAGCTCCGGCGTGATCTCACGGCGGCATGGAAAGAGCGACTGTCGCAACCGAGGGCTGGGCACGCTGCAATCACGGCGATAAGTCCCCTCTTTGAGGTGTGGCTGGAGAGACGCCATGGCGTCCTCACCTTCCACCTAACGCAGGTATTGACTGGACATGGCCCAGATTAGCGGTGAGACGTCAGCACTAGTGACGGAGCCTCCTATAGGGCTATTGCTGGGGTTACGGGAATGTTCTAACGAGATACCGCGGCCTCGGAACGCAAGGGCAGCAGAAGTCAGTAGAAGTCTGGAAAAACAAGATGACTATTCTCTACTGAGATTGGCCGCCGTGACCGGAACCGGCCAAGAGGACTATACAATGTGTAACGGAAACCCCATATCTGTCCAAACGGGCTGAAGACTATGCAGTCTCTATCTCATGAGTATCTATCGGTTTGATATGTTTCTTGAATGCCAATCATAACAGACCTGTCACAGTACTACGAGGATTAATAACTTTTCACGTGACTTGGCAATAACACGATAATTCTCTTCGTTCTTCTTAATGTGAAAGATTCGGTCTCTGGTATCAATGTATTGAAATTTCTAATAAGTTCCACACATGTAGACATAGGATTACAAAATGCTTGCCATATTATTTATTGCCATATTACCCTTTAAGTTACACGTTGTATACAACGTGTAACGGAAACCCCATATCTATCCAATGGGACTGAAGACAACATCTGGTATGGAGTCTCTATGCACAATTTCAGCTCAAAATAAGTGACACAAAGAATTGATACCAAATTATCGGTTGCATATGTTTCTTGAATACCAATCATAACAAACGTGTCACAGCACTACGAGGGTCAATAACTTTCCTCGTCACTTGCCAATAACACGGTGATTCTCTTCGTTCTTCTTAATTTGAATATTCTGCCTCTAGAATTTATATAATTTTTTTTTATAATTTCTATTATACTTCACACATGTAGACATAGGATTATAAAACCCTTGCTATATCGTTTATTATCATCCAAAGAAACCGTGCACTTGGTATGTACATGTATGTGGTACACGTTGTATATGTATTGTATAAATATCTCAGGCAGTTATGTACATACAAAAAAATCTAACACCAACATTTATATTTTCAAGACAACTCGATCAAATTAAAGCAATGTTCAGAGCCGGTGCAGTAGGGTGGCAAAAAAGTTGGTGCAAATTGTTCGGACAAACGAGAGGGCAAGGGTAACCATCATTCTTGTTTAGCCCCTGACAGGTGGATTTGTTCGTAAAATAGAAACGTCCCTCGACGCCACCGTATTTACTGGTATGTGAGCGATTTGTGAAAAAAATTGTTATAGAATTTGTGAGGATTTGTCAACAAAATGTGTTGTTATCATTTCTCACGTTGTTTGGACGTCGTCTTGTTATCTTGTTTTCTCAAGAATTCATGTTGCGAAAGTAACTAGGTTTATTTTTTTGGATGTTCCTGCTCTTGGTCTGATCTGTTTTTGCCTCTTCAAATCTTGAGTAATATGTAGATAATTATGACTATTTATACAAGGTGTAACAGATTGAGCGCAATACCTCAGACACCCATTAGAATATTAAATTATAAGTCTGAAACAACATCCGTAACTAAATAAATTGAAACCAAACCTAGTCATAAACGCAAAACGTATACATGTGCGGCATACAATAATCCTTACGCAGACGCATACACTCATGCAATATAAGCGGTCGATACGCACACGAGCGCATTACCTTGCTAATGCAAGGAAATGCAGGATTGTATTAATTCCATTTTAAGTTAAATGAAAGATTTTTCCGTCAAAATTTATCATCTATTTTTTTATGGCAGAAATCGATTCTGAACCAACTTACAGGAATTGCGTTTATTCTGTTACACGTTGTATATTGTTGTCAAACATTGTCAAACATTCACCTCAACAAACTCGACCACAATACCACAAACAAACTGCCTCACACACAATATTATGCATACCCAAACGTACGCACACACACACATACACTACACAGTCACATAAAAGTCCTACTGAGCTACTTATTTAAATTCCATCTATTATTTTATGTCTTTTCTTTTGTTTAATATTGTTTAAAATTCTTTATTAGCATACTTATATTGGTCTCACCATTGTTAACCTAGATATACTATTACGGGAAGATGCGAGACAGTCCCAACACAAGTACTCTCGTAACTTACTGGGACCGCCTCATTTATTATATGAAAACAATGTATGAGATGTGAATAAAGATTTATTATTTATTAGTGTAAAATTAACATTGAACAAAAGGTTAAGAAGTAAGCTATCATTATCAGCTTAGCCTTTTCCTTATTACTGTTTTACAAGCAGTGACTGCCTATCTGACTGCCACAACCCAGCAGCTGGGTAACACGATTACTGGCTTCTGACTACCCGTAACGACTGTCAAACATGTTCGAATGACAGCCGGGGTCAATGGCTTGAGGTGCTTTTCGAGGCACGGACGTATCACACTGCCAAACCCCGGGCTACTACCGAGAAATTTCTTACAGGAAAACCCAATTGCACTCTTTGCCCGACCTCGGAATCGAACCCGAGACTTCGTGCCCTTTTTTTTTTTTTTATTTTTTTTTTATTTTTTTTAGGTAGGGCTACTCGTAGATCAGCTCAGTAAGGCTGTGCGTCTACTTAACCGGTCTGTGACTTCGTGCCCAGCAGTCACGCTTATTAAATAGGCAATCCTTAAGCTCCTATACTACCTCAGCGCTTCTCGCTCTTTATCTCGCTCGCACACTACTGGCCGTGGTCACGCGAGCAAGCGAGACAGGGTGGCAGGGAAGACTCCAAGACACCGATAATTTAGTTTATTTCTTTTTACGGTGAAAATAATGGTAAATAACATAAGACCAGGGGCTCTAGTCTGCTATTTTTATAAATTGTCATTCCATCAAGATCCCATTGTCATTTTGCTAATAGTTCGTAATCTACTAAATTCATAATGGTTGGTCAGTAGTCTCGTATTAGAATGGCATTGCCGTATTGCCATTATTATAAAACCCGTTAGTAGTAATGATTTTCGAAAAACTACCCCTAAATTTTAACATTTATTCATGCCAAATTTTATTTCTATTTAATTTTACATATTATTTCGTTCAATGAAGTGTCAGTGGTTGACCATTGGAGAGCCATTATATTAGTAGATTACCAAACTTGTCAAAATCAACAATTTTGAAATCTATGATAGACTATTTTGACACTATTGTAATAGCAGACTTGAGGCCCTGCTTTATAGTTAGTTAAATTAATATGCAACCTTTCATTATCTAATTTGAAGTTATTTTTGAATACCAGCGGTTTATTGTTCGGTTTGGAGGTAACTTTGGATTTTTTTTCTATCAAGAAAATCCAAAGAAAATCCTCAACTTTACCATATATTTATTTCTAAATTATTGCTGCAGTATTTTCGACATAACGGAGGATCATGCTAAGCCATTTGAGGTAGTATAGGCTCTTAAGGAGTAAGCTTACAGCAGCATTACATAAAAATAATCAGCCTATAATGATCTAACTGTTGGGACAGAGGTCTCATCTCTATGAGAAGGAAGTTTTTATGTACTAGTACTTTTAAGTAATATGGCCAAATACATTCAAGACTATGAGTCAGAAGAATAGCGGCTGATTAGGGAAGGCACCCGTAGACTAGATATGAAGAATAAAAATTTTACTAATCATAACCTACGAAGTGTTAAACACTGTCCACGATACCAGTCCGTAAGATTATTTAACAGGTTGCCTTTAGATATAAAAAGTGCTGTCTACAGTAGTGTCTTCAAATTAAAATAAAAACAATTCCTATTGAATAAGTGTCTATATGCTGTAGAAGAACTCTAATTTATTGGTGTATAATTGTGTTACATTATCATAATCATCATCATAATCATAATCATAAACTTTATTTCAAAAAAGGATATTTGTAATACATAAATGGGTACTAAATCTAAAATGTGAACTCGTAGTACTTATAATATTCTACAAATCTGTGGGTGTGGTTCTGCTCTCCTAGGTAAGCTGCAATACAGCCTGTGTTTAGGAGAAGCAGTGCCCGCCCCATTATTGAATATAATTTATTTTCTAACAATTAAATTAAGGACTAATATCAATCTATCCTTTAGTATATTTTACAATTAATAAAATAAAAATCTTAATCTTAATTTGTATAATAATTGTCTTAAACGTATGTGTGTTGTGTATTCGTGCGTGTTAATTTGTGTGTAGTGCATGTTTATGTATGTGGTATGTAATGCATGTATTGTGTATAGGTATGCGGTTGGAGTGTATGAAGAGTACAGCAACAATACTAACAATATAGATTTTAGGCAACGCTTAAATTTTTATTTAAGTAGGTACGAACATGACATAAATTCTTCTGTCTCGTCATATGATTTGCCTAGGAGAAATGAATGAATAATTGTTTTAAATTGACGTAAAGGTAGTTCATAGACCGGTAAGGAGGAGTTAATTTTATTGTAGAGGGTAGGACCATGGTAATAATAGAATCTTTTTGTAAAGGTGAAGGTTATCGGAGGAACAGTACAAATGAAGTCCTTACGTCGTTTAGTTATGGGAATAAAAGGGGTTTCTTGATGTTGCTTGACTAAAGTTTTCATTATAAATAGTTGTCTTACATTTAGTTCGTTACAATCTCGATATAGTTGAGTTGTTGGGAAACGTATTGGCCGAAAAGTTGCTATCTTTAGAATTGCTCTGTGAGCTACTTCCAAAGGTTTCAGGGTGGTTTTAGAAATTCCGCCCCAACAGGCAATGCAATAGGTGATAATAGAAACACATAAAGCATAATAAACAGTTCGTATGACTTTTAGATTGGCGACGTAACGTAGATTTAAAAAAATGTAAATGAGTTTTCTAATTCTGCCAGTGATATGATTAACATGTGCTTTATATGAAAGATATCTGTCTATTGTTATGCCTAAATATTTAATGGAATCCGATGAAGAGATCAAAGGACAATGGCACGTTGTTTGCGGTTGGAATTGACAAGTATGAGCTTTTAAGATAAGGGGTATTTTAGGTTGAGAGGCTGAAGAAATCGAGAATGTCATGAATTTAGTTTTTGATGTATTGAATGTCAAGGAGTGTGACTGTAGCCAGTCGAAAGCAGAATTAAAGCCTATCTGTGCTGCATTTTGAAGAGCTGGCCATGAGTCCGCTACAAAAGTGAGTGCAGTATCATCTGCAAAAGATATAATTTTGCCGTTATTGATGTTAAGATTACAGAGGTCATTGATGAATATCAGAAACATCGTTGGCCCCAAAATACTGCCTTGAGGCACGCCATATGAAATTGGTAGCTCACCACCCATTTTGACTATCTGAGTGCGATTTGTTTGATAGCTCTTAAAAAGTTCAAGTTGTGAACCTCTGACACCCATCCGTTCCAATTTTAGTAGAAGGGTGTTGATGGGAACCATATCAAAGGCCTTCGCGAGGTCTAAGAAGATGGTAAGTACCTTTTTTCTATTATTTACATTATCTACTATGTAATTAGTCAATACATGTACAGCATCTGCAGTGGATTTATTCTTACGGAAACCGAACTGATGTGTAGAAATTAGTTTTAAGCTTTCAATAAAATTGACTAGTCTATTGTTGATAAGTCGCTCGAAGACCTTTGATAAGGCAGGTAACACTGCAATTGGACGGTAGTTATTAAACGAGTTTCCATCACCACCCTTAAATATAGGATGTATTATTGCTCTCTTAAAGGAAGAAGGAAATACAGCGTTCTGTAAACAAATATTTAAAATATATGTTAAGACAGGAGCTAATAAGCTTGAATATCTTTTTAGAAAAGCAGAAGAAATGCCATCCCAACCAGTTGCTGCAGTTGACTTTAAGGATTCAATAATAGTTAAGACCTCATCAGTATCCGTTTGTTCGAGCACAAATGAAGTTGCCGGTTGAATAGGCTTATTTACTTGAGGCAGAATAGGTCTACTAGCGATACCATCAGCAAGTGTCCTACCAATGTCAACAAAGTAACTATTAATCTCATCGCATGTTTTAGTTGGTGTGTCGTTTTGAGATAGTAGAGGAGTTGATTGTTGCTTTGCTTTAGGTATATTGACTATTCGCTTATTAGTTTCCCATAGCATTTTTGAGTTAGTTCCAGCTTTATTTAACTCTTGAAAATCATATAGGCGTTTAGCTTTTTTAATTATTTTATTACAATAATTCCTGTATCTCTTGTAGGAAACTTGTAAGATAGGGTTTGTTGGCGAAAGCTTTAATTTCTTGTGCAGTGCGTCCTTGTGTCTTAGACATCTTAGCAAACCAGGGGTGATCCAGGGCTTGAGAATCTTTTTCTTTGCTGGTACTTTTAAGATAATAGTGCTATCAGATATTGATTTTGTCAAGAGATTAACGAAAGTGTCAGTGGCTACATTAGGGTCTGAAATGTGATAGATGAGAGACAGATCTAAGCTTTCTAGGGCATTGTCAAGGGAATTATAATCTATTTTACTTATCTTATTTGTAATAGAAACTTTTGTGATCTTGTCATGAACGCAGAGAATTGCCGCATTATGGTCAGTTACTGCAGTGTCAAGAACCAGTGAGATATTTTGTGACTATTTTGTGAAGAAACCCATGAAAAGCTAGAGTGTTTAGATATTCGTGCGAGCGATTATCGAGAGAAGTAGGTTTAATATCTAAATTTATGTCACCACTTAAAACCACTGTTTGGAATTTGTTAAAATCTGGTAGCAAGTTATTAAGTGAGGAGAGAAAAGAATCAATATTCCCAATAGCAGGTGACCTATAAACACAAAGAAAAGCAAAGTCAGTTCCTATCTCCAGCACGAGTCCACTAGCGCTAGAACCAAAATCTAATTCTTTACAAGAGCAGGATATATCTGTCCTTATATAGGTAACAACTCCGTCACTTTGATTTTTGTGATTTTTTGTGTTATACATGGTGTAATTTGGAATAATAGGAATATTATGGTTACTGGCACAGGATAACCAGCATTCTGTGAGTATTATAATATCACAATCTAGAGATACACGTGCCAGTAACGCCTCTAGTCCCAAAAAATTACAATTTATTGATCTAATGTTTTGCGTGAATACTTTTAGGTAATTACAGGGTTGTTCAATGAAGGTATGGACTTGCTCTGGGGTACATGAATAGGATTGAGACACAGAAAATTGATCGACTATATCTAAAAATTCATGGAAGTTATTGGTCATTTTTGTGAATAAAAATAATCTTCAAAATAAGCTGGTGATAGTGACAACAAGGAATAGTCATGAATGAAGTGTTGGTGGGTTAAAGCTGTTTTTGGTGGAAGTTGATTCTGTGTTGTTTTGTAATCATGAGAGTATATTTGTGTGATGTGATGATGATCTGTGTTAACAAAGTGTATATAGAAATTAATTTTTAAACCAGGTACAACGAAAAGCAAATTCACATAATATACAAGATATAGTTGGGAAGCACATTTTTTTAGTCATATTTTATTTACCATAGACAAGTCTTTTAATTGAAGTTCATTTTTAATTATAATATGTGGGTAATCAGTTGATTTTTTCAACATAGTTCGCCCATTTGAAATCCAGCAGTATGCATACTGATTCGTTTTAGCAAAATTGCGCGTGTTAAAAAATAGTTTCTTAGCGTATGCGGTAATTTGTTCGGCAATGTAAACAGGGGAGATAGCTGTGGAATCGAACCCCAGATGAGCTGAGTTTAATTTACCGTTAACATTGTTTTTATTAAACTTTTTTACTGAATCTAGAAAATTATTTTTAAGTATAGTATTAGTGAATTCAACCGTGATGTTTGATGTTTTGCTGTCCTTTTTTGAGGGTAATCTTGAAATTCTTAATCGCTAAATTTTCTCTTAATCTTGAAACATTTTATTGGATTTTATTCATTAATTTATTGTTCAAACTGTACATTTTATAATTGCTATTTTTAATTCATACTGACATTATTTGCTAATTTATGTAAATATTACTTATGCAAATAATGTCAGTTAATTAATAAAAAAATTAATGTTTTATTGTAATTTATTTTAAATTTCATACTTTGACCCTTTGACCCTGTTTAATTTTTTGATGACATTTAAATTTATTATTTTTGAATATTGTTGACATACATAGAAAAATCCATATTTACTAATTTTATTTTATTGCCAAACTGTAATATTGTAATTTATTTATGTGTGTAAATTCAGATACAAATTACTTGTTTATGAATAAATGACTATGACTATGAATGTGCCGTTATTCACCACCTGGGTCCAGTGTGGGTTGGATATTACATGTCACTAGAGTTTCGGTACCATGACATGTCGTTTCCCTACGATGTTTTCTTTTACGGTTTGAGAGGAGTGGTAATGATAACAATTACACAAAGTAAAGTGCCTGCTTGGGTTCGAACCCACGGCCTACTACTCGTTAGCCGTGCTTGTAATCACTGGGCCATCACTGCTCTCAAGCTATAATTAAGTACCTAAAAATATAAAATGATTTTGTTTTAATTCGTAATAAGCTCGTGTTTGACCACTATCTCACCTGATGGCAAACGATGATGTGGTCGAAGATAAGGCACGCTTGCCTAGAAGCAACCTATTTACTCTTGGCTTTAAGCCCCCTGGCCCCAAAACGTTTTGTACGTAGGTATATGTTCTTAGAGCTATATCTCCAGCTGTGGTTGAATTTATTAATAAAAAATACCTAGGGTAAGCAAGTTTGCTTCTTATAAGTTACAGCCTATCCTCCAAATACATTCCAATCATTTAACAAAACCTATAAGATTTTCTTGCATCTAACCGGGTGTTTCCCACAAAAACTTGACATTATTGTACAATTTGACGTATCGTCCGAACATTAGGCCGCGTTGAGGCGGCCGATATTGGGAAACACATCTATCACGCCGGCTGTAGCGTGCATTCAATATGGTATTTATTTTAGCGTATATCCGTTGTAACTGATGGGATAACTAGTAGCGATGGTTTAGTTTTTAGACCTAGAAAACCAAAGTGAGGCTGAGAGCTAGCACTTCTTGAACGTCAATTTTAAAAAACTTTTTACCAAAAAATTAAACCGACTCCCAAAAAACACTGCAAAGTGAAAAATAACTTTAATTTCGGTAGTCGGTGTCTTTAGTTTTGGTTTTTCGTTTTTGGCACCGACTTCCGAAATTAAAGTTATTTTTCACTTTGCAGTGTTTTTTGGGAGTCGGTTTAATTTTTTGGTAAAAAGTTTTTATTTCACTCTTTTTAGTTGGATGATTTTTAATTTACCTAGTTACAAGAGCCTAAATGTCAACTACTTATAACCTTTTATAAAATATTGCTTTTCCCAATGCTGGGCCGTTAATTGTTGAGGAGTTCTCCTGGTACTTCACCATCAGCTCTACATCACCATATGCATTGTGACGAGCATAAAGTGCTTAACATCCATATTCAAGTAATCGAATCGCAATCCACTCAATACTTATTATTGAGTAGTTTCGGCGGCCATCTGTGGTCTTCATCATCAGTTCCACTTCCCCAAATGGTACTTTTTGAGAGCAACTGCACAAGTTACTATAAGAAATACCCAAAACGCCATAGGTGTGCCTATAATATTTGAAGAGTTCCCTCGATTTCTCCAAGATCCCATCATCAGATCCTGACTTTGGTGATAATGGTACCAATTTCGAAGTATACCCATTCGAACAAAAAAAGAATTTTCCAAATCGGTTCAGCCGTCTTCGAGTACTCGATGATCATACATAAAAAAAAAAAAAAAAAAAAAAAAAAATATACGCGTCGAATTGATAACCTCCTCTTTTGGTCGTCGGTTGAAAAACACATCTATGTGTTAAGTTTTAAGATCTTGAATGTAGACAAAGTGATGTGACTAAGAAGTGGAATTATATCTAAGGAGTGGAATTCCCTGCCGGAGTCTGTATTTTCTGATACCTATAACCTGGGGGTCTTTAAGTCAACAATGAAAAAGTTACTTCTAGGTAAGCGTGCTTCATCTTAGATCACATCATCGCTTACCATCAGGTGAGATATTGGTCAAATGCAAGTATAGAATAAAAAAGCAGAAAAAAGAAAAAGAAACAAGCTTAGATAGTTATCCTATAATACTTCCTACTAATATTATAAATGCAAAAGCTTGTGAGAATGGATAAATGCTTTTGTTTTCTATAAAGCTTACTAGAAATGTGGGTAGAAATCACACTAGCAATCCTGTTAACCCCTCGAACTAAGCTAAATATGCTTGTGTCTGGAGTGGGTTCACGGCTTTAGTGTAATAAACAAATAAATTGTTTATTTAAAAAATAGTGCAAAATACAGTTACTATAAAAGTCTTAAGAATAAATTAAATTAAGGAAAATTAACATATTTGCCTGTACTAGGTTAAAAGCTACAGGCGATGAAGTACAAACTATCTTAAGTGGTAGGTGTACATAATCCATGAAATAACTAAAACTAAATCTAGATAATAATAGTTAAATATGTGTTCCTAGTGTTTAACATTCTATTTGCATATTGCAAGTAACTCTTCCGTCTGGTCATATGTCATATATTGTAAATAATTACATAGTGCTTTTTTACAACTAAAATAATTTAAGTTATATATATTTAAGATTCAATTTAATCTATTATACAATAGTGGACCTAAAAACGAAAAAAATATATTTGTAAAGATAAATTTTGAGGTCGGATGTGAGATGCAGACTATATTCTTTCCGCCTCTTGTTAGTAATGTGCGAATTATAGGTAAGCATTGTATGTTGTTTTAGAACTATGTGCATTGTGACAAGTTGACGAACTGTTATTACATTACAGGATTTATATAACTGGGATGTAGGAAAGAGAAAGGGGCGGGAGGTGGCAACTTTTAAGATCGTCCTTTGTGCTCATTCAAGAGGCAGTATATTTGTTTTCAGAGCGCCACCCCATGAAGTAATGCAATATTGAATTATAGATTGACATAGGGCCAGATATACTTGTGTGATTAGTTTGAAGTCCGCGATTGATCGTAGTTTCTTAAATACAAATATTAATTTACGGACTCGTAATGGGTGGGTTTAGAACCCGCGACGTCTCGATCACTAGTCCGACACCTAATCCATGCGGCTATTGACGCTTAAATTATAGTTAGTTATAGCTTATGTTTGATATCCATTCACGCAAAAACTACTGAAAGGATGTGAATGGAACTTGGTATGTATCTAGCTTGGTGTATTGCTGAAATCCTGGAAGTTTTGTCCCCGGATAAAGTGCGAAATCTCCATGCGAACGCAGTCGCGGGCTTCAGTTAGTATTCATTATATTTTGTTGATAACTTGTATCGATACTCTTGTGCCATCCCATCTTCCCACTTCGTCATGTTGTATTGACGCTGCCGCTTGGCGGGGAAAACTTCAAGCGAGCCGTAAATATATTTTGGGGTCGAAACGCTCGGACTCGCCCCAACTTTTTGATGCTTTATCTTGGTTTGCAATAAATTATGTTCAGATTCAAAACATTTGTATAGAAGTGTACATGACATAAACTATCGATTTCATTTTATTCAGAAACTATATTTGTTATTAAATATGATTAGAAATTTGTTATTTTAACTTTAAAGCGTCATTCATTCAGCTAGATAGATATTATTATTTTTTTATTTCGTAAAGACTGGTTGCCACTTCCCGTGACCTTTTGTCACGGGAAGTGGCAACCAGTTTTTAGCTAGGTTGTATTTTGGTCAGAAGTTTAGTAGGTGTTGCCAGTCTTTTGGGTACATTACAATCCGACAGAATTGAAGACTAATTTTTATCGTATATTTTAGATTATACCAGGACTTTTAATTCTATGCAGTAGACTGACAGTTTCTGAGTTGTCAGGTAATGATGACTACGAAATTGTGATGTAACTAAATTAATCGATTCAGAAATCAAATCGAATGTAAACAATTTTATTAAATAAGATTGTGTGGAAATCACAAAAAGTAAAATGTGATTATAAAAAGGCGTGAAAAATAGAATGAATAGATCATGATAATATTTTCTGCAATAGGCCCCTGTACCTGTACCCATTCTAACGGGGCTTAGGTCGCAGAGGTGCTGGGGCAGACTTTTTAAAAGTAATTTCATGAAATTTATTAAAATATTCATCGCATGAAACAATGTTCAAAAGAGTGGTTTTTATCATGTCTGGTTATATATGAATCTTTTTAATAAAAATAGATTTATTTATAATAAAATCTAGTTACTACTTCAAAATAAAAGATAATAGTACAAATTTTATTATTTATTTCTCACGATAAATAAATACTCATTTATTATTCGATTGATTGAATCCATCACTATTAGGTTAAATAGGGTATCATTATTTTAGTAAGTGACACTAGCTTATGTCAGCTTACTGCATCAAATTAAAATTCCGGGTATAGTTATTGTTTCGTTTAGTATAAATAGTTTGTATAAGTAAGCTATAAACTATTCCTTAATTTTGCCATGAGGTATCGAGATGAAGTTTGGCAATATTTGTACATTTTGTCTTTATTTTTGAAATTGAAAACCATTTATTCGGTTCAACTAACCAAAATAAAATTGGTTTGGATTTTATTGGTAATTTATCCAATCCAGGAACAGGAATATCATCTCTGAAAGCGACTGCGTCCTCAATCACGAACCTTTAATTAGGTGCCTCAAACTTATTAAATTGTTTTTAATTAATCAACAGAACTGTTAAACAAAATTCTAATTAATATCGTATTTAATTAAATAACTTGTAATCTATATATTAATACGTGAAGTAAAAACATTGTATACCTACACCTTTTTACAAAAATTAGGTGGTAGAAGTATGTAGTATGTTTGGCACAGTTGGAGATTATGATTATGGGAAGGAGTACAGAAGGCTCATAGTGTCATGTATAATACATTCGAAATATTAGAAATTATGGACGAATTACGACCCCTGGGCAATAACTAGTCTGGGTAGCTGGTCGAAATTAGAAATGTATTCTCATTCGGCTTGTGGCTTAAAAAACCAAAATGTGAATCAAAACCTATTTATAAACATCCTTTAAAGTACATTTTTTCAGGTCTTTGACTACTCTGACTACCCATAACCATTGGAAAAAGATCTACAACTGATAGCTAGGAAAGTGTTCCTCGCGCCCTAGCCGCCGCGGGAGACGCCCCGGGAGTCGTGGATCGCGAGCCGATTTCCGACCACTGCACCGAAGGCGCGGGCCTGCGGACGGCGAGCAGGGGTCGCTCACCGTCCGGTAAGGACCAGGCCTTGGTCGGCAGCGCATCGTGTTGCACGCGCGCCTCAAAAAGCTATCAATAGCAGTGACGGGGCTTCATAGGGCCATTGCCTGCCGGGGTTTGCGAGAAAGTTCTATCGAGATACCGCGGCCCCGGAACTTTAGGGCAGTCGAAGGAACAGGGTGGGTTTTTAGTCACACCCTTCCGCTTAACTCAGAGCGGAAGAAGTCATTCGATGATTTTCCCGCCCAGAAAAAAAGGAATAATCACTTCACGTATTTTACGAATGACGGGGCTTCATCGTGTAATGGGTGGAAATCAGCATATAATGATCCCACTACTAGAACTCTTCTCTATGAAAGGGAATGAAATGAATGACCATAATCGTACTCGCGGGTCCAGAGCAGGATGGTGAACGTCGCTTGTCTTCAGATTTTCAGTCCTAGGACATTTCTCCATGATAGATAGATAGATATAATATACTTTATGGTACACCAAAATTTAAACAGACCTATTTAACATAATTTCTTAATTAAATGGATACAATGGCGGGCTTATCGCTAAAAGCGATATCTTCCAGACAACCTTCGGAAGGACTTTCAAAACTTTAATTAAAGTGGGGAGGGCTAAATTAGTGTACCACATAAATATACTCATAAAACAGAAAATAACATATATACAAACATATATTTAAATATATAAATACAATACAATACATAAGTAATTATATAAGTATAAATATTATGTGTTCTTTAACATCATATTGAGAGAAAACAAAGGAATAATAAAAATCGCCGTTTTGGGAGCAGTGCTGATGATGAAATTACTCAAATTAATGTACCTACCTTAGTTCAACACCGTGACCTGCAATTCACAAGTTGGGCCTGTAACCACTGGACCAGTATGCATCGTTGGATCACCTCGATGTAATGTAGTTAAGTGATTCTTTCACATATATATTTAGACATAATAAAAATGTTCCATTTCAGCCACAAATCACATTACAGTTCGAATATTCCAAAGAGCCACAGCCTAAAAACAACAGTCTCAAATAAAGTAACCACAGAGCAAAACCTTTCCACCAGCATACTAAGTAGAACAACAAAAGTTCATAAATCACACTTGACCTGTTCCCCAATATACACACACACGATAAAACGCCACGTGCGACCTAATAAGTTATACGATAAATCCTCTCTGGCCCACCTCTCAAATTTGCCGAATAAATACAAAATCGTTGGATATACTTGAGTTTAGAAATATAGGGGAAGATACTTGGAGCGTGGCTGGTGGCTAAGTAATAAACAGCCGCATGGGTAGATCTTTAAGACCAGACAGTCTAAAATATTTTCACGCAAGTTCCGCCCCCATACACCCCGGTTAGGCCGTTGTATACCTACTAAACGCTAACGCAGCAGTAATAAAGTTGAATATCGCGTGCGCTCTTTTACCATGTTCGGTTTCGAAACTGCAGTTGTGTGCTAAACGCTAACGCAGCAGTAATAAAGTTGCATATCGCTTGCGCTCTTTTACCATGTTCGGGTTCAAAACTAAATGTCGTAAGTCTCAATTCTTATATCGTTTATAACTAAAGTAATAATTGATCTATTGAAAAAATGTCCTATATTTGGATAATAAACTATATTTTCTTACTGTCAATACAAATTATAGACATAAAAGCCGAGTAATCTTGATTAAATTTTGAATAGTCTTTTAAAAAAGACATGATTTTCGATTAAAAAATGAATCGAGCGAAAATGTTCCAATTACGTAACTGGTCTAGACATGTAAAGAAAAAGATCCAATAAATCATATACGTTCCATTTTGATTGTATGCGTGATTGTTTCAGAATATTAATGCAAAGTTACATACATACAATTTAGGGAGCCGCAACGCTTGCTGTGGTCAGAGCGTTGATGGTTAACCATCTAACACACATCCTGGCTGGCATTTGTATCATTGAGTCATTTTATGATTTTCCCACCAAAAAAACAAATGAATTTTATCCTAGAATTCCCACAGGATCGGGATTTACGTAGAAAAACCTTCCTAGGCAAACTAGCGCGCAGTTTTAAATACAACCTTTTCCACACTAAGAATATCTCTTGTGTCATGGATCTGAAACCAAATATTTCAACTCACTGGATAAACACCCAGACCTGGAACAACTAATTATAAGCAATAGATACAATTACTACGTGTAGTATTCGAACTACTGAACCAAATAGCCAACCAACGAAGAATGTACCTACTAATATGATGATGATATTCTGATAAAATTAAAGACATTACATAAAGTAATGTATATATTCCCCACATGGTCAAGCAGAAGACTATAATTATGTCACTTATGTAATAGGGAAAATATGTTATAATAAATAAATAAAAAATCAGTTCCATATAATAAGACAGCAAAAGAATACCTACAAATTCTCACTTATTGCTTGTTAAACGAAATACAATAAAGAAGAAACAACGTCGACAAAGAATCCATCTAACAAACATCCTGGCTGTCATTTGTACATCTTTGACAGTCGTTTTGGATAGTCAGAAGCCAGAAAATCTGACACCAGTCTTATTAAGGTGGAGGTAATTGTGGAGGTGAGATAAACAGTCGGTACAGGCTCAGTCATTTGCAACCGGTTTGACTGAAAGCCGATTCCAACATAAAAAGTTGGTAAAGGCTTGGCTTTATATGAGATCTCATAACTTTTAAATTTTTACGTCTTTTACATTTTTTCAATGAGTAATTTACATACAGTTATCTAACGTTGTAACTATGAACGAATGAAGAACGGGCACGTGCATAATATAGATACCTATGTTTCTGAAGTCAAGTATCGACTGCCTTTCCGTATTTTCCTGTCATTCTTGCTGTGCACGCAATTTATTTGAACAAATAAATATTGTCAGCAAACAAGATAAGTAAAACTTGCAGTTATTTATTTACTTAAATACATCCTAAATTTAGTTCAAGCATTTGGTAACGTGGGGGTATAAAAATAATAGACTAGCACACTTTTGTTAATTATTAAACGAGTTATAAAACTAGCATATTGTAGAGAAAGTATAATTAACTAGCTTCTGAGCACGGCTTTGCCCGTTTGTATCATTAGCCAGCCCTTCAACTATGTCCAAACTAAATCACATCAATGCGTTGCTACATGTTCACGCGAAAGGCAAACAAATATACTTTCGCATTTGTAATATAGACGAAACAAAAACAGCTTGCATGCAAAAGAATACAATGCCAAAACTAGTATTCAAAATATAAACGTTACTACACACACAAACGTCTCCGAACAGATAAGACGATAATAAACTTCCTTTGTAAACTATTTTCTACAAATCAGACAGCACTTCAGTCTAAAAAACCAATCAATGAACTCTCCAGTCTCAAAGGCCATGCATAGAACAAAAGATTCCCAGTGGGACCCAAACAGAGCCACAGACAGATGCAGAAAAGCCTTATAAAGTAGCAAAAGCAATGCATCCGAATGCGGAAACCACTTTGTATTCACCCGGGAATCGATCCTATGGCCCTTGAGATGCAAATGCGGTGACAAGATTGGAAGTAGAACTCTGTCATTTGCGGTGCTGGAGTATGTGTGATCGATAGAGCGCTTGCATCTTAGAAAACTATTTAAAAATATACAAACTTATAAATAAATTTGAATTATTTGCACGTGTTTTAGTATCTTGAATAAAAAATTTGTTTGACTGTCCAGGATAATATCGGGAATTTCACTGGAAGATTCAGGTTATTAATCAATCAATCCAACATGTACATATAGACGCCCGAGTTGCAGGAATGTTGAAACGAGAAATTTATCACCACCCTGGAACGTAAGGGCGATTGAAGTAACATGGTGGGTTTTTGGTCAGTATAAGTCTGCCACTCGTTTCCGCTTCACCAAGAGTGGGAGGAGTTATTTTATGATTTTCCCACCAAAAACAAAGGAATTTTATCCTGAAATCCCCACGGGATCGGGATTTACATAGAAATCGCCTCCCAGGCGAACTAGCGCGCAGGTTTAGTGTAAATTAAACCTATTCCACACTAAGAATATCTCTTGTGTAATGGATGTGAAACCAAACATTTCCCCTCACTGGATAAACACCAAGACCTGGAACAACTAATCATAAGCAATAGATACAATTACTACGTGTAGGATTCGAAATACTGTACCAAACAGCCAACCAACGAAGAATGTACTAATACGATGATGATATTCTGATAAAATAAACGACATTACATAAAGTAATGTATGTATTCCTCACATGGTCAAGCAGAAAACTATATATCACTTATGTAATCGGAAAAATGTGTTATAATAAATAAAATAAAAACAGTTCCATACAATAAGACAGCAAAAGAATACCTACAAATTCTCACTTATTGCTTATTAAACGAAATACAATAAAGAAGAAACAACGTCAACAGAGAAGTAATTAATTAACAAAACCTGCGCTTAGAAAAGAATTCGTTTCTTATTTAATTTAATTGAGTAAGAAAAAAATAAGTACCGAACAAAGTTTACGTGACATTAGAAACGTACCTTAGGGGCGATCTCAGACACGGTGGAACACAGTGGAGATTTGCCCCGCTTGGGCAGAGCTCCGCCGTGTCCTCGTAGGGACAATAGATGGTCCGGAGCGAGAAGGCATGGGAAGCAGTCACCTCTTTCTGCGAAGCAGTTATGCAAGCGAAGGAGGTGGCGGGACGCGCGATGGAGAGGCGGGT
Source organism: Tholera decimalis (assembly GCA_943138885.2). Taxonomy (NCBI): domain Eukaryota; kingdom Metazoa; phylum Arthropoda; class Insecta; order Lepidoptera; family Noctuidae; genus Tholera; species Tholera decimalis. The sequence goes on along the minus strand of OW964553.2, from coordinate 38,395,565 downwards.
CTCAAGGCCATTACAGCCCTCGCGCCCCAACCGCCGCAGGAACACTCCGGGCGTCGGGACTCACAGGGTGACTTCCAGCCACCGTAGGCGCGGGCCTGCGAGCTGCGAGCAATAGGTAACTCGCCGCCCGACTGAAACCAGACCCGTGTAGACGGCGCGTCATATTCCACGCGCGCCTTAAAGAGTGTCAGCAAATTGTCGGGGCCCATAAGGGGGCCGTTGCCTGCCGCGGCCTCGAAACACGAAGGGCATATGACGGAACACGGATAGGTTTTAGTCAGTAGAAGTCTGACACACCCTCCCGCTTCGCCCAGAACGGGAGGAAGTCATAGGATGATTACACACACCCTTAAAAAAGGGGGCGTTCTCAGGCGAATACAATCATGGGTGTTTATTATTAAAATATTCAGTAAGAAATATTAAAAAAAAAATAAGAAAATTGGATCATCATCATCAGTCTGCTTAGCCCAACTATGTTAGGGTCAGCTTCTAGTCTTACTGGATGTAGCTGAGTCTTAGTTTTTTTCTCAACTCAGTAGCTGGGTAACACGATACGGTTGGCCAGACTAGTGTCAGATTGACTGGCTTCTGACTACCCGTAACGACTGTCAAAGATGTCAAAATGACAGCTGTGACGTGACGTTTAACGTGTTTTTCGAGGCACGGGGTATCACACCGACAACTTCCAAACTCCGTGCTACTACTGAGAAATTCATTACAGAAAAGCACTTTTTGCCCTAACCGGGAAACGAACCCGAGACCTCGATCTCAAAAATCGCACTTACGTCCATCCGACCAACGAGCCAAATTAAAAAAAATCATAAATAAAGTAGGTAATAGATTTTTCAACACACTTGCTCATAAAATTGCTCTAATTTCACCGCAATTAGGCAAATAATGACACCTGTAATCAAACTGTGACTTTTTCTTTACTATTATTCACAAGTGAGTTATAGGTTTTTTTTTAAATTGGTTTAGTTGCTTTGTTGAAAAAAGTTTCGAAACAAAAAAGATCGTGTTCAGTAACACAAATAAATTAATGTGTACCTACCTATTCCTTGCTAGTTTCATGGAACTTCTTATTTAAATAGATAGATTTCAACTTGTACGTTTTTAATAAATACAACTTTCACTCAAATATAACTTTTGTTTTTTCTGTGATAAAGAAAACTTTGAATTACCCATTTTGTACGTGGCTAAAACGATATCCGAGAAAGGCCAAAAAAAAGAAACCTCATTCTTTTAGTCTATGGCCGATCTGTTAGATGCGCGCGCATAGGAAAACTGATTAATTTTTCCCGCCATTGCGAAAAAAAATTTCACAACTCGTTTTCACTGTTGAAATTATAGTTATTTTCTTGACAAGTGTGTTGAAAAACGTCGTATGATACACGTTTGTATTGATGATTACCGTCCTCGGCTCTCTTAAGACTCTCACCTAACGGCTCGGGTCTCAATGGCGCCTCAGCGGTAATCACCAACATTACACACTTGTACCATAATGTACTATTATTCAATACCTAAAAATTTTTTTTTGTGGTCTCTACACTAGGATGCCCTGTATCGTGGGATCCTATCGCTTTAATACTAGAATCAAGGTGCTTTTGGGTGAGTGTATGTGCGGAGTGTATAAGTATGAAGGTGGGTGCTTACATGCTTATGATATCCAACGTCCATGGTTTACGACTGTACGTTTATGAGGGCTTCCATCTGGTCATAATTTTTGGAATACAGCCATTTAAAATACATACAAACTCTATGGGAAAGTTTAATTATAATAATAATCTTATCGTGAGTAGAACTTGATAGTTTGTACCTATCCGATTCACAGTTCTACTAAAGCGAAGAACTTGACCGTTAAAATTGTATCGAGCTATAGGCATGTCGTCAAACGAGCTCTTGAGCATCTCTTACTCAGTATTTAAAACAAATTGGTAATCGCAACACGGCGATCAGAAATTATTTATTCATTTGTAAACATAGGTAAACAAAATATAGATCTTATATTCATATATAAAGCGCTATGTTATGCCAGGAGGCGTAATGTGGTGTGCAAATCTGCCCTGACTGCTCAACTGAAATGCAAGAAAGAAGCAGATTTTTATTTATTTGCCTGCTTATCACTTTTTAAAATAAAAATCTGCTTGTTTCTTGCATTTCAGTTGAGCAGTCGGGTTTTTTAGATTTTTTAAATAACTTTTTTTTCAACATTTATTGTGCGCACAGCCAAGGTGTGGAACTCTCTGCCGGCTTCTGTGTTCCCTGCCATTTATGACCCGTCAGCCTTTTTTAGATAACTTTTAGATTTTTTAAATAACTTTTTTTTTTAACTTTTTACTTAAAATATTAATTAGCAATTTTTTAGCTTTCCCGGTCGTGTCACATTGGCACTCCACCGGATTCAGAAAGTGAAGTCCATACTTTTAAACTTTCTCTTTTTATTATTTTGCTAGTATTACACTGATGATAAACATAATATACATTTTTGAAATCCTTGTGTTAAGGCATTTAATTTGATATCCATATTATAGTATTCGTAAAAAAAATTTTTTTTTCACCATGTGTAATGGCTTCGCACAGCCGCCATGTTTATTTTTTTCAAATGTCACCTATCTAAGAACACTTGGGCTACTAAGACAAATCTAACGATACCTCAATTGTGTGAATTAGTGTTGCCCAAACGAGAGTCTCGCAAGAGTCTTGCAATTAGCGATTATCCTATTGCTATTTATTAAACGGTAGTTGAGATCTCAGAACAATGTAACAGACTCTGTTCTCTGTCACTAGTGTGAATCCGTTCAGCTATTCTGGAGATATGAGGTAATAAAGAATATTACAAACGTACATACACACATACATACATACAAGACACGCGCGAAAAACATAACCCTTCCTTTGCAGTAGGGTAAAAAAGAGCTTAGTACGACTGCGTTACGTCTGGTAGGAAAGACAAAATAATTAAAATGTCATAATCATATTATTTCTTTGCAAATATGAATCTAGCTTACTTGAATTGTCCAAATCAGAATCTAACTGTGGTTACCTAATAGTTTCGGAATAAAATAGCTGTGACATACGGAAGGACAGACAGACAGAAATTATGAATCTATAAGAGTTCCGTTTTTTGCCATTTCGCTACGGAACCCTAAAATATTTATTTATTTATTTAAGAAGTATGGAGGACTAACAGCTATTAAATGCAGTAAATAAATAGTATAGTAGACAGTGAGCCAATTAAAAGTCCTCACGTTTAGAGGCAGGATTGAACACTTAAAAGGTAGTCTTAATATAACCATTATCATAAATACAAAATGACTAAATAGATAACAGATATAAATAACACATACAACACAGTAACTACATATTTTAAGTAATTTTTTGTTTTGTTTTATTTTTGTGTGTATGTATACCGTCACGTATGAAGGGTTTACATTCCTTCAATGCATTCAAAACTAAACGTAGAATGTAGTTTCAAATAAAGCACTTCTGAAGAAATGAATGCATTGTGGTATTTTTAGGTTAGCTTTTTCTTCTCAATTAAGTGACATTATTATGGTTTTATAGACAATAAAATCTTTAGGCCTTGTAAGAGGCTAAAATTGAATGAAAGTTTACATAATAAGTTCTTCTAACGGAGTCGGCGTGGTAAGAGCTAGTTAATTATAAAAGCGCTCTATCTTTTATTTCATACTTTTAAGTTTCTGTCAGAGAAATAGCATGCCAATTTGTTGTTTGTGATTGTCAAATCCAAATTATATTTTGCTATGCTTTGTTTCTTAGCCTATACTTATAAGGTTGGCTTTTTGTTATAGTTATTTGCTTTATATAATATTCGATAGTGTATTTGTTACCTTTTTTAATTTGTTTTTATTTATTGAGTCTCGTGTTTGACTTGACCACCTTCTCTCCTGACGGTAAGCAAGGATGTGATCGAATATGAAGAAGGCTTACCTAATAGTAACCTTGACTTAAATAGGGGGTATTAAGAGGATTATAGCTATCAGGAAACAAAGACTACGTCAGGATAGTTTGATGAGCAAATGACTTGGCGCACGATATTGTCGACATGTGGGATGTGAACTCGGCAATAATTATACAGATAGTCGTATCAGCCAATGGCTCAATAGCCACGAGCCTCGACCAATAAATAAGGTGGCTTTCTTTAGGCAGCTGGATCAAGAGCTTGCTTCAGAAAGCGGTACTCCTGCAATCGGTGTGTATCGTTAGGAGAGTCCTTTCGTTGGAGACCTGACCGCCCGATAGCTTGGACTCTGTTCCCAATACGGTGGGCTACTATTTTATATTTTGTTTATTTTTCGGGAATATTTTCAAAATAAGCGTAATAAGTAAACAAATCTAATATATAAAATTCTCGTGTCACAATGTTAGTTACCTTACTCCTCCGAAACGGCTTTACAGATTTTTACCAAATTTTATATGCATATTCAGTAGGTCTGAGAATCGGCTACTATTTACTTTTTATCCCGGAATTCCCACGGGATCGGGATTTACGCGGGAAATCCTCCCACGCGAACGAAGTTGCTGGCAGCAGCTAGTAAGAATATAAATATTTTATTTTCGTCACACCTGGTAGATAATATTATAAACCGGAAAATTTTTGTTTGTTTAAACGCCTTAATCTTCGAAAGTACTGGGTGGGAAATTACATATGAAAGTATCTTGAAGCTTGAAGTCTACTTTTCACGCCACTGCAATAGAAGGAAGTTTTGTTTCGGTGTGGACATGCTCAGCTGAATTTTAGTGTTATTTTTTTATGTTTGTAATTTAATTTTATATTGTACGTTCTTGTGTGTGTTTATCTCCGAATAAATGTTTTTCAATTTCAATTTCAATGATAAAGGCCACGAGAGCGTAACCCCCCGAGACTGCTAGTCTTTACTATAAACTTTTATGGTTTGCCATTTAGGTTGAGGCTACATTAGGCCGCGATGCGACCTGCGACATATGAGCGATTTATGCGAGCTTTATGCGATAGGAACAACATTACCGTAATCACGGCATTAGCTACATCAACATATCAGCGAAATTGAAGTGAATTTATTAGAAAATTTCTCGCTTGCACGACTAGTTCAATAGTGCGAAATATGCGTGTGGCTACATTATGCGTATAGTAAACTGCGATGGATGATTTGATCGCATTCTAAGAAAACGAACGATTCAGGTAGCAAGTGTACTGTAGCCACGACATCGCCGAATATTTGCCGCATTTTCGCTTGTAATGTAGCCATACCATGTTTATCTCGTTTCGCTCCTCCAGTCACATCGCAAATCGCTGCCTACTGTAGCCTCAGCCTTAGTGGCATACCTACAAATACATATTTAAATAATAATAGTTCAGCGCCCGTTGCTAACGAATAAATTATTTTATATATGTAACTAAATACTTGTTCGTAGGAGCATACTGTTAAAATTAAGTTAGAAATTAATAAACCTAAGGTAGGTAAATCTCTCAGGTGCTTACTCGTGCTTGCTTATATTAATTAGGGTACTTATTATAGTCTTGTCTCATAGGTGTAGAAAAAGAGAGACAGAGCATCTTAGCTAATTTGTAAAAGGGTAGTTAAGGATGATTTACCAAATAGACTATTTTGAGTTAGAAAGGTTTCAAAGCTATTTGCTTGCATTAAATGCAGTATAAAAGATGGTGTACGAAATGCTAGCGTAATCACACGTTCATAGATAGATAGATATATTCTTTATTGTACACCATAACAGTAAAAACAAAATTATGGACTGAACAATTAAAAAAGGTGATACAATGGGCGGTCTTATCGCTAAAAGCGGTCTTTTACAGACAACCTTTGGATGGATAAGCATAACTTTAGCCAAATTTAGCTATTTTTCTCATTGATATATGCTTTTTTTAACCTTTTAACCGCCCGACTTCATATCGATTGTCGGGCCCCCAGCGCCCGGCACATAGATCGAAAAATAAATACCTACAACAAAGAAAGCAGTGCAATATAATTAGGACTTCTGATTAAGAGACTAAAGTTTATTAAACTGTTAAATGATTACTTAATTAACTATTTACCTAATATAAACATCGTTTTGATAGAATACAGCGTAATTAAATAAAAAAATACGTTAAACGAGCTGTGATATTTTTATCGCATATATACGACTCAGGCGGAATGGGCCCGAAAATATTTGTCGTAAAAATCCGACGTAGGCGGTTAAAAGGTTAACTTTCCTATTTTGTATGGGTCACATACCTGAATTAAATTTTATTTTATTTATATTCTGATATCTTCTGCCCTCAGCTTAACTCGTTTGAAAATTTTTTTCAGCGAAAAGGTAGCCTAAGCCTATGCCACTAGGCCAGTGTGCCAGTATGACGTAGAATTGGTGCCTTGATACTGCAACACTTTGGATTGGTGGCCCGCTGTGGGTGGAGCTGAAGGGAGTGAATCTACTGACTAAAAACTCACCCTGCTCCTTTAGTTGCCCTAGTGTTCTGGAAGCGCGATATCTCGTTAGAATATTCTCCAGACAATGCCCCTATTGGGCCCCGTCAATGCGGCACCGACAATGGCGCGACAACTTAACAGGAATAAGGCAAAGAACCGTCCCCGCTGGAAGAAAAGGTAGGCCGAAATGTAGGTTTAGGCGCATAACTACGGAACGCCTGCACCAAATTGAATGGTTAATTTTTTTTTTGTCTACGCTGGCAGGACAAGGTTTGTATTTAAGATGTAAGAAAAATAGGGAATATACAAGGTGTAATTTAAAGGGTGTATACATACCAAGTGCACGGCTTCTTTGGATGATAACAAACGATATAGCAAGGGTTTTGTAATCCTAAGTCTACGTGTGTAGAACTTATTACAAATTCCAATACACTGACACAAGAGACCGAATTTTTCAAATTAAGAAGAACGAAAAGAATTATCGTGTTATTGGCAAGAGACGTGGAAAGTTATTGACCCTCGTAGTGCTGTGACACGTTTGTTATGATTGGTATTCAAGAAATATATGGAACCAATAATTTAGTATCAATTCTTTCAGTCAGTTATTTTGTGCTGAAACTGTGCATAGAGACTCCATACAGGATGTTGTCTTCAGCCCTTTTCGATAGATATGGGGTTTCCGTTACACGTTGTATATACGGAATCTAAGTACCATCGCAGACAAAGTTGCGGGCAAATGCTAGTATTATACTAAGTATTAATACTCTAACAACTCACTAATGAAAGAGAGGTACTGATCACGAAATCGTAGTTTTCACTACACTACTCACTCCCCAGCTCTTCAGCAAACAAACTCACTCTTGCATGCTTACATAATATTAGTATGGATTGTGTACAGAAAAAACAATAACACAATTCAGATATTAATTAACAAGGGCTGTGATTAACAAGAGCAGTGGTGGCCCAGTGGCTATGGCCCTGACTTGCGAGTTGCAGGTCTTGGGTTCGAACCCAGTCAGGCACTTACTTTTTGTAATTGGACGTAGTTATGCAAAAAGGATCCAATCCAAACTTTTACCGCCCATAAGACCGCTCATTGTAACACCCTTTGTAGTTTTTTATTATTTAATTTTGTTATGGTGTACAATACAGAGTATATCTATCTATCTATCTTTTCCAAAATTGAGTTATACATACCAAAAGCATCTTCAGGGTGATGTATTAAAAATATCAATATAACTCAATTTCGGAAAAAGTGGAAAGTGGAATGGATCCTTTTTGCATAACTACGGCCAATTTATATCATCACCATTGCTTTTAAATTGGTGAAGGAAAATATCGTTAGGAAACCGGCTTGTTCTAGTACTAAAAATTCGAAGTAACATTCATCAACCCCCACTGGGCCCGCGGGGTGAATTATGGCCCATTCCCTCTCATAGAGAGCAGGCCTATGTCCCAGCGACGGAACCTTAATAGGCTGAATTAAATTAAATATTAAATTAACGACCTTAAAACCATACATTGAACTGTAGATATGATACAAAAACTTTTTTGCAATAAATACTACTACTACAAAGCCGAAAAATAACTTTAATTTGTGTAGTCGGTGTTATTGGTTTTGTATTTTCTTTTTAGTTACAAAAGCCAAAAGTCAACTACTTATATCACCTTTTACAAAATATTGCTTTTCCCGATGCAGAGCCGTTAATTTTTGAGGAGTTCTCCTCGTACTTCACCATCAGCTCTACTTCACCATATGCATTGTGACGAGCAAAAAGTGCTCAGCATCCATATTCAAGTAATCGAATAGCGATCCACGAAACACTTATTATTGAGTAGTTTCGGTAGCCATCTGTGGTGTTCTTCATCATCAGTTCCACTTCCCCAAACGGTGCTTTTCGAGAGCAACTACACAAGTTACTGTAAGAAATACCAAAACGCTATAGGTGTGCCTATAATATTTGATGAATTCCTTCGATTTCTCCATGATTCCAACATTAGATTCTAACATGGTGACAATGGGACCAATTAGAAAGTATACCGTTTCAAACTAAAAAAGAATTTTCCAAATCGGTCCAGCCGTCTTCGAGATATGAGGTAACATAAAAAAAAAGTTCACGACGAACTGAGAACCTCCTCCTTTTTTAAAAATCGCCGCAAATAGCGTGAAAGTATCAGGAGGGCCGGAGACGAATAGGAAATGAGCCAGAATATTGATTGATTAATATTAAATTAAATATATTTTTTATAAATATATTTTTATTAAGACAACTTTTTACTAATATATTAAGAAACAGTTAAGCGTATTGTGATTTTATTGTTTTAATTTTGTACCATTTTGTATTATTTGGGTTATCGCGTGAAAATAGCTTGCATTCTCTTAAAATAGTGCCCAATGTACACATTTCCTTCTTTTCTTTCATTCGTCAGGTATGTGTTTCAGTCTCCCTTCACATATTCATTTCCCGATGTTCCCTGTCTCATTATTGTCACAAAGAAAACATGTGAACTAGTTCGAAGCGGAGTTATCAAGACGTTCGTCATTAGCGAACAGGAAAGGTGTTGTTTGTAGTACAAAGGTGCATCAGAAAGACTCCTTCCTTCATACTTCGTTGGTTCTGTTGTCGTGTGGGCCTTTGTCTTTGTAAGTTCGTGTGTTCGAGATGCGATGGATAGCGAGGGTTTTGGAATTTCTGCAGATGGGTTTTGATATGGCTGTTGTTTTTTCACGTCCGCTAATGAATTAAGTGACACAAAAGTCCAAAGTGTGCAATGAAAAATGGATTAAGGGATCCAATTTTAACACGTTCGCTGACAGTGTGCACTTACCCTGACACCACATTACGACCGTAGAAGTTTCCACGACGTACTCTTAAAAATAAGTAGCCCGTCCCTCGACGTACTGTCATAACGCACTATTTTAATTTCCCGCCTAACGACGTACTGTCAGCGAACGTGTTAAAGTCAGGTCCTCACACAGAGGGATCTGTATTCACAGTGGTCCTCAAGCAGTGTTAGATGTTATTAAATGGTAAATGCTGGGCCCTGTTGATTAAACGGTAGGTACAAAGTGATTATTCGGTAAATAAATGACATATTTGTGAAGTTTTATGACAACTGCTGTTTAAGACGCAATATAATCCCGTTGACCTTGCTCAAACGGTTTTTTCTTGTATGATATGTTTCCCCAACATCCATCAGCTATGACGTCAATCATCAGTATTCCCTTTTCATTTACTTCACCTTATGAAGGAACGAATATTATGAACGAAGCTGCTGAGGAAAGATGTGCTGCCTCAACGGCAGCACATTTTTCCTCCTCAGCAGCTTCGTTCATGGATCTTAATGCTTCAGATTCTCATTTTTTGTTTACTATATTCATATGAAAGGTGAATAGCTTTTGTGAGACCTCAGGAAGTCCTAGAGTTAACGTAATTTCCAGAAGTTGAGTATGAAATACTTATTATTCTTACTTATATATTGAGTAGTTCCAGTGGCCATCTGGGGTCTTCATCATCAGGTCCACTTCACAAAAAGTGCTTTTCGAATGCAGCGTCACAAGTTACTATACCCATAATACTCTACATACTACATAATACTCAAATCACTATAGGTGTGCCTATAACATTTGAAGAGTTCCTTCGATTTCTCCTGGATTCCATAATCAGATCCTGACTTGGTGGCAATGAAAACAATTTCAAAGTATACCCTTTCAAACAAAAAAAGAATTTTCCAAATCGGTTCAGCCGTCTCCGAATAATCGGTGATCATACATAAAAAAAAAATAGACGCGTCGAATTGATAACCTCCTCCTTTTTTTGTTGTCGGTTGAAAATCATATTGCATAAACAATATTTCAGTTTCGATTTCGTCATTAAACATGTCAATCGTTCAGATACGATTTTAATTGATTTTAAATCGCAGTCCAGTCCGATATTTCTTCGGTTTCCCTAAAACAAAGCAAAATAAAATTCTGTTGTAATACTGACGGGCTGAAGAAATATTTTTATGTTCAAACAGACAAGTTTTGATCAAAGAAAATAGGTATACAATGTTGAAATTACCTCTCTGCTTCATAATGTTTTGTTTGATTTAGTTCCTGATGTAAATTTACATCGACTTCAATGAGTGATGATGGATTTTCAGTAGGTACTAGGTCTGCAATAAAACATAGTAATTATAATATGTAGAAAATAATACATTGATTTTTGTGATATTTATTTAATTTAGTGATTCATTATTTCAGAATACATTGATATTTATTTACTTATGTAATAATATAATAATTATCATATCATTTGCTGTCTGATGTTGTTATTTTGCTAAATTTAGATTTTGTTCAATAGATTGATTACTATTTTATTGAAATTGATTGGGTTTCCTCCACCTTTGTCGTTTTCTATATGGTTATTTATGTATATGTATATATATATATATGATTGTTTATGTGTTATGTTTTGTTTATGTGTGTCTGTTGATTTACAATACTTTTAACTATTTAGTTGAATGACTAGTTTTATTTTTATTTTTTCCTCTATGTACAACCCTAGCATGTACGCTTGATAATGTGTTTTTATTTTGTTTTAGTCAATGTTCACCTAGGTATCTAAACAAAAGTAATCTCGATTTCAATCAAACATGGTTTTGATTGATGGTAATGGTACTGATGATCACATTACCCTCTTTTGTGTCTCACAGTCGGGTAAAAAGTTCCGGGCTCACTAACAGGGCTCCTTTATCGAAGTGATTGTCAAATAAATAATTATTTTATCTCGTCTTTTGTTTATTTTATCATTATTTGTACAACCCTGACACCAAGAGAAGTCCAGACAGTTTTCTAAATTCTTGGTACGTGTACAGAAAGTAGGTATGTTTCTGCTTGTACTTCTACTAGGAGGCTATTGCCTAGGTATTTTCGTGTTTGTATAGGAGTGATATATCTGTTTGGTGATTACTATTTTCTAATCTGTGCCATTGAGGCTGTCGATTTTGATGGGTAGGTAGGTACTTACTCGACATTCAATCGAGAAGCAGTATCATCCGGTTGTTGAGTAGCAAATTGCTTGTTCGCCAATCTAAAATAAAAAATAAAATAAAAAATTGATATATGTAGAATTGGCAGCATAGCTGGCCCTTTTTTTTCTGGGTGGGAAAATCATCAAATGACCCCTCCCGCTGTGGGTAGAGCGGAAGGGAGTGTCAGACTTCTACTCACTAAAAACCCACCCTGCTTGATGAAGCAGGGTGGGTTTCAGTAGCAACTGATGAGTTGCCTTTTCGGTTCGAGGCCGCGGTATCTCGTTAGAACATTCCCACAACCCCGTAAGGCCCCGTCAGTGCTTTAGCCTCCTCCTTCGCTAGCATGACTGCTTCGCAGAAGGAGGCGACTGCATCTCATTTCTCCTTGCCCCGCACCATGACCTGAACCAAATTCTGTGGCCGAGTGAGCCATTCGGTAAACCAATTTCAATTATGTTGAACTAGTGCGCCTCACCATCAACGATCACTGCTTACGATCAGATGGGATCGCAGATAAAAACATGCTTACGTATTAAAAAATAATATTCAATTCAATTTACTAGAAATATATTTTTATCAACTATATTTTTAATGTTCTTTATTTACGAAGTTATTTACTTATAATAATAAAGTTTCTTACCGTCTTTTTGCTATATTCTGAAGTAAGTGCTTTTGACGAGCAGCTTTCCATCTCTTCCCACTGTTAGTTTTATTTCCCATCCTTAATCTTTATTTTGTTGCGAGCTGCGGAAAAATTCGACACACATCCATCCTCGATAACGTTCCGCAGAACACTGGCGCGGTGCCGGCAGTGAAGAAATGAGCAAACGTGTGTCGTAAAACGCAAATAAATTTGTATAAAATTAAATATTAACTATTTAATAAAAATCAATCCATCATTGAACGCAATTTAGCATTTAAAATTTTATGGAATATTTTTGATTTTAATTACAGTTGTTAATGAAGGGATAAACTGCTTTAAAACTGAATTTAGAGGTGTGTTTGAAGATTTATTTTACGCATTACAGTATATCTAATTACGTTTTGAATTCCATCACTATATGCAAAAGAGACGTAAAAATAATATATATTTTTTGGTTCATAAAATTATGTAAGGTTTAAGAGATACACTGATTTAAAAAACAGCATTTTTTACCGTTCTCAAGAAATCTTCAGCTTAATAAAATGAAAATCTCGTGTCACAGTGTTTGCTATCGAACTCCTCCGAAACGGATGGACAAATTTATGATTTTTCTGGGTATATTCTGTTGGTTAGGCTATTTAATGACGGTAGGTGTAAAAAAAAATTAAATGCGGGCGAATCCACGGAGCAGAAGCTAGTAAACTTTATGTAAGTTACAAGTAGAAGCATTACAAATTAATATTACCATTATAAGTGCTGTTTAATAAGCGCATACATGTCAAAAAACTCAAGTGTAGATTTTGATGACAATATAATATTTACAAATATGTAATTGTTTTGAAGTTAAATAAAATTTTTGTTTATTAAGAAATGTAGATTTAATAAGTCTTAAAATTCATGTGGTCATTCATTAAGTTTTTCTGATAGAAAACTCCCAGTAGTAGCTAATTTTACAAAAAAAAATCTTACCTTCTAACTAGAATAATTCTAGGTAAAACTTTGAGAATTTCTTGACTTTATATTTTAGTAAATGGTGGTATAAAAATTTTAAGTTCTGATACAAGTCGATTCCACGTGTCGGAATTGTTCTACAATTTACAAAATATATAACTTCAACAGAAATATGTGAAATGGTAGGTTAAATTTGCGATGTAAATAAAAATTAAATTACCTACAACGGTTTTGATGATAAAGCTCGCTGTCAGACAAACAGATCAGAGACATACAGACAAAGGGTTAGTAGGTATTAGGGTTTATATTTTTATATACGTTTACAACGACAGAAACTGGAGTATTATCTAGTAACAATGTTTAACAATTTGAATTAGTGGTCCACCTAGGTCCTGGACCCAGCCCAGGGGGGGGGGGGGGGGGGGTTATGACCCCCCCTGAATCCGCCCTTGTGTCAGGGTAAGTGCTCACTGTCAGCGAACCTGTTAAACAGTATACGGTTTCCTGCCCAGATGCTGTTCCAGTAAAAATGATGATGATGATAATTTCACTTACTGAGTGGGCATTACTAAAGTCAGTGTAGTATCTTGTAAGTGTTTTACACGAAAGGGGGTCAAAGTTCAACCTTTACAACAATTAATTGTAATTATTTAAAAATTATTGTTTACAAATATTTTCATTCTGCACTCCTTCTGTATATAAACTTTAACTGTGCTAAATTTCATATTTTCCTGTCCACGTTATTTTTGTAAATATATTTGTACCAAGATTTTGCTTTACGTGTTAATATATAGATATAACCTTGGACAACGAACCTAACCTAACCCTTTCCTTACGCAAAATACGCGCTTGGTCGTGGAGTTGCGGATACCTGCCCGACATACATACATACATAACCCTGGACAACTATACCTATGTAGAACATACAAAATATATGTTTCACGTGACGTCACAGCCGTCGCCGAGTATCAGATTGCAGAGCCATTAAGACTGAATAATAAAAAAAAATCTCAGAATAAAAATCTACATTAATATCGACCCAAAAACCCAAAAGATTTTAATTACTTCAGCGTTACGTAAAAAACGTTAATCAAACAGGTATCAGCCGTTATAAAAAGGTGAAATTTCCTTTGTAACCTTTAAATTTTCTCTAATCTTTGCCATCGCATAGAAATTTGATTAATAATCCCCGTGTTTGGTGACCGTGAAAGAAAATTTTATTTTACAGGAGCTTTAAAACGTAGACCTATTTACAAAACTCTTCGATATTTTAAGAATATTATTGGTAATTTTTAGATATTTGACCACTATCTGGCCTGATGGTAAGTGATGATGTGGTCTAAGAGGAAGCACGCTTACCTACAAGTACCCTATTTACTTTTGACTTAAAGACCCCTAGGTTATAGCTATCAGGAAATATAGACTAGCTGTTTGCAAAATAAATGTATTTCCAAAACATTTTGTGCTTATGGGAGGATGTCCACCATGTAACGATGGTGCATCGCCATTCGTTTTGTAATCCCATGATGGAATGGGCTTGGGGGAATTAGATTGTGCAATTCCATATAATTACGTAATTTTATTTGTTAAAATTGGAACTTAAGATTACTAGAATAAAAAAAAAGAAAGATTTTCGAGGATAATTTCATGATTCAACTCTAAATTCATTACACATATTTCAGGGACTTTGGAGGGAAATTTTTTCCACTCCACTCGATTTAGTTGCCATGACAACGGAAATTGCTCTTGAGTTAATGTTCTGTTGATTGGGAAAATAAAACCAGCTTGATGATCCAGTATCAATTTTGTGTGCGAATAACAATAACACCATACTGCGAATTGCACCGCCATTTTACCTTTATTGTCCCATATATGGGAACATTCTATTAGGATCGTACGATATTACCTTTTTATGCGACGATATTTCTGTAGTAAAATTTGATGATACCATGAGAATTTTACTGATGAAAATTTACGATTGTGTACAGAATACAACCCTTGGGGAAAGGTGAATCGAAAAAGACAAGTACGGTGATTATTTCTCTTAGCAAGTTACACTTTTTGTTATGATAATACTGAGTTTCAATAGACTTTTGATTTTTATCGAAAAATTAATATACCTTTCAAGTTTTTTACTTGCGTAGATCAACTGTTATTCTTAAAACCATTTTCTTCATTTTTTACCATTTTGACATTGATTGGATAGATTAATAGTTTACTACAATCATGCCCACTTCAACTACGTATAACAGAGATATTTTGGTAGAATAACTTTACTAATACTATGTTTAATTAATTATTTATTAAATCAAACTTTATGCAACACAAATTGTACAAAGGCGGACTTAATGCCTAAGGTATTCTCTACCACTCAACTATGGGAGGCTTGACTTAAAAAAGGAACCTATAACCTTCCTCAAGCTTCAAGCTACTTTTATACCAAATTTCATCCAAAGCCACCCAGTACGTTCTAAAATTATCGCGTTTAAACTAACAAACAAACTTTTCCGCTTAAATATGCAACGTGTAATTTAAAGGGTATATACATACCGAGTGCACGGCTTCTTTGGATGATAACAAACGATATGGCAAGGGTTTTCTAATCCTATGTCTACATGTGTAGAGCATATTAGAAATTTCAATACATTGATACCAGAGGCCGAATTTTTCAAATTAAGAAGAACGAATAGAATTATTGTTTTATTGGCAAGTGACGTGGAAAGTGATGACCCTCATAGTGCTGTGACACGTTTGTTATTACTGGTATTCAAGAAACATAAATATGAAACCAGTAATTTGGGGTCAATTCTGTGAGTCACTTATTTTGAGCTGAAACTTTGCATAGAGACTCCATACCAGATGTTGTCTTCAGTCCTTTTGGATAGATATGGGGTGTCCGTTACACGTTGTATAATAAAAAGTTTGTTAGTATTGAACATCGAGCCGACATGTGACCCTTCGTCTAGCAAATACAGTGTGAGTCTTTATAATGTGCACATATTGAAATGAAGGAATCTTTATTTAATTTTATCGACGGTATAAATATAAAAAATAATCTAAATATTTATTACTATATTACATGGAATTTTTAAAAATTTTGTTCGATACTTCGACCCCTGTGTAAACAAAACGGAGTAACTTTTAAAATAAATGATCTATCACGATGAAACAAAATTAAATGAAAATTATGGAAAAAACTAACCTCGATTGAAAATAAACATATTTTTTTTTTGTCAAAAATCTGTCTTTCTTCCCTAAATTTTTTAAATAATTATAAAATTTCTCAAAAAATAATAAAATTGTTTAGATTTTTTTTATATGTTTACCGTCGATAAAATTAAGTAAAGATTCCCTCATTTTGATATGTGCACATTATGAAGACTCACACTGTAGTTTTGTCTATTTACTAGCTTCTGCCCGCGACTTCGACGAGAGCTCTGCGAGGGTTTTTTTTTTTAATTTAAAATAGGTTCGCGTTTGACCACCACCGGTGAAGTCAAATCCCGATCCCTTGGGAATTCCGGGGAAAAAAATGAAAATCCGCGTAAATGCGTATTTTATTTATCCGGGATAAAAACATTTACAGACATTACGACAGTAGACTTTTCCACGACGTACTCTCATAAATAAGTGGCCCGTCCCTTGACGTACTGTCAAAACACACTATTTTAATTTCCCGCCCAACGACGTACTATCAGCGAACGTGTTAAGAAAATAAGTCAAGTAAGTCATACATCTATAATTCCATCCCGTGAGGATGGATGTGTAGAACTTTTGCATTTATAATATTAGTAAGAAGTGAGAAGATAAGATGTGCCGGAATACGGCTTTGAGGTTTTAATTAAAGCCAAAGTTATTGTTGTCGGGCAAAGTTATTTTTATGAGTCATTTGTGGTTAAACCCTTTTGGGACAGATGTGCTGCCGTCTACCGGTGAGTTGCTTTTGAATTATTAAACAGGTAGTGTGTTCTTAACTTTTTATGTCCTTTGTTTTATATACTTAAGTTTGAATGTCCTCGCTCAACTAACAATATTAAATAGTGTGGTTAGAAAGAATATTTTAAAGCGTACATAGTTTGTCTTCTTTCCCAAAAGTTTTAGTCGAAATATTTTTGTTAACAACTTAGGTATCAATGTCTCCGAAACTTTGGACAAAAATTTATAGAATATAAGTCACTCATGTTGGAAACATAAGTGGTCATGTTTATTTTTAATCTATTACCGATTTGACGCCATCAATTGCATAACAAAGTAGTCTGATCCTTAAAAAGTAATTAGTTTGTAACTATTATGTCGTGTTTTGCGATCGAGTTTGAAAAGATTTTTTATTTATCGAACACATTTAAACATCACATTTTTTGTGATATAGCCCTTAGATCGATCACGAACTTTTGAAGTAACCTGCTATAGCATTTGATACAGTTGTTGTATATATATTCAATTGACACAAAATTTAACTAAATTATAGGTACATTTAAATATTTCTTATGAATCTATCTGTTCATTATAGAAAACGGTATGAAAATCCGTGTGTTGGATTGCAGGTCATCGCGCGGCAGATAGATGCGGCGGTGTGATATTGTTTTTTTTAATATGTATAAATAAGTGATAGAATAGCTTAATAATAAAGCTTGCTATCCCCTTGGGATATTACAGTTTCCGATTTACATGGAAACCCACTCCAGACATGAGCTTATTTAGCTTAGTTGGAGGAGTTAACAAGATTGCTGGTATAAGAAATATACCCACATTGTTAGTTCTCTTTAAAAAATACTATTTTTTCTGTTCAGGTTTAGGTCTTGGTAAGACTAGTCAAGTAGTACATAGTTCATCGGTAGATTACTGTTACGTCAGTCGCTTAGTGAAGTACGTCGAGAAACTTCGACGTAAATCTAGAATGTTCGAGACACTAACGCCATCTAGCGGCGAGTGGCAGTACTGAGTATCTCGAGTAGCTTCGAGAATATTCTTAGCAGTGTAGGCAGTGAGTCGATTTTATAAGAATGTTCTAGAACTCATAGATCGGGATATAAATAGATCGCAGAGGAACGCAGAGAGCAGTCTTATTACGAGGCAAATACTCGATATAATCGAAGCTTTACAAGTGAATTTCAGTGCGATTTAAGTGTTAAGTGACAAGTGTTGTGGTGCGAATAATTGTGTTAAATTTTTATATTGTGTTTAATTAAGTAAAGTGTTAATTTTGGTTTAATTGGCGTTAATTATTTCTATCCCGAACCCCAGCTCGTAACATTACTTTGGGTCTCTTTCAACAAACAATCAAAAAGTTGATAAATAGTTTTACAACATTATACGACGAAAAAACAAAAAAAAAATGGGTTCTCAAAAGTAATACCATCACGCTCAACAAGCATAAAAGTATATTACAAACGTATCCCATCTGAAGAAATAATTCCCTAGATACTCGATATCTTCAAAAGCTCGAATTGAACTCATATCACATGTTAAGGAAAAATTCCATAATAACAGATAACTTTGAAGTAATCCGCACATTATTGGATGGGTACCCGTTAAGCGTGATGGATATATGTTGAACGGGATCAATTATAAGCCAGGACAAGCGATTTGAGATTAGGTATTATTGTTTTGGTGCAGACTTGATGTAATTGAATTTAGAACAAGCTTTTTTAGCATCTATTAATTCATAGATAGATTTAAAAAAGAATGCCAAGCCTCGATATAAAAAAGAAAAATATTACGTATATAGACATTATTACCATAATGTTTTTACAATATTTTTAGCTAGCAACATTTATAGCAGGTATAAGCTACATTAAAGTACTTTACAACAATTTGATTGTAAACTGTGGAAACGGAGCTTATTGTACCTTCGGGCACGCCGCTATTGCGGCGGTAAGACCCCTCTTTGAGGAGTGGCTAGATCGGCGTCACGGCGTCCTGACCTACCGCATGACGCAGGTCCTCACCGGACACGGAAGTTTCGGGAGGTACCTGTGTCTGATGGGGAAGGAAGAAACGCCTGGGTGTCACCACTGCGAGGATCGCCCTGAGGACACAGTAGAGCATACGGTGCAAGACTGTCCCGCCTGGGCAGAGCACCGACGTGTCCTCACGGCGGCGATAGGCGGAGACCTCTCGCACCCGGCATTGGTCGAGACCATGCTGCGGGGCGAGAGGGAGTGAGAAGCGGTCGGCTCCTTCTGCGAAGCAGTCATGCTTCCGAAGAAGGAGGCGGGCCGTGTGAGGGAGAGGATGGCGTCCTCCCTCCAGCCC
This sequence comes from Tholera decimalis, assembly GCA_943138885.2. Lineage (NCBI taxonomy): Eukaryota > Metazoa > Arthropoda > Insecta > Lepidoptera > Noctuidae > Tholera > Tholera decimalis. The sequence continues at coordinate 38,376,266 of OW964553.2, read as the reverse complement.
AGCCGCAATGGTAGACGCCCAAAGCGTCGGACGTCGGCCGACGATCTCCGGCCACCGTAGGCGCGGGCATGCGGACAGCGAGTAAAGGGCAACTCGCTGTCTGACCATGGACCATGCCCGGGTAGACGGCGCGTTGTGTTCCACGCGCGCCTCAAAGAGCGTCAGCAATATGACGAGGCCCCCCCTGTAGAGGGCCGAAGCCTGCCGGGGTCGTGGGACTTATCCCATTACCGTCACGGTAATGGGATAAGTCCCGGAACGTAAAGGGTTATTGAAGGAACACCGTGGATTTTAGTCAGTAAAAGTCTGACAGTCCCTCCCGCCCTGCCCGGGGCGGGAGGACTTATTTGATAATTTTACCACGATAAAAAAAAAGAAAAAAAAATATTGTACCTACCTTAACCTATTTTTTATATGTATATAAATGTCCAATAATAATTGTAAACATTGTACAATTCTTGGTTTTTCTAAATAAAATAAAATCAAGAGTAAGTAAATAGCATTTGTGGAAACCACTATAGATCCTTTTACCAGATACTATATATCTCGTATACACTACACTACACCACACTGCGCTATACCACACTACACACACTAAACACACATCAAACCACTCTACATCTTACACACACACCAAATGCACCAAAGCAAACTAAGATGTAACATTTTTTAATGTTACAAATTATATGTAGGAAGAATCTAAGACATATATCTTAGATACTACATAACATTTGTAACATTGTTTACCTAAAAGGAGGCTCTCAACACAAATAAGTTTTTGGTGTAAATAAAAATATTTTCATTTCACGATATTGTTTACTAACTAAATTCATATCTATTTCAGTAGGTTTTTCAGACTAGCTGTGTTATTCTGTAAGATCTCATTCTAAACTTTGAATCTGAAAAGGCTGTGAGTTTATTGATTGGCATTCTAAAAACTCGGTTGTTAATTCGAATTTACACTAGCGCTACCCTTGCGAGCGTGTCAGCGAGTGGAACTAAAGATTTTGAGAGGAAAGGCGGGAAACTGTGAAAGTGAAAAGGCGCGCCTTTTGATCTAGTTTTTTCAAAAAAGTTTATTTTCGTTTAATATTAACATTTTCTTTGTAAATATTTGTATTATAAGTTGTTTATAGTCTACATTAATAGTTTTTAATACGAAATGGGGAAGAAGAGGCGGAGGAAGGACGATTTGTCCATTGCAGATCCACAGCAGCAGTCTCAGTCGTCTGAATCTTCGGACTCCGATTCAGTGGAGTCGGAAAAAACTATTACCAGTTCCTATTGTAATGGCAAGGATAAGTACGCCATTTATAAGGTAAAAGGGTACACTCGTAAATATCCTGAGGAGACCAAACAAGTGGACCTGATAGTTTTTTTTAACACACATTGAAGAAAACACAATATTTAGTGATAGAGATCGTATGGCTTTATCCAAAGGTATACGGGAACATGGCGTTTCTGGCGTCATGCACCTACGTACCATCAATAAATACAAGGTGGGCATCACATTTGACCTACCAAATAATGCCAACATGTTTCTGCAAAATAAAAAATTATTAGAACAGTTATCCCTTAAGGCTTCAATACCGGCTGGAGATACTGAAGTCACAGGAGTCCTCACTTCGGTTCCTATAGAAATGTCGAACAAAGAAATATTTTCGTTAATTGGCAGTTCTAAAAATGTCATTCAAGTTAGGCGCTTTATGCGGAGGGTAAGAAGTGACGCTGGCGTAGGTTTTGTCCCTACACAGGCTGTCGCGGTAACCTTCGCATCCACTATTCTTCCTCAGTACATTTATTTAGATTCATGGCGACATGAAGTAAGTAAGTACATACCACCAGTAAAACAATGCCTCCGGTGTCTGCGATATGGACACATTGCCAAATGTTGTCGAAATGCAGAGGTTTGCTCAATCTGTACCTCAAATCACAATTTTAAGAGTTGTCAGGTTGACTCAAAGAACGCTAAATGTGCAAACTGCAAAGGAAACCATATAGCTATCTCCTCATCATGACCAAATAAAAAACAAAAAATTGAAGAAAATAAAATTAAGTCTCAAAGTGCCACATATTCTGATCTTTTCGATGTTAATGCATTTCCAGCTCTAGCTGCACGTACATTAGATGTACAGATCAACAATTTGATGAAATCCGAGAAGTTTTTAAGTACATTAGTAGAAACAATTACCAAAATAGTTAGTAATAAGGATGTTCCTATAAATTCAACATCAATTAAAGAGGCTTTGAAAACAACTCTAAGTAGTAAATTTCCTCCAATCTCTTAATGGATCTGTCAAACTTAAATATAATTCAATGGAATGCACAAAGTTTAAATAGCAATAAACATATATTTACAAATTTCCTCTATACACAAAATATACATATTGCAATCATTTCTGAAACATGGTTCAGACCTGAACAATCTTTTAAAATAAAATATTACAATATTGAAAGAAATTATTGTGGTAATAAACACAATGGAGTTGCTATTATAATTCATCAAAGCATTACTTATACTAAAATAAACACTTATTTCGATAATTCTTTACAAAATGTTTGTATTAAAATAACAGTCAATAATAAAGAATTAAGTATAGTCAGTTTCTATAGTCCTTTAAATTGTATTCCAGCTTTTAATAAAGATAATTTTGATTTATTGGTGAAATCTATTCCAAGCCCTTTTATATTTTCTGGGGTCTTTAATGCCCATCACACTTCTTGGGGGTGTGTTTCCGACTCTCCGCGTGGTCGAGAAATCTTACAAGTCATTGATGAAAATAATTTAGTTTTACTTAATGATGGTCAAGTAACAACAGTTGGTTCTTTAACATGGCGTCCCAATGCACTGGATTTATCCTTTGTTTCGTCTTCGTTGGCACTTAATTGTGAATGGTCTGTACATGATTGTCCTCTTGGAAGTAGCTATCATATTCCTGTAATTATAAAGGTAATGGTAAGCAGAAACCAAAATAATTATCATGACAATTGTTTGAATGCTAAACATTTGCCTATTTATCCAAATTATAAACTAGTAGATTGGCAAATGTATAGTAATTGTGTGGAAGAAATGTTGGTTGATTTTCAAATAGATAATACAAGTCTTCTTGATTCATATCGTCAATTTTGTACTATTTTACGCACAGCAGCTTCAAATTCCATTGTAAAATCCAATAATCCGAAGTATTACACTAACACAAATAATATCACTAATCACAGTAATCACACATGCAATAGAAATAAGATTAAAGCACCTTCCCTACCTTGGTGGAATCAAAAGTGTATAGAGGTTGTAGTAAATTTCAAATCAAAATATATTAATTTTAAAAATAATCCGACAGATGAAACCTATCTCGAATTTAAAAGGCTTCGTGCTATTAAAAAACTCACTTTAAAAATAGAAAGACAAAAAAGTTGGTTCTCTCTTTGTGACACTTTTAATAGGTGTACACCATTATCTGTCATATGGAAATTTATGCGTAAATACAATAAAACATATCATTTTAATCAGCAAGAAAATGATGCATGGGTTCCCGATTTTTTAAAGAAATACACACCGGACTTTGTGACACATACTCCAAAAACTTTTCCTGATAGTATTAATTCCAGAAATAGTTATTTAGTTAATCCTTTTACAATTAACGAATTGATATCTGCCATTTCCTCTCGAAGAGATACTGCTTATGGTCTCGATGGCATGCCATACATCTTATTTAAAAATTTAGCTATTGTAGGTTTAGAAACATTTCTTAAAATATTGAATTTACTTTGGGAAAATAATATTATACCTCAAGATTGGAAAGTGGATTGCCTTGTACCAATTTTAAAACCTGATAAGCCCAAGTTATGTCCTGATTCTTATCGTCCCATAGCACTTACTTCTTGCATTGGAAAATTATTTGAGCAATTGTTAAAGCAGAGCCTAGAGTTTTATATTGAACAAAATAAAATCTTATCTTCTAATCAATTTGGTTTTCGCAAGAATCGGTCTGCTAGGGAAAGTATTTGTCAATTACAGCTCGATATTCATAACTCTTTATTGGCAAAAAATAATTTGGTTGGAGTTTTCTTTGATGTTGCAGGAGCTTTTAATAGTGTAAATATAGATATTCTTTGTCATGAATTTTCACAAATAGGGATGCCTGTAAAAATGATAAATTGGATTAAAACTTTTCTGAGCAATAGAGAAGTGTTTACTAAATTTAATAGACATCTATATGGTCCTAGACTCTCGTCAAAAGGAGTTTGTCAAGGTGGTATATTATCACCTTTAATATTTATATTATATATACATAGACTTAATATAATTTTAGGGCCTCAGGTCAAAAATTTACAGTTTGCAGACGATTTGGTTGTTTATGCATCTGGGAGTAATTTATCACAAACAGTCCAAATAATCAATGATGCTTTGGTAAATCTCTATAAATATTTTTCTTACCTTGATCTGAATGTTAATCAGTCCAAGTCAAAAGTTGTGGTGTTTGGTAAACAAAGTCATAACATGCTCAATGTGCAATATAATAATTGTGCATTACCCATTTCACCTGAGGTTAAATTTCTGGGGGTTCTTTTTACATATAATTTAACCTGGAATAATTATATTAAACAAATAATTAGTAAAGCAAATAAAGCCTATAATATATTGAAATCTCTGTCTGGTTCATAATGGGGTGCAGACCCAAAAATACTATTATTGTTGTACAAATCGTTAGTTCGTAGTCATTTTGAATATGGTTTCTATTGTTTCGCTGCAGATGTTAAGATTGTAAATAGTTTAGATGTTCTGCAAAATAAATGTTTGCGTTTGATAACTGGGGCATTCAAAAGTACTCCTATAAATGCAATGCAGATTGATTGTAATGTTCCACCATTAAGCATTCGATTTAATTACTTAAAAGAAAGATTTGTATTAAAACTTTATAGTGTATCTAGTAATGGTCTTTTAACCAATTTGTTACATTCAATTAGACCAACAGTTTCTAAACCAATTTTCATGCTTCAAGGCCTTCAAAGTTTCATAAATTTCATTCAAAATTTAAATATTTATCAATCAGAACATATTTTGCCTTGTTATGAAGGAACCTTCATTGCTAAATTTCCAGCTATTAATATAACTCTCAAGAAAAAAAAGGATTTGCCCACAAAACAGGAAGTAAATGCATTATTGTCAGGGTGGTCAGATCATAAATTTGTTTATACAGATGGTTCCAAGAACAATAGAGCTGTGTCGTTTGCTATATATGAGCCCTCCTCAAATATAGGCATTGGTCGAAAAATTGACAAAAATTCTAGTATTTTTACACCTGAAGCTGTGGCTATTTTGAGTGCTTTGAAACATATTAAAAATTGTAATTCAGGACATAATAAATGGATTGTGGTAAGTGATAGCATGAGTGTTCTAGAAAATTTGGCAAATAACAAACTAAATGCTAACACTAACTATCTAATTTATTTAATAAAAGAGCTATGGGTGGAATTATATCAATCAAATATTGTAGTTAGTTTTGTATGGGTGCCTTCACACATTGGTGTTGAAGGAAATGAGAAGGTAGATTATTTGGCCAAAAAAATTGTTGATTTAGAAGAATTAATTCCCAATCCTGCCCCAGCTATGAATGTCTCTATACCACATACAGATGCAGTTAGTCTTCTAAGACAGCGCATGTGTCAAGAGTGGGGGGGACAGTCATATCAGTGCACTCAGGTTGTAAATAAAGGTACTTGGTACTCCACTTTAGATGTCCAAATTAACTCCATACCTTGGTTTTGCAAACACAATAATTTCATAAATAGAAAATTTTATTCAATTATAAGTCGTATGCGTTTTGGTCACTGTCGTTTAAATTATCATTTGTATCGCCTTAATATGGTCAATTCTCCCAATTGTGACTATTGTCAATCACAAAAAGTTCAGTCACTGCATCATATCTTCTTCGAGTGCTCGTCGTTCAACATTCAGCGCCTTGTGTTATCGGATGAGCTTCTTAAAATGTTTAACAAGCCTGATGAGGTCCCGCAATGTATACAGGAGTTGCTTAGGAATGTCTCAACATATATATATTTGTACAAATTTATTGTACAAAACTGTAAATGACATTTAATTCCGTTTGAGCTTGTTTTTGTTGAAATATCTCTATGTTTACTTATTTCTTTTTATTATTAATACTAAGTTTAGGTATAATTTACGGTAAAATGTAAATAAAACAAATAACTACATGAGGAGATAGCTGGGTGATATCCAGGAAATATTTATAAAACAAAAACTTTCAAGCAAGCAAGCTTTGCTTGACAATTGTTGACAATTAATAAAATATGACGTTTGTAGTAGGTAGTAGGTTAGAGGCGTTACGAATACCTTGGACGTAGACAAAAATATTATAAATAAATGATGACATTTTCAAGGAAAGGCGGAAGACAAATAGTGAATTAAAATGTACAATGAATAATTATACGTAAGACATTAAATTTCTTTTAATACTTATACATGGAATGACGGAAGACAAGGCGGTAAGGTTGAAAGACCATAGCCTGCCCAATGGGCGAATAAAAAAAAAAAACTAAAGATTTTGACAGATAAAGTATGAGATGACGTGAGAAGTGGCATTCAGTAAGGTAATTCCTCCGTCACTTCGACGCTGTTTACAGAATGCAAAATCAAGATCACTTTGAACCATAAGCGAAGTGACAGTGAATAGCTATGTGAGATGCGAGTTGTTGTTCGAATTTTACAGAATCGACGTATAGTGACTCAAAATCAAAATAAAACATATTTTTATTTCACATAGGGCTGCATGGGCACTTATAAAACGTCTTATCAGAAATGAATCTCAGAGTCTACAGTGTGCTCGCGTTCACATAAAAAATAAGCTTTACAAAACTGTTAATAAACTAAAAAAAAGCACAAAAAATTGTATGTTAGTTGAATAAAATAAAAATAAGTATAAAAATAACAACAACAAGCCCACACATAAAAAAACCGGTCAAGTGCATGTCGGGCCACGCGCAGTGAAGGGTTCCGTAGTTTTTATAACAGCCAAGTGCGTGTCGTATTCGCTGACTGATCGTTTCGTACCATGCTCTAACTAAAAGCCAAACATGACTACCTAACTAATTTGATTTCCTATATAAATCCTCACCTGATCCGACAATTTTGCACGGAAAGTTTTAATTTTTTTTAGAGATTTGTATAAATAAAACTTGTCATAGTCGGTGTTTTGAATTTAAATATATTCTATTATTACTATTTCAATCTCCAAATTCCTACACTCAACGAGACTTGATTATGAATTTCACAATTCAACTATTTCAATTTTATCTCTAGCCTCTACACACAATCTCAAGAACTTTTTTTTTTCTACACACAATCTCAAAAATTCATTTTTTTTTAGGTAGGGCCACTCGTAGTTCAGCACACTAAGGCTGGTCACTACTTAACCGGGCGATCAACAAAAAACTCTTTTTTTTTTTGATTGGGCAACTCGTATTTCAGCACACTAAGGCTGGTCACTACTCAACCGGGCGATCCTGTGGTGACCTCTAAAATTAAAGGCCCCCAGCCAGGGCTTACAAACTAGAATTACATTTTAAACAACCGTACGCTAAGGGCACTCCCTGTGGAGTACAGGCCTCGGCATAGCGTGGTCGTTGGTGGAGGGCAGCAAAGGGACAGGCTGGGTCCATATTATTTAAGGGGTTATTTATCGCTACTGGCTCAACATCGCGGGCTGGCTCGTTTGGCAAAGGTCGGGGAGAGTTTCCGTTACAAGTACGCGGACGTCGCGATGGGCCTCGTCGGCGAGGCCGGAATACGGAACGCGTTTTATTTCTGTATTTTCTAAGAGTGCTAGTTTCCCTACTGCTCTCTTGTCGGATAGTGGTGGGGTCGTCGGGCTCGTCTAGGACGTTACGCGGGCGACGAACCCGAGAAATATTGGAGGGTCTGTATCGGGCGGCCGATACGATCAGGGGGTTTGTGTGGTTTTCAGCAGAGGTGAAGTAACGCACTGAATGGCGTTTCAGCACTTGCTTTATGGTCGGGGCAAAACCTTAATAATTTTCATAACTAGAAAATTCCATAGAAATATTGTAAGGTGTACAATAAAGTATATAATAAATAAATAAATACTTATAGTTTTGGCGGTAACGAAACCATTGTGAGATATAATTCGATGACAACGCCATCTAGTTAGAAAACAAGTAAGTAATTGTTACACAAAACTGAAAAATGAGACTGGTTTGCAAAATCCTTAACTAATTTAATTACTTAAACACAACTAACTATAATTTTACTGGACAGACACTGTTTTTTAACCAACTTCTAAAGAAGGAGTAGGTTATCAATTCGTCACGTATATATAATATATATTTTTTTATGTCTGTGCACCGATTACTCCGTCAATTGTGGATCGATTTAGAAAATTACTTTTTCGTTTGAAATGGTATGCTCTCGAGGTAGTACCATTGTCACCAAATTAGAATTTGATGAAGGGATCTCATGGAAATCGAAGGAAATCCTCAAATTTTAAAGGCAATCGTATAGCGATTTTGGTATTTTTTATAGTAACTTGTGCTTTTGCTCTCAGAAAGCACCATTTGGTGAAGCGGAACTGATGAAGAAGATCACAGATGGCCACCGGAACTACTCAATAATAAGTATTTCACGAGTTGTGGTTCGATTACTTTAAAATGGTTGTTAAGCAATTAATGGTCATCACAATGTGAATGGTGAAATGGAGCTGATGGTGAAATACCAGGAGAACTCCTCAACAATTAACGCCCCTGCATCGGGAAAAGCAATATTTTGTAAAAGGTGATGAGCAAGTTGACATTAGGCTATTGTAACTTAGATAAATTATAAACAGATTCAAAGACACCATCTTCTGAAATTATTAAATTAAAATTAAATTAATTCATACAACAGTAACTTTGTCGAAATTGATATCTTTAATTGCACAATAAGTAAGTTTAAAAGACTCATTCGTTGTACTCTATTGAACACAATTAGTGATAATAACTGATGTTATATTGTAGATACTATTTTATAATTTTATCTTGTATAACTACCTAAGTACTTTATAAATTGTCTTATTTTTTTTTATGTTCATTATAGTTTGTTACATTTATATAAATATTTGACTAATTGTTACAAATTGATATAAATGTTGCACTTAACGCTACCTAGCGATTAGATATTCTCTATCACTAAACTCTAATGTTTATCTGTGGACAGCGTAGTGGGTTCCATTATAGTCAAAACTTCATTTTTTGTTAAACTAGTTGTAAGTTTTTATAATGTAACTGTTTGTTGTTCCATGTAATAAAAATAAAATAAAATAAAGTTATTTTCACATTGTACCTAGTGGTTTTTTGGAAGTCGGTATTTTTTTGTTAAAAAGTTTTTTTTTTATAAAACTTATTTAAATATGAAACTAGCGCGATACAGCGGACGCTTAGCGCCATCTATCGACATTTCTATGGAGTTGTTCGAAATTTTCGAGTCAAATACAATTGGTCAACTATTACTCGTAAACTTGTAAAGCCCACCCATGTGTGATATGTTTTTCTTTAAACTTCGTTATATATAGGTACTACTGCCATGACATTTGAATTTCTAACTACAACCGTTTAGTTGATAGAGGGGGCGGACACTTGACTCTAACGAAAATTGGTACTTTAAAGCTTGATAAGTCACGAGCGGTTTACTTAATCAGAAAACGGTCTTCTTAAACCCCTAATATTTTTTAAAGACCTATCCAACGATATCCCACACTATGGGAAGGACGAAAAAAAAAATTATCGTCTCACTTTACATGTAGGGGAGGTACCCTAAATAATTGTTTTTTTTCAAAATATTATTTTACCACTTTTTTGACGTCATTAACGTGTATACTCATGCCAAATTACAAATTTCTAGTACCAATAGTTTTTGAGCTAAACCGCGGACAGACAGACGGACATGGCGAAACTATAAGGGTTCCTTGTTGACTACGGAACCCTAAAAAGTTGAGGTGTAATAGAACTTTATACAATAACATAGTTACAATAAGCCAGGGAAGCCACATTCCCCCTTCCCCTTGCGTGTTGCCCCTTCCCCTTGCGTGTCTGAGCAGAGTGGACGTGTTTTTTGTTGTGTGAATTACCTATATTAAATTCAGTATTTTAAATTCACTTATATTCTGTGTTTTTAAATAATCGGACCCTCCTCTTCTATCTTATGGGATCGTCCGTAAGAGGCAGCGGCCATAGTGGTTTGTGTCGGACCTCTCCTTCAGCGAGCTACGAACATCAAACGGAACTTATATTCCTAAAAGTTTTGGCGACTGCGGCGAGATTTGAACCTGCGCCGTCTCCGTGCATTGTAGCGAGTTAGGACGCTACGCCACATTGTCATTGCCGTGGCCGGGCGAAATTAAGTACTCACTGCGCCCGCACAGCTACGAAGTTCTACGTCATCGCGACCGGCTACGACTTGTTTGCTACGAAGCTACGAGGACCACAATCATTATAACTACAGCGTTGCTCGCAGTGAGTGATTCATTTAATCTTCTACGCCGTCTCCGTGCTAAATACAATTGCAAAACGTGTGCAAAACGAGCAGTGTTTACGTTTTGCGTAACTTGTCAGCGACGTTGTAATATTAATTATGTCTTCTCGGCCCACTCCGCCCGCAAAACCTGAACAAGCGTTATTGATACAGAGTACTAATGTGCAGGAATCCGACACAGCATCGGATTGCGTAGGCTCGGACCCTGACTGTCGAATTCAGCCAAACATTACACGTCGTTTAAAGCGCAAATTTGACGACACTGCACTCAGTGAAATAAAAGACATGCTTCTTGATGTACAGCTTCAACAAAAGAACCAAACTATTAAATTTGAGGAAGAAATGAAGAGGATGACGCTACAAATTAGCGAAATTATACAGTCTATTCAACACATGTCAGATAAATATGATGATGTTTTATATCAACTCCAAAGAACAAAAGAAGAAAATACTGTTTTCAAGAATCAAGTAAAAAATATGGAGCAAAAGATCGAACTACTCGAAAGGAACTCTAAAGCGTCAAGCTTGGAACTTCGAAACGTGCCGGAATCCCTATCAGATTCAAAAGCTACCCTAATTAACATAGTAAAGAATGTTGGTGATGTACTAAAAGTTGAGGTGCTTGATAAGGATATTCGGAATATTTACAGACCCAAGAAAATCCACAGCAAATCTACTCCCATAATAGTAGAATTTTCGACGAATTCTCTCAAGGAATCTATCATAAAGGCATTTAAAACCTTTAACAAAAACAATAAAACTAATAAATTGAACACTACACATTTGAAGATAAGCGGCGAATCAAAACCGATATTTATAGCGGAGTCTCTCACCACCTATGGAAGATACCTGTATTACCTGGCTCGTGAATATGTGAAAAATGTCAAAGACGCAAGCTGTTGGACCGCATATGGTAAGGTATATATACGCCAGAGAGAAGGATGTCAATCTTTACTAATCGCCAAAGAAGAAGACGTGATTAAACTAAAATCTCAATGACTAATCCGCTTACTACTACAATCACACATTGTTGCTGCCAAGATCCTTTTTGTATACTACGATAAAGACTGGGATAACACCCAACTTTGGATTGTACTAACTTTTACAGAATATTTTACTATTACCTTGCATAATATTTACCTTACAATAATTTGTAACTTACATAGAACTAAGTCACCAATACACAAATGCTACATTTCCATACAAACTCACACAACTCGCACCTATATGAATCACACTACTATACATACCTACACTGTGACTTATAACACCTTTTATATTTTTTCATTATTTGCTTATGCGCGACTTCTACATGTTTATGTTATTATAATGCAGCCATTTCATTTTAGTCAAATCAATAGTCTCAATCGTATTTACACAGTATTTCTCATCTTATCTCGGAATATGCAATATTTTTTGCGAATATTAATGATCCAATGTGGCACTAACTGCCACGACTCATATTTAACAGAAGCATATATTAATTATCCTAAATATATCTCAAAAGCAATAATAGTCCCCATGTTATCTTCACTACATACTAATGCACGTAACATTCGATATCACTAATGATATTATAGGAGATATTGACCAATTCGATGTATACGTGCCAGTTACATGCGAGCCCGAGGAATGCATTTCATACCTGAAGTATCCAATACAATATATAAAAGTTCTACAACAAAATATTCGCAGTCTTAACTGCAATTATGATGAGTTACATGTTCTGCTTAAAAGACTGAGACTATCGTCTGACATCATAGTTCTCTCTGAATGCTGGCTATCACAAGTTACTACATTACCATTACTACAAGGCTACAGTTCATACAAAACTAATGACAACTATAATCAGAATGATGGAGTAGTTGTCTATACAAACAATAACCTAGAATGTACTGTGGACGAACCTAATCTACTGGAAGCGAACTGCTTAACGATTAAAATTAAAGAACATACTGTGGTAATTGCAATTTACAGACCTCCTAGTTTTAAATCTCCCGATGCTTTTTTGAATTCACTTCACACAGTATTAGAGCATTTTTCAACATTTAAGAACGTTATTATAGTTGGCGATATAAACATTGACCTTCTAAGCGACAGTCATGTTACCACCGCGTACTTAGATACTATTAACTTCCATGGATTACTTCCTGCCATTAATGCTACAACCAGAGGTAAAGCGTGCCTGGACCATGTTATATTAAAAACAAAACAAAACGCATTTACCTTTTCTCTGGGCACTAGTATTACTGACCACGAAGCCGTATTATTTTGTATGAAAAACGGCACTATTAAAGATAAAACAATAAAATTAAAATTAAACTATAAAATTGACAGTGAAAAACTAATTTCAGACTGCCAGAGTTGCACTTTTGACGCGATATATCAAGAAACTGATTTAAATAACGCTATGAATAATTTCATTAACATAATAAAACAATTAATTGCCAACAGCACAACAATAAGAAAAATGCCTAGAAATAAATTAATTATTAAACCCTGGATATCTGTCGGTATGCTACGATGCATTAGAACAAGGGATAGAATGCATAAAAAATTAAAAACAAATGTAAATGACACCATACTAAAAATAACGTATTTGAGATACCGCAATTATTGCAATAATTTGCTCAAAAATCTCAAAAAGCAATACCATAAAGATCAACTTTATATGTCGAAAAATAACTCAAAAAAGCTCTGGACTACCATAAAATCAATAACTAACAATCATAAGCAAAACCAAATACCTCAACAGCTTCTGTCTACCGAAAAAGAACCTATAGATGCGATCAATAAAACAAATAAGTATTTCTCAACCATAGGCAAACAGTTAGCAGATATGATACCTTCACACATTCCCACGTTCAAGCCAGTAATTAAATCTACACTTAATTCCTTCGTTCTATTACCCACTGACAACGAAGAAGTTGAAAGGACGATCAAAAACTTAAGAAGTAACTGCGCTCCTGGATGGGATCAAATAAGTGCTGACGCTCTAAAAATTACATGTGAAACCATCACACCAGTACTTGCCAACCTAATAAACCGCTGCTTTGAGACCGGAATATATCCTGCCGCGCTGAAAAAAGCCATTATACACCCAATACATAAGGCGGGAGACAGAGGCAGTGTCAAACATTATAGGCCAATTGCAATATTAACAACGTTATCAAAAGTATTTGAACGCATAATAAATAAAAGGCTCACCAAATACCTCGAGGAACGTAATCTTTTTGCGGATACGCAATATGGATTTAGATCCAACCGCTCGACAGATGGTGCTGTTATTGATCTTGTTAACTTCTTGGTGAGTAAACTGGATAATAAAAAAAAATGTTTAACTATATTTCTCGATCTTGCAAAGGCATTTGACACTGTCTCTGTTCCCCACCTTGTGCAAAAACTTGAAAACCATGGTATTAGAGGGGTCCCGCTGGCATTGCTAACAGACTATTTAAAAAATAGAACCCAATGCGTAAAAATCGGAGAATATATCAGCAATGAACTGCCGCATATCTGCATATGCCGCAGGGCAGCATACTGGGTCCTACCCTTTTTCTTTGCTACATTAATGAACTTTGCACTCTTAAAATTCTAAACTGCCGCATATCTGCATATGCTGATGACACTACCCTTACTTTTTTCTCGGACTCGTGGGAAGAACTTTATAACTTTGCACAAAACGGCTTCAATACAATATGTCACTGGTTACTGTCAAACTCTCTCTCCTTAAATGAGAATAAAACTAAATACATTGTCTTCTCAATGACAAAACGAAATAAACCTCCTAACCATTTAGACAAAATCAATGCACATAAATGCAATTTTCCTCCTACTCCAAACTGCACTTGTCCCAACATAAATTCAACCACCTGTATTAAGTATCTCGGAATTGAACTTGACGCAAACTTAACTTTTGAAAATCATTTGCTATCCATATCCAAAAGAATCCGTAAGCTCACTTACATTTTTAAGGGACTCCGGGATGTTGCAGAGAAACAGACCATGAGGATGGTGTACGAGGCCTTGGTACAGTCTATCCTTAGTTACTGCATAACCACTTGGGGAGGAGCATGCAAATCAAAAATGATAATTCTTGAGAGAGCTCAGAGGATGATCCTAAAAGTGAGCTTATCAAAGCCGCGACGTTTCCCGACCTCTAAACTCTATGAGGAAACTCAAGTCTTGACTGTCCGTCAGTTGTACATAATGCTGACAATACTTCGCCAACGCTCTTATATAACCGAAGAACAAAGAAAACGCAAAGCCCTCACTAGAAGGCGTTATGCTCTCTGTGAATCAGCAGCTGTACGCACCTCTTTTGCTCAAAGATTCTTCTCATTCCGTGGTGGAGTATTGTTTAATAAACTCAATAAAGAAATTGATATATGTAACTGTTGTAAAACTGAATGTAAGAATAAACTTAGGAAAAGGTTACTAGAACTGAGCTACACGGACACTGAAAAATTGATTGAGATCGTTTCTTGATTTTTGCATTTTAATAATAATTTTTTTGCATACATACAAGCATACATTTATATATATATATATATATATAAACATACACACACGCAGGTATAATGTAGTAATGTATTTCAACGCTGACGCACGCACGTTCACACACACACACACACACACTCACACACACACGCACACACACACACACACACCCCCATCCACACACATATCTGCTTACTCACGACGTCAACAGTCTGAACAACATAATTTAATGGGGGGCCTGGAGTTCTAAAATACAGGCCTAGGCTTAGTTTAGACTCCAGATCTCCCACAAATTACAGACTTTGCCAAACTTTCTGTGTCTGACTGTAATTTATACTCACGTTGATATGTAATTTGTGGAGATAAATAAAGATTTTTTATTATTATTATTCCATTTATTTAATCTATGTACATATGAATTACATTTTTAAATATTAATATAAAAAAATATAAAAACATTTAAAAATATAAAAAATAGTAGCCCACCGGTATCGGGAACAGGGTCCAAGCTACCGGTGGTCAGGGCTCCATAGAGAGGAACCTCCTCACAATACGCGCCGTTTCCAGGAGTACTGCTTTCTGGATCAAGCCCTTGATCCAGCTACCCAACGAGAGCCTCCTTAGATGTTGGTCGAGGCTCTTGGCTATTATACCATTGGCTGTGACGACTATCGGCACAATGATTGCTGTCTCCACATCCCACATGTCGACAACCTCGCGCGCCAGGTCAAGATACTTATTTTTTTTATCTATCTCAGCTTTCACGAGGTTCTCGTCATGGGGGACTGCTATATCAACAATCATTGTGCGACGCTCTAATCGGTCTATCACCACTATGTCAGGCTTATTGGCAACAATAGTCCTGTCAGTGATGATAGACCGATCCCAATACAGTGTAATATTGCCATTTTCGAGAACTGGGTCGGGCACATACATATAGTATGGTACTTCTGATTCCACAAGATTGTATTTAAGAGCAAGTTGCTGGTGAATAATCCTGGCCACGAGGTTGTGTCTATGCAAATAGTCTCCGTTAGCCAGACGAGAACAACCGGAGATAATGTGACGAATGGATTCTCCCGGTTTGTGACATGCCCGACATATGTCTACCGTACCATCCTTCACAATATATTTCCGATAGTTATTCGTCATCATAACTTCGTCCATAATCGCACAGACAAAACCTTCGGTTTCCCCAAAGAGGTCACCAAAACGTAGCCAGGCTACGGACGCTAATGTGTCTACGTCAGACCCATGAAGGGCCCGGTAATAGCGCCCGTGAAGCTCCTTGCTCTGCCATACTTCTCTGCGGTCATTAGTATCTAATACTACAGGTTTGCGCCAATTCTCGGTACCTAAGGAGAGCGGAGTGAGGCCTTTGTCCACCGCTACCACATCTCGATGCATACCCACGTATTATATACATATTCCTTATTATTATTATTACATGAGCTGAAGATATCATTGCCAAGCAGTCTTATCTTCAACGTAGTAACGACTAACAACCTATACAGTTCCTTTACGTTCCGGGGTCGCGATATCTTGTTAGTACATTCCCTATCGGGCTGCTTCGGCCCTTCACTTGTGCTGACGTTTATTAGAGGCGCGCGTGGAACGCGACGTGCCTTTGACTCGGGCTTGGTCCTTAACGGACGGTGAGCTACCCCAGCTTGCCGCCCGCGAGCTTTCGTATCCCAAACAAGGCCTAGGTTGATGTATTGGAAATTAGTGTGTGTTCAGCCATGAGATGTATTATACAAAAATACATTTTTAGAGGAGTACCGCTAATTAGCTCATTGTATCACCCTTTTTAGGGTTCCGTACCCAAAAGGGTAAAAACGAGACCCAATTAGTAAGGCTCCGCTGTCTGTCTGTCTGTCACCAGGCTGTATCTCATGAACCGTGATATGATAGCTACACAGTTGAAATTTTCACAGATGATGTATTTCTGGTGCTGCTATAACAACAAATACTAAAAACATAATAAAAAATATTTTAGGGTGCTCTTATACAACAAACTTGATTCTTTGCCGTTTTTTATAGATAATGGTACGGAACCCTTCGTGCGCGAGTCCGACTCCCACTTGGCCGGTTTTTTAGTTGTTAAGTCCTTATTTGTTTTTCGTTATGGTTACAAATAAAGCGTATATCTATCTAATAATTATTCTTAAAATTAAGTTGAGTTTATTTAATTTATCTTTACCTTATACATTTACTTTTATAAGAAATGCTAGGTATTGTTCGCGGGTTCGTTCCTGTGGCCTGTTTCGTAGAAGGTTCATAATTATCTTACTAACAAAATTGCGTTTGTGCTTCCAAACAGTCTTGAAATTCTTTTCACGTAGGTCCGACTTACGAGAAATTTTTGTATCAACATTGCGTACCGCGGTTTTAAATCGCGCAGGGAACAAACAAGAATGGCTTATATTTTTTAAATTCTGGCTGTGACCGATGTTCCGCATGCTCACCTTTAAGGCTATATTCGCATAGCACGGCTCACAATTCGATCGCCCAATGCATGTATTTTGACCAATAGGATGCACGAAGCGTATTTTTGTAGTGTTCGTAATAGAAAGTATTAATATAATGTTACACACCCTGTACTCACAAAATGCATATTGTCTCTAATTGGGCGAAACCAGGAAGGGGTGTGGTTTGTCACTAGCTGCGCTTCCGCAGAAATATTTTCTGAAGTGAGCATGCGTATCTTTGGCCGATAGTACATATGCTTATACACTCCCATCTAGTCAGTAAATCTAAGCCAGTTTTCAAACAAAAAAACTGAATCAAAATCAGAACCAAAAGAGTTCAGAGAAAAAGAGAAAGCTATTTTGTTTTCTACGGAAAGTGAAAAGTCTCCCTATTCCTCTAAAAGGCTAAAAGTTAGAAAAAGCTCTTTTCTATCGTTTAGTTTAGGTATTTTGTGTATAGTATAATAGTTCTTTAATTTCCAAGATTAAGTCCTTGGAAGTTTGTATGAAACACGGTAACTAATGCGTAATGGCTCTTACAAGCTATAGTACAACAGATACACGCGTCAAACTTATAAAAGCCCTCTTTTCTGTTACGCCATGTAACTAGACAATATAAAACCAACCAACGCAATTATTAACAAGGAAACTTCAATAAGGTTGAAAATGTTGTTAGGTCTAAAAGAAACACAATATAAGGACCTAATAAAATCAGTTGCATCAAAGAACATCAGACAAAGAATAATTGAGTTGAGAAAGTGCTCAATGTCGTCGTAAAATCTCAAGAATACCACACCGGGGAACACTCAAGCATTGGAAACATTCGGGAGGAGACTTGGCTTAGATCCGCAGCGTTAACTAGTCGGCGGCTACATTACCGCAAATGGCGAACGACACACGTAACACGACGCGGATAAGACGTGTAACATAGCATTAGTGAGTTTATTTATTTATCAAACCATTGACTCAGTGTTAGTAAAAAGCTTAACCTATTGTTAGTACAATTAAAACAAAAAACATCAACTTAATTGGCGACATGTACGCCTGAGCACACATTCCTACCAGCCCAGTGCCTGACAAATGGCCCATCTATTTTGTCCGCCAGTGTAACTAGGTTTAAGTAATATGTATAAGTTTATTTATAGTTATTGTTGAAGCATGTATTTTATTTGTATTAGCCAAGTTTGCCTGCAATAAATGGATTGAGTGATAAAATATAATTAAATGGTTTCGCGGCCCGCGGCGTAAGTGTCCGAGGGAAGACGGTGTGGTTGTAGTAAGTTAGAGTCTGACAGACGACTTAGGTTGCCACGAAGGAGATTTATAAGGATTTTCACATATAAAAAGAAGAAAAGTGTTTCATGAGTTATTATTCTTCACATTGTTTCATACATAGCCCAAAGAAATTAGGGAATCGTTTTTTTGAGATTTTGTTGGAAAATAGTAAACAATGTCCCCAAAGACTTTAATCCGATGAATTTTTTTTATAGACTCGTTATGTTAATTTTGTTGTCAATATGGAAGATTCCTAAAAACATCCTATTTAGTGTGATATAATTTA
Source organism: Tholera decimalis (assembly GCA_943138885.2). Taxonomy (NCBI): domain Eukaryota; kingdom Metazoa; phylum Arthropoda; class Insecta; order Lepidoptera; family Noctuidae; genus Tholera; species Tholera decimalis. The sequence continues at coordinate 38,357,191 of OW964553.2, read as the reverse complement.
TTGACATAAAAAAATCTGGAAACGTATATTTTCTTTTGTCGCTTAAGCAAAGCACGGCCTGCCTGTCTTTTTACTTTACATAACAAATTAGGACTACTTACTGCAACTATGAAATATTTTATCTTTGAAAGTTTTAATTGATTTCATTAAAAAGGAAAATCTCTGGAGATATTTGTCACTTCTTTTTGAAGTGATATCTTCCGATAATTTAACTGGCAAACTGTAATTAAACGTAGGTAATTTTTATCCAGGAAAATCCCTGTTAAGAAATTTTCTATTATTCAAATTCACTCCCTGTTTCAAGTCCGAATAATCGCAGCAGTCATGAAAAGAATAAGCTTCAGTGTGTCCCCACTATCGACGGCTTGTTAAATAATGCTCTATTGTAATCGAGTTGACGTTTTATCCCTCACCGCGACCCCGGCGATGTTATTAATCGATTCTTTACAAGAGCACGGTTTTACCGAGAGTTGGACCCGGTGTTTTTTGTAACTGTGTTTTTTGAATTTCATTATTTTACTATATGTGCCCGCGACTTCATCCACGTGGGAGGAATTTTAGGATGATAAAATCGGTTAATCAGTTTCAGAGATTTTCCCGGGCAGACACGAATAAAAAAAATAGTTTTAACGCAGTGTGTTTTAACGTAGTGTGTGTTTTAACAACATAGTTATTTTGAATTCATAGACAGAAATTTTATTTAGATGTATGTCTATCACACGTATATACACAGTTATGCATCTTGTAAACGTTGGCAAAAATAACACACTCTACTATTACAATACAAACGTAAAAATATAGCGTTGAGTACAGTTTGATGCTATTTTCTATGGAAGTATTAGGAAATATTAATTTATTGAACTATACTTAGTACATTTTATAAGTTGATCGATCATTACAGACTCCTTGGCGGTTATAGGCGATACATTGAAAATATGTGTATCGTACACTTATAATAAACAAAACGTGAAACTGTCGAAAAAAAAAACACTTTCAAGTATCATAATTAGCCTAGACTAGCTAGACTAACTGGGTCATAATCTTCATCAGTATGGAAGGTAGGTAACTAAAAGAAAAGAAATTATCGAAATTATATTTTAAAAAATGTGGGCGTCATTAATATCTATAAACATGTCAAATAACATCGTGGCAGCCTCAATATCCTTAGTAAAACTACAAACAAACCCGGAGGACTTGGTGGAATAAGGCCTTGTTTTACCACGGGACCCTAAAAACCATGTTCAGTTTAGGTATTTTTAAAGGATTAAAGTTTTAGTTTGTCTGGTAAGTTTTTAGTTGAGTTGTGGCTTATGGAACCCTTTTAGTTTATTTTGGGCTTGGCACTTGTACAAAAGATAGTTGAAAGTACTTCGAATAGTTTTAAGTGAGTCTGTTTTTAATAATATGGAGTTGTTTAAAACTAGTTTTGAAAATATATAGAACAAGCATTTTTTTATAGTTGATAGGCTTGCGTTTGACCATAATCTCACCTGATCTTAAGCGATGATGTGGTCGAAGATGAAGCACGCTTGGCTAGAAGTAACTTATTCACTCTTGACTTAAAGACTCCCAGGTTATAACTATCAGGAAATACAGACTCCGGCAGGGAATTCCACTCCTTAGCCGTACGCACAATGAAAGTATTCCCAAAACGTTTCGTGCGTATGGGTGGGATGTCCACCATGTAACGATGGCGCATCGCCGTTTGTCTTGTAATCCGATGATGGAACGGGCTTAGCGGAATAAGACTGTGCAATTCCATCGCACACTCCCCGAAATGTAACCGATACAACACGTCGCCGATGTTCTAGGCTCTGGAGCCTTGTCTCGACCAGTTTCTCGTTGCCGATGAGCCTTTTGGCCCTTTTCTCTATAGACTCAAGTGCAACAAGCTGGTATTTGGCAGATCCGTCCCAGAGATGAGAGCAGTACTCCATACACGACCGAACTTGCGCTTGATAGAGGTTGAGCAGGTGTTCCGTTGTGAAGTACCGTCTCACCTTTGCTAGGATTCCCAATTTTTTGGCAGCCAATTGAGCCTTAGCCTCGATAAACGGACCAAAATTAAGGGTGGATGTCAACGTAACCCCAAGAAGCTCAATGCGATCAGTTATCGGCACGATTACACCACGGAAAGAAGGAGCCGGTTGAAATTGGCTCCTTTTTGCGGAGAAAAGACACGCCTGGGTCTTGGCAGCATTAAACTTGACTAAATTGGCGTCACCCCACTCAGAGACAGACAGACTTACTAACAAACTTCTCCTATGTGTCAAATTCATCCAAAGGTTGTCTGTAAAAGATCGCTTTTAGCGATAACACCGCCCATTGTATCCTTTTTAGTTGTAAAGTCCTTATTGTTTTATTGTTATGGTGTACAATAAAGAATATATCTATCTTTATCTCTTTATAACATTAGTATAGATACGTACATGTACCTTTTTACCACCTATGCTGGGGTTGGTTTCCAGTCTACTAACCAGACGCATCTGAGTTCCAGTATTTCAAGGACCAGACACGAGTTGGCGGCGCGTAATGTTCCGCGCGCGCAGGCAGGCAGTTGAAGGAAAAGGGTGGGTTTTTAGTCAGTAGAAGTCTGACACTCCTTTCCGCTCCACCCACAGTGGGAGGAGTCATTAGATGATTTTCCCACCAAGAAACAAAAAAGGATTTAACATGGACCGACACAAGCCAGTAACTAGCTTAGTATTACCCATAGCCAAAGCAAGTGTCAGATTTTCAAAGATGACAGAGAGAACGATTGTCAAAAATATACAAATGACAGTCAGTAAAACATAGTGTATTACATTCTCTTTGGATAGTCAGGACCAACGGCATGACATTTTTTCTGAAGCACAGAGGAATCTTGAAATGTAAGGAAGACCATCCTCGGAACAACCTCGGGAAGCGTTGCTTTACCTTCCAGATCAACCTGTAAGGTTGTTATTATTTAGCCAAAAAGGTTTTTTTTTGTGTGTGGCATCTCGCAGGTCAACCTCTGAGGTTGTCGGCTGCTTAACCGGGCTTGCCTGTGGTTGCCTTAATTAATAAATTAATTAAAGCCCCCAGCCAGGGCTTATTACATGAACTTAAAAACTAGGCGACTACACGCTATGGGCACCCCCTGTGGGGTACAGACCTCTTTAACCATGAGCTCCTCTGCTATCACTCTAAATACTTTTTTAGATAAAGAATATTTTTTTTTTTGTTTTTGTTTTAAAAAGGTTTCAATGTGCGTAGAATTCACATTATTAGCAATCTTGGTAACCCCTCTAACTAAGCCAAATATGGTTGTGTCTGGAGTGGGTTCACGGCAATAGTGTGTCTAGGTGGGGTTCGAACTTGCGAACTCTGGATCACAAGTCCGACATCTTAGCCATTGGGCTATTGACGCTTTATTATTCTTGTTATCATTATTTACTTACCTCGTGAAGGAACGTTTATAATAAGAGTGTTTTACAGCACTTTTGTTTCACTTGCTATCAAAAACGACTTCTAGCTTTTATATTTCAGTTTCAGCCAAAACACAAAAGAAAATATGTTTCAAAATATTATAGTTGTTGCGACTCCGGAATGGATGGCTCAATCTGTTACTTTCAAAATGAGCTGCTGAAACTCTGGGTATGCTAGCAATAAGTACATATAATTTGTCATTTTATGTCCTATTCTGAAAGGCAAAGGGTGTTTTGCACATTTCTTTTCAGATTTTTTAATGTAAATCAATATTATTGTAAATGTACAGACGCCAGCACATGAAGCTACCCGAAACTGTCAAATTTTCCCAATCAACCTTGAACCTAATTTCTTTAATATTAAAGTTGAAAATCTATTAAAGAATATTGACAGATTGTTGTAGCTTGATCTGCTGGCGTCTGTACATACGTTTAAAGACAATACAGTTAAACGGTTTTATTTTATATTATATTATCATCTGCTTAACCTTGTCTCAATTATTTTTGGGGCAGCTTCCAGTCTTACCAAATGCCTCACCTGCATTTGGTAAGACTGGACTTTTATAAGAGTTTTACATGAAGCGACTGCCGATCTGACCAGCACACCCCAATAGTTGGGTAACATTTACCTTTTTGGTAAGACCAGAGTCAGATTGTCTGACTTTTGACTACCCGTAACGACTGCCAAAGATGTAAAAATGACAGCCGGGAACAACGATATTTTTTTTTTTTTTTTTAGTATTTATTTAATCACATTTCATCTTAACTTAATCTTAACATAACATCTGCAGTTTGTCGGCAGTACGTTCTCGTGAATTCTCATGCATTATACATTACCTATATCCACTGCTTTAGGTTAAAAACTAATTCAAATAAAACTTATATAATTATTATAATTTAGCAAAATACTATTAATTACATAGAATATAATAAAATAGAACAAAATATCATTTGGTATACATACTAAATACCACGGCAAGCTCACCAGTCGACTGATAACAGCAGCTACGGACACATAGATAAATAGTGCTTCCTGAGTAATATGTTTAGATCCCCCATCACCCATCACCCATCACCCATCACCCATCACCCATCCAAAGATCAACCTTGACAAGCGCTGTTTAACTTTGAAGACTGACCCGTGCGGCTGTTACTCTTTTACCACGAGCTCCTCCTTACATTGGTCGTGTCAAAAATTAAAAATAATATGCTTGAAACGTTTTGAAATAAACACGAGGGTCGGATTGGAAATTCCTTTTATATTGCATTAAAATAATGTTTCAGTTGAAGTCAACAGCGGTGTACCAATTGAACCCTTATTTATTTTCAGCAATACTAAATTAATTGAAAGTACTTCAATAAATGGTATTTAGGTAACTGTTAGGTACACGGGACGTCGGACTAGGCCTGGGTCAGCGGAAGACTCAGAGTCGTCTGCACTTGTGACGGGGCCTTATAGGGTCACTGTCTGCCGGGGTTGCGGAAATGTTCTAACAAGATTCCGCGGCCACGGAACGCAAGGGTAGCTGAAGGAAGAGGCTGAGTTTTTAGTCAGTAGAAGCCTGGCACTCCCTTCCACTCCGCCCAGAGCGGGAGAAGTCATTCGATGATTTTTACAGCCGAAAAAAACACAGTACACAGCACGCTGAAGGACACCTAAATAAGAAAAGCTGAGACTAATCGGCAATGTGGATGACAAATAACCAATCCTTTTGGTTGTTTGTCAAAAAATACATACATCCGATGTATATCCTCCTTTTTGAAGTCGGTAAAAATAAATTTCATGTTGCACGCTCTACTCACTATAAGTGTTATTTTTTCCAGCTCTGTGTGAGCCCCATAAAAGTATTCCATCAATATTGTGTACCTAAGGAGTAGCTCTAATGGTTATTGGTGTAAATATTTCCAATTTTTAGTAAAGGTTAAATCAGCAACTGACTGAATACAGCATAGTATGGAACTTACTTTTTTTATAGTTGATAGGCTTGCGTTTGACCATAATCTCACCTGATGTTAAGCGATGATGTGGTCGAAGATGAAGCACGCTTGGCTAGAAGTAACTTATTCACTCTTGACTTAAAGACTTCCAGGTTATAACTATCAGGAAACACAGACTCCGGCAGGGAATTCCACTCCTTAGCCGTACGCACAATGAAAGTATTTTTGAAAGATCGCTTCAAGGTACAAATTTCTATATTCAGACGCGGGTTTTAATCTTCGTCTAGAAAAAAAAAGCAACAACTAAAGAGCAAAAAAATTGCGTAATATGTTTATAGCTCGAAATATGAAATAATAAACAGGGATAAATCATAGGTGTTACCCGGCGTTTAGATAAAACATAAATCCCTGTTTATATCCCGAAGATACGAAGGTGTGTAACAGGGTGTGTATATTCACAGGTCGACATTTTTTTAATCTTTTAAAACAATGATTGTTTTATAAAGAACTATGCATAGCGTGAACTATAATCCTTCAAGAAACTATAAGTCTATCAGGTCTAGATTTTGAATAACCTGTTGTCAAAATCCTAGGATTTCATAATTTCATGACTGTACTAATTGAACAACTTTATTAAAAAAAAAAATATGTTGTAATGTAAATGTCGAAAAAAAAAATGCAACAATGATGAAATTCTAGGACTTCGACAACAGATTATTCAAAATCTAGACCTGATAGACATATAGTTTCGTAGAGGATTATACACGCAATGCATAGTTCTTTATGAAAATAAAATTGTTTTAGGTATGACCAAAAAATGTTCTATTTTGTCGACCAGTGATTGATGAGTTTTTTTTTCTACCAAGTATTATTGAAATAAAATACGGACTGGTCCCTGGAAGCATCAATAAACATTTGGATGATTTTTGGGTATATTATTTGTTTTAGTAGTTGGTAATATAAAAATACACTACAGAAATAAAAACAATCTAGCTGTTGCCTGTAAGTTCATTCGCGAGGAAATTTTGATAAACTTATCCCGCGTGTAGTTGCGTCTTTTCCGTAAACAAAGTAGACTTGTGCTATTTCGGACTATAATCACTCTGTGCCTTTCTCCTTCCATGAACTATTTTCATGATTGAGAAGCTTGTGGTTAAATAACGACAGCTGCATGAGTCGATTTTCAAAGTTAAGAAACGCTGTCGAGGTCGATCTATGGATATATTAAAATATCGAGATTCTTCTGGAGAGCACCTTTCCTTTCCTTTAAACTGCGTATACTTTTTTTTTTTTTTTTTTTAACGTGGTAAAATTATCAAATAAGTCCTCCCACTCCGGGCAGGGTGGGAGGGACTGTCAGACTTTTACTGACTAAAATCCACGGTGTTCCTTCAATAACCCTTTACATACCGGGGCCACGGTAACGGGATGAGTCCCACGACCCCGGCAGGCTTCGGCCCTCTGCAGAGGGGGCCTCGTCATGTTGCTGACGCTCTTAGAGGCGCGCGTGGAACACGACGCGCCGTCGACCCGGGCATGGTCCATGGTCGGACAGCGAGTTGCCCTTTACTCGCTGTCCGCATGCCCGCGCCTACGGTGGCCGGAGATTGTCGGCCGACGTCCGACGCCGTGGGCGTCTACCACTGCGGCTGGGCTGGAGGGAGGACGCCATCCTCTCCCTCTCGCGGCCCGCCTCCTCCTTCGGAAGCATGACTGCTTCGCAGAAGGAGGCGACCGCGTCCCACTCCCTCTCGCCCCGCAGCATGGCCTCGACCAATGCCGGGCGCGAGAGGTCTCCGCCTATCGCCGCCGTGAGGACACGTCGGTGCTCTGCCCAGGCGGGGCAGTCTTGCACCGTGTGCTCTACGGTGTCCTCAGGGCGACCCTCGCAGTGGTGACACCCAGACGTTTCCTCCTTTCCCATCAGACACAGGTACCTCCCGAAACTTCCGTGTCCGGTGAGGACCTGCGTCATGCGGTAGGTCAGGACGCCGTGACGCCGATCTAGCCACTCCTCAAAGAGGGGTCTTACCGCCGCAATTGCGGCGTGCCCGGCCGTCGGTTGCGACAGTTGTTCCCTCCATACTGCCCTGAGATCGCGCCGGAGCTCTTCCCGCCGCGCCTCGACTTCTCGAGGCAGCGGGGATACGCCCCGGCGCTGCGCCTCCACGCGCCATTCATAGACGCGCTGGAGGGCAGTCGCCTCCAGATCCCAGGGCAGCAATCCGGCAAGGAGGTTGGCCGATTCGCCGGCGATCGTGCGGTATCCCCGGATCATTCGGATAGCCATGACCCTCTGGCATGCGACCAACTTTAGTGGTCGCGTCCGGATGCACAGGGCCTACACTGGGGACCCGTAGAGGGCCATGGACCGCACGACGCCGGCGTACAGCCTTCTGCAGGAGGCGTTTGGCCCGCTGAGATTAGGCAGGAGTCGCCTGAAGGCGGCTGCTGCCCGGTTCAGCTTTGGGGCCAAACTCAGGAAGTGCTCCCTGAAGTTCCACCGGCTGTCGAGGACGAGTCCCAGGTACTTCATCGTCCTCCCGACGCTGATGCGAACCCCCTTCACCGTTATGTGGGACTCGGACCGTGGCGCGTTCCGACCGCCATGAAAGCACATGGCCTCGGTCTTGTGCAGCGCCACGTCGAGACCCAACTGCCGGATCCTATGAACGACTGTCGCAACCGCTTGCGTCGCCAGGTCGGCCGCCGCCTGGTGCGACTCTCCCTGCGCCAGGACGAGCGTGTCGTCAGCGTAACATACTACGCTGACGCCATCAGGGAGGTCGCCGCGCAGCACCCAGTCGTATCCGATGCTCCACAGGGGCGGCCCCAAGACCGATCCCTGTGGGACACCGCACGACATCTCTCGCCGGTTCCACTCTCCCCGGTGACCGGGGTAGATGACGGCTCTGTCCGTCAAGTAGTCCTCGACTATGCGACGGAGGTAGGTCGGCACCCGGTGATACCGGAGTGCCTCCCTGATGCAACTCCAGGGCAGGGTGTTGAAGGCGTTGGTGATGTCCAAAGACACCGCCAAGACGACCCTGCCCCGGGATACCGCGTCCCCCGTCGTGAGGGCTCTCACGCGCATGACGGCATCCACCGTCGAGCGCCCCTTGCGGAAGCCAAACTGGCACTCCGCAAGATCCGGGCCCACCCGATTCAGGTGCCCGAGGAGGCGGTCTGCAACTACTCTTTCCAAGAGCTTGCCCGCCTCGTCGAGCAGCACGATGGGCCGGAATGCGGACGGAGAGTCCGCAGGGCGCCCGGCTTTCTGGATCAGGACCAGCTTTCCCGTCTTCCAGCGAAGCGGAAACCGGCCCCTCTCCAGGCATGCGCTAAAGAGCCCCCCTAGTCGAGGCCCGAGAGTCTCCGAAGCCAGGACCCACGCTTTCCCTGGCAAGCCGTCGGGTCCTGGGGCGGTATTTTTGGCCTTGAGCCGTTGTACCGCCACTCTCAAGTCTACCTCGGTCACCTCTGGAGCGTCGTAGACGTCGTCGTCGCTGTGGTCCGCGTTTGCGCCAGCTTCAGGTTCCGTCGGAGACGGAGCCATGGGCGGGGGAGCGTGCTCCCCTCGCGATGGGAACAGGGCGCTCACCACGTCCTCCAAGAACTGAGGCTGGAGACTCTGCGTTAACGGGGGAGCCCAGGGGCGGAGCTTCTCCCGCACCCACTTGTATGGGCGGCCCCATGGGTCCCCGTCCAGAGTCGCCAGCATCTCCTCCCGGGCCAGTTCCTTGGCCCGCCAGATCTCGTCTCGGAGGACGGCCTTCGCTGCCCTGTAGCCCTCGTACAGCTCCGCCTCTAGAGTCGCCGCATCCGAAGGTCGGGTGCGGCGCCTGCGGAACCTGGTGTACCGGCGTCGCGCCGCAACGCACGCTTCACGCAGCGCTGCTAGCTCACTCGACCACCAGTACAGCTGACGCCGGGCGCGTCCTTGCCGGACCCGGGGCATGGCCACGTCGCAGATCTCCGACATGGCCTCCCGGAACCACTCCGCCTCGTCGTTTATGTCGGCAGGCCTGTCCGGGGGTGACCCCCAGGCCTGCACGATCGAGGCTTCCAGGAATAGCTCCCGGTCCATCTGCTTCAGCGCCCATCGCGGACCACTCAGGTCCCGTCGGACCGGCGCGTCTGGGGTCTGGGCGGAGACGTCGAACCGGATATACCGGTGGTCGGAATAGGTCTCCACCTCCTCCACGACGCGCCAGTCGGTGACGCGCGGTGACAGGCTGGGGGTGGCGAACGTAACGTCCACCACCGACTCGCCCGTAAACCGCACGCACGTAGGGACAGAACCCCGGTTCTCGATCACCAGGCCCTGCGCACGGGCCCAGTGCTCGAGCATCCTGCCCCGCCCATGGTCCATGGACCGGGAACCCCAAGCCGGATTTTTGGCATTGAAGTCCCCGAGGACGAGGGCGGGGAGGGAACCGAGGGCGACGATGACGTCTCCCAGCTCCGTTAGGGAGTTCTGGAACTCGGCGAGAGTTCGGTTCGGGGAGAAATAAACGCCTACCACAGCGATCTCCCCGAACCGTGCTGCGACGATCCCACGCCCTCTCTTGACGCGATCGAGGGGCGGGGTACCGGCGGCGGCCGACGAAACGAGGGTCACCGAGCCGTCTAAGTCCGCCACCCAGTCATTCCTGGGCAGGACAAAATACGGCTCGGCGACCACGGCGACGTTGATCAACCACTGCGCCATGCTCTGGAGCAAAAGTTCCTGAGCAGCGGCGCAGTGGTTGATGTTCGCCTGGAGGAAGCGCAATGGGGCCATTAATCGGGATCCATTGCAGCCTCCTCCAGGGCCCCTCGCGGGGGTTTGGCCACGGCTTCGGCGACGTCGGCGGCAGTAGTGACGGCGGCGGCGGCGGCGGCTGTGGCGGTGACGGTGGCGGCAGAGGGCCTACCTCTGCGCCTGGCCTTGGTGGGTGGGGCGCAGGACTTGCCCCCAGCCCGGTGATCGGCCAAACTACTACTAACTACTAGGTACCATTTTCAAGCTTTCTACCAAAAATCAATTAAATAGAAGTAGTTTAGTCGCAAATGATTTTGATGAGATGCACCTTAAAGGCGATAAATCTGACCAAGACAAGAATAACACACGCCGCGCTACGTTGCCACTTTGTTACCTAGGTATTTAAGGTCAGTAAAAAATTTTTTTTGCTCTTTTTATTTTTAACTGTATCAAATTAACACTAAACACGTATAGTATACGTAGTGTAATTTAATGCCCCTCTGTCGTATCAACTCTGTATATAGGTAGGTACATCTGTGACAGTAGTCACGGGTAGTCAGGAGCCAGAAAACCTGACACTGGTCTTGACAAGGTGTGTCGTGTTTTGCTAGTGGTTTGTGCAGTCACTCCATGTAAAACACTAGCACTCAGCTGCACCCGATTGGACTAAAAGCCGGCTAAAATACAGTTAGCTAAAAGCTGAGCAGTTTTGTTGAAGTGAAAACTTCTTTAGCGGCGCTGTGCACTTTTTTGTAATGAGTAAAAAATGTTAAACTCGCGTCAGGGACACATGACCCTGATCGAAAATTCGTAAGACGGGCACTTTTTACTACAGTGATATCTATGTGACTTTATTGAAACTAATACAGCCCCAAATGACTTTGTTCGCCACAGTCAAAGCTACAAGCGTGCATCAATTACTTCGTTACAATAGTTATAAGAAAACTGTCTAGATGGCGTTGTGATTGAAGTTAACGTGTCGAATAGTGATAAAAATACTTGAGCGTTTTTTTTGTAATGGGTAAAAAATGTTTAACTCGCGTCAGGACACGTGACCTGATCGAAAATTCGTAAGACGGACGGAGAGTAGACAGCCGGCGCGGCGTAGGAGAGGAAGTATCCCCCTCTCTTTCTACGGTGCGGCGAAAATGTATGCCTGCGCCTGCTGTTTCGTAGTTTGGATTGGCGATGATGGTTCTGGTAATAATGATGGTGAAAAAGTCGTCGAAATTATGGATGAAAGTTGATTTTTATAAGAGATTAACTTTTTAATGTAATATAAATTGACATGTTTGTGTACGATAGCGCAATAAATAAATATTGTATTCTACCACATAAATGATAGTACTTTTATACTGATAATTAAAGCAATTCGTGCAAAATTATTTCCTAACTATTCCAAAATATCAAAAATGCACAACGTTAATATTCAAGTTTTCACTTCTGCCGGCACTCCCGGAGTGCAACCCGTTTTTTTTAATAAATAAATAAATAAATAAAATTCATTTATTGCAGGTCCATGACCCATATAAAATTAAATTAAAATAATCATTTTACTATTGCTTACAGTCATAAATTCCAAATGTCAAATAATATAACTATACGAGTAAACAGAGTTAAAAGAAAAATACAAAGGTGATTGAGTGAGAACAACTTACCCTGTTATACAATGTCAAATTATCAAATTAAATGTCAACATAAAAAATAAAAATTAATAATATCAGAATGTCAGAATGTCAAATTAATTGTAATCTATATGTCATACATACGTCAAACAACAGCAACGTGCCGGCCACAACAGTGCCTTATCTAGAGACAGTCAACTCTACCCGCAATCATTACCAGGACAGCATTGGAGCTGGCTCGCACCCTGCGCACCAAGGACGCGCACCGCTTGCGCATGGTGGCGTCGGAATAATGGTGGTGGTGGAAATATGTTCGCGTTTGATCACTATCTCACCTGATGGTAAGTGATGATGTGGTCGAAGATGCTGTTCCGGTGTGCAATACCGTCTCACCTTGGCTAGGATTCCCAACTTTTTTGATGCTAACTGAGCCTTAGCCTCGATAAAGGGGCCAAAATTAAGTGTGGAAGTTAAAGTCACCCCAAGAAGATCGGTTATCGGTTACACCACGGAAAGTAGGAGCCGGTTCGAATTGGCTCCTTTTTGCGGAGAAGACACACACCTGGGTCTGACACATAGCTGCATTAAACCTGAGCAAATTGGCATCGCCCCATTCGGAGACAGCCTTCAAGGACAAGTTGAAGCGCCCAACCATGTCCTCACGGAGAGACTGGAGATGAAGATGGAAGAAGATATTTGACCGTGCTAAAGTCCAACTGAAATGGCATAGATCTGAATGAATTGAATCTGTCAGTAGAAATAATAATGACATTATCAATGTGTGTTGTGCCGTAGACTTAACTGCCTTCTAAAGCCACCCTAACACACGTCGTTGACTTGAAAAATTAAACAGACTTATTTATTCATAACCAAACCAAAGTAAAAGGCTATGGTATGTGGTCATACATATTGAATTAGGATTGCGAGTTTTTGTGGCCAGCCCCGAACCGGGCGCTCTTGATTTATTAATTTCTGTGTTTTGAATGAGAGTATGAATTATATCGTGTTTGATAATATGTGTACTGAATGTGGTGTCTTGTTTATTGTGGAGATATAATGAAGGTTCGAGATGTGATGTTTTAACGTTTATCTTTGGTTTTTTAAAAATTAACGAACTTAGTATTATAAAAACCGGTCAAGTGCGTGTCGGGCCACGCGCAGTGTAGGGTTCCGTAGTTTTTATAACAGCCAATTGCGTGTCGTATTCGCTGACTGATCGTTTTGTACCATGCTCTAACTAAAAGCCAAACATGACTACCTAACTAATTTGACTTCCTATACAAATCCTCAACTGATCCGACAATTTTGCACGGAAAGTTTTAATTTTTTTTAGAGATTTGTATAAAACTTGTCATAGCCGGTGTTTTGAATTTAAATACGGACACAGAGCTACACTACTCAATCGTCACAAGAAGCTAGCACGATACAACTGGCGCTTAGCGCTATCTATCGACATTTCTGTAGAGTTGTTCGAAATTTTCGAGTCAAATACAATTGGTCGACTATTACTCGTAAACTTGTAAAGCCCACTTATGTGTGATAGTTTTCCTTTAAATTTCGTTATATATAGGTACTACTGCCGTGACATTTGAATTTCTAACTACAACCGTTTAGTTGATAGAGGGGGGGTGGACACTTGACTCTAACGAAAATAGGTACTTTAAAGCTTGATAAATCACGAACGGTTTACTTAATCAAAAAACGGTCTTACCAAACCCCTAATATTTTTGAAAGACCTATCCAACGATATCCCACACTATGGGAAGAACGAAAAAAAATAATTATCATCCCACTTTACATGTATGGGAGGTACCCTAAATAATTATTTTTTCAAAATTTTATTTTACCACTTTTTCGGCGTTATTAACGTGTATACTCATGCATAAGTACAACTTTCTAGTACCAATAGTTTTTGAGCTAAACCGCGGACAGACGGACAGACAGACGGACATGGCGAAACTATAAGGGTTCCTTGTTGACTACGGAACCCTAAAAAGGGTGATACAGTAGGTGGTCTCATCCCCAAAAGCGATCTTTTACAGATAACCTTTGGACAGATTGGTTTTGGAGTTTTGTTTTTGCTATTTAACTCTGTATTACATACGGAAAATCATCAACATTTCAATAACACTCCGTATAGGCAGTGTATTCAGGTGTGAGTAGATGCAAACAGGAAAAAACGAACGAGAAAGAGGGTAGACCGATTTGTCTGCTCATAAAATTCTACCCGCAATTACTTCAGTTCATCCGTGATCATGGCGCTTGCAACAGTGCCGAAATATCGGAAACTCGAAACAAAAAATACACATGGTAAATATCCCGTTTTAAGTTCTACAGGAAAAAGGTGTTGACGTTTTTTAAAGAGAACCTTCAATGTGGGTAGAGTTCACATAACTAGCAATCTTGTTACCCCCTCCAACTAAGCTAAATATGCTTATATGTGGAGTGGGTTCACGACAAAAGTGGGAATAATGGGTAATGGGTGGAGTCCGAACCCGCGATCTCTCGATTACAAGCCCGATACTATAGCCATCACGCTATTGACGCTTAAATTTTTTTTTTTTTTTTTTTTTTTTGGCATTTTATTTTGCAAGTGCCAGTTTTTGTGCCAGATATCACTTCTATTTGTTATAGGTTATAACAGGTTACAGGTTATAATTTCAAAAATATTAACAATATATAAATATGTCAAAACACTTTTTTTCCAAGCAGTTATGTATTGTATTTTGCAGATTTCAGTAATGTCCTAATTCCATTAGGTATATAATATTATTTATACAACTATAGTTATTATTATTTATTTGAGAACTATTTCCAAAAAAAAAAAAAATTATCAGTTTGACTGTGGAAATGAGTCTGATAAATGTAATTAGAACTATTTATTTTTAAAATCATTGTACATAATTTTGATTCCACATTTTTAAATACTCCATAATTAGCAGGCCTGTCGAGATTGAAATTAGGCACTATATTGTGATTTCTATATTGTAAATAATAAAAAAAACCTTATTATTATTAAAAAATGTAAGACGTAACGTTTCGGATTCAAAGACGATACGATTCTGAAAATGGACTACTTACATTAATAATGAATACCTAAAAAGTTAACTGTCTAAAAAGTAGAAATGTTAATGGAATATCACTTCAAAAGTGTTATACATTTTATAACAACCCTGTTGCTGAATGGATGGGCAGTAAACCTGTGTTCCTGACAATACAGGGTCAGACTTAGTATGTTGAAGTGACTAATTCCTTATTCTAGTAGTCATTTGAGGCTTTGTGTCTTGTTTGAATTGCAGACTGATGTTTGCAGTCGGGATTACTATACTATCTCTATACGAGCGTCAATATAAAAAATCCTTGATAAAAAAAATCTTCGAAGCTACTGGATATGGCCGTAAGAGTTTAAACATTGCACAATATAACATAGAAGCTGTAATTGTCTTTATTTAATTTCGTCAACTCATAACTTTATCCTACCAATTAATCACATGCAATTCCACAATAACAACAAATATTCAAGTGTGGATATATTTAAACACGTTTAATTTTTCGTTCAGAAATCTTTGTTGTTTGACGTGACCTGTATTTATTTTGTTTGAATCCAGCCCTGTTAGAACGCACAATGTTTCATACTTTGTCGTACAAAACGCTCTTTATATCGAGCGTAAAAACGGTTTACGACTATATTCCGCTGTGGGGGGTTGGATGGAGAATTTTAACAATAATCACTGGAAATAATGATGGAGCAGAGGAACAGCTTTTAGCTGCTCCATAAAGTGGAAGTATGTTGTTAAATAATAGATTTGTTTTGTTTTTTATTATGAGTTGTGTCGGTACGGTTTGAGTTATAAGCATATCTGTATTTGTGTGTATTATTTAATTGTTTTAACGCCTCGTGCGCCGCTGTGGAGGCGATTGGTGGCGGCGAACTCTTAAGCCCGGCACTGATTCAGACCATGGTGCAGGGCGAGGAGGAATGGGATGCAGTCTCGTTCACTCCTTCTGTGAAGAAGTCATTCTAGAAAACAAGGAGGCCGAACGTTTGAGGGAGAGACAATTCTCTTCCTCACGCCCGAGCCACCGCGAGAGACGCCCCTGGCGTCGGTGATCGCGACCGGATCTCTGACCACCGTAGGCTCGGACTTGCGAGCGGCGAGCAGGGGTAGCTAAAGTTCGGAAAGGACTAGTCCCAAGTCGACAGCGTTTCACGTTCCACGCTTGCCCCAAAGAGTAGTCAGCAGGGTTGGTGGGATCCGACAGGACCACTACCTGCTGGAGTTAACGAGAAAGCGAAACCTCGAAAGGCAGGGAACTGAAGGAATTGGGTGGGTTTTTAGTCAGTAGAAGTCTGACACTCTTTTCTGCCCCACCCAAAGTGGGGGTCATTTGATGATTTTCCCACCGGAAAAAATAGAAAGTAAACCGATCGAAAGGTACTGTATCATTTTAACAGGCCCATGTTTGACCACTCTCTCAACCAATGTCGTATGTTGACTTGGAAGTATAAGTATCCCAGGCTGAAATCATAATGATATTTATCAGGAAACATACTCCAGCAGGGAATTTTATACCTTATTTATTCCCTGGATAAAACGTTTCCTGCAGGACCATCATCGCCAGCCGCTTCAATATTATTTAATTGGCTTATAAGACCAAGTAAACACCCGGCACATACAGCAATCCACTCCGTTAACCAATAGGTCCCGTCTACGGGTCGACACAGCGCGCTACCATCGGGCATTGTGCAGCGGAACATGGCCGCGTGTGTTTGCACTGAACTGTACCAGACACACACTGATTATTGCGGTGACGTCACTAGCGGAGGACGGGAGACTAGCGGTAATATTTATCAGAATATTACCGTGCTAGCGGACGAGGAAAAAGAAGAAAAAATTGGCCAAGTGCGAGTCAGACTCACCCATGAAGGGTTCCGTAGTAACTAGGTATAATAATATAATATAATGTGTATATTTATTTGACAAAAAAACCTTACAAATTTCTTAAAACTAGCTTATTTACATTTTTTACAACTACGCCAAATAAGTTTGTTTTTCATAGTGTTTGTATGAATTACAAAGTTATATTTGCGGTTTTAGAAAATATTCTGTATCTCAAAAACTGCTGACCCGATCTCGTTCCAACCAATTTTGGTTGAATGTTGAACCAACCAGTTGACATTTTGGTTGAAAAGTGGTTTTAGAAACCTCACTGTCATTTTAAAGACCTGTCTATAGATACCAAACATGCATAAGGTTTCACGAAAAAACAGTCAGTTCAGTTTTTGTTCCATGTATGGCGAGTCCCCTTCTATTTTAAATATATTTTAATTTCTTAAAATCGGAAAGCGGTTTACAGAATACATACAAAGTTTCACATATATAATAGTCCTAATAGTTTCGGAATAAAATGGCTGTGACATACGGATGGACAGACAGACAGACAGACAGACATGATGAAACTATAAGGGTTCCGTTTTTGCCATTCGGCTACGGAACCCTAAAAACAGTCTAGTATATTATTTATATTCTTTTAATAATTAAAATTATTATCTGAATCGGTTGAGAGGTTTAGACGTGGAAAGTGATTAAGACAGATAGACAGAGATACTTTCCATTTATAATGTTAATATTTAGTAGGGATTCAATGTAAATTATTCATTTATTTTCCCTAAAATTGAAAGTAGAAGAAGTAAAGGAAAGATTTATATTTTAGGTATTGAAAATTATTGTTTTTGCTGTTAATCGGTCGTATATATAAAAAAAACAGCTAGGTTTTTTATGATACTTTATTTTACACCATCATTTATACACAACTGCTTTACAAAATTGCTTAACCGAAATGGCGGTGTTATTTATACCTAAGTTAATATTGTCCAGATTTTATTTTGTTTGCTTATTTTGTTCCTCTGATGGCCAAAAGCATCTTCGATATATTTTCATCCAGTCTTGTCTCCTGTCTTCTCCAGCCAATCCGTCAAGATCAACAACATTTCTTAGACCTGCCTCGGCTACGATCAGAGAATGGATGAATAAGGTTGGAATGGTAATGTGGGCGTGGTGAGCGCGCCACATTTATGATACGAAAATCATAGCGCGACCGATTAATTCATTCACCGCGTTTAGTGCGCTTCGGATTACTTCGGAACACAGAGCTCTGCCTTAAAATGCCGTGTTGTACAATTATAATTTGAAAAACAAAAAGTCAGACCGCAAATATAGAGCGAGGAGGTATATCTTTCCATCTGTAAGTCGAAAATAACATTTAATTACAATTTTATTTGTAAATAACATGAAAATATTCTGATCGCTATGAAATTCCGAACATTATTGCAACAAGTTACAAAAAGTATACATTGCCCGATGTGTACTCGCTTAATCAACGCAATGACCAAGTCCGCTTACAATGTACTGCATGCGCCACACTTCAACCATTGACGTTTTGTCCTTTGCCCTGATTGGCCGTGATGCATGGCGCATGTTTATCAACAGTGAGTTACAATCAGTAGCAAGCTGAGAGATTTAAGAGTGTGTAATTTATTTGTGTGCGTAATTCGCATACGTAACGGGCCTCTTGCTTGTAGTGGAGCTAAAGAGTTGGGAGACAAGCGGCGACACGCGTTCTCATACAAATCAGGAACTACTTCCTTTCTAACCTCTTTTATCTGTTCTGTGGCTACGACGTCCGTCTTGAGGCACCCACCGCGCAAAAACACTGGCCCGTTTATCCTTCTGCAAAATAAATCGTCTCGTTTGAAGTGTCAATAGTCGTGTTCGAACCCCACCCGTTTCATTATTCCACTCCAGACACAAGCATATTTAGCTTAGTAGGAGAGTTTAACATGATTGGTAGTAATATGAATTCTAACCACATTGCAAGTTTTCTATTTTTTTTTTAAGTAAAGGAATATGATCAATCAACAAAGTGCAGTAAATACATTGCCAAGTTTCGAAACTAAACTAATGCTACCAAAATACCAAAACCACAGCCATCCTACTCAACATCACATTAGCTATTTTGCAGATTGCATCGATCGATAGTCAAGCATTGCTGGGTTTGCTCTCCAAACGCTTAGCGCTCATAAACTGAGTGCATAACATATACACTTCTGGACACATCTATTGGCCCACCTTGTATTTTCAGTTTCGTTTGGTCCTAGCTAAAATTTTATATTAGGTCGAGCAAAAAGTTTTTATGCAGTTTTGAACCTGGCACATTCACAATTTCATTCAATAGTCTTTTTTTGAATTTCGAACACAGAATTTAAAGAAACAAAAGACAATTTGGAGCCTGTTTGTTGATATCAAACAATCGAATACTAAGAAAACTTGGTTTTATTGGTTTACTTGGATTTAATTCTTGAAAAAGTGATTGATATCTTTGCTTTTGCAACAAACATTACTTATTCTTAACATTAAGGTGAGGTTCTATCAATAATCTATGGATACTTCACCTGAAGTCACCGCCCAAGCTGTGGCACTTATTCAGGCCGGACACAGCCAAAGAAACGTGAGTGCTCAACTTAATTTAAGTCGATCTGCGGTCCGAAATGTTTATCGGAGGTACCTAGAGACTGGCGGCTTTGTTCGTCGCCAAGGAAGGCCACGATCTCGGGTCACAACTGAAAGGCAGGGTCGATTCATCGTGACGACCAGCTTGAGAAATCGTCACCTTACCTCCATTGAGATACAAAACCAACTTCGCGACTTCCACGGAGTATCTGTGAGCGCTCGAACTGTTCGGAGAAGGTTAAAAGAACGCGATATGGTACCACACAAGCCAGCTAATGGGCCCAAACTAAAGCGAGCCCACCGAACAGCGCGCCTTCATTTCGCACGCAGTCATTTAAATTGGACACAGCAAGATTGGAGCCGTGTACTCTTTTCTGATGAGTCTAAAATTGTGTTACATGGCAATGATGGAAGGAAGAAGGTCTACCGGCGTAAGGGAGAGCGTTTCGCACAATGCTGCTTTGAAGAGAGGGTTGCTTATGGCGGTGGCTCATGGACTGTCTGGGGCGGTATATCCGCGAGCGGCAAAACTCAACTTGAGGTTGTTACAGGACCACGGCTGCCAACATTAAATGCTGAAAGATACATTCGTGAGTGCTTAGAACCTCACGTGATACCATACGCGGACTATGTGGGCCCAAATTTCCTTTTTATGCATGATAATGCAAGAGCCCATGCGGCCGGCATCGTCAGGGAATATCTTCGGGATGTGAACATCACAGTTATGGACTGGCCAGCCAGAAGCCCAGACATGAACCCCATTGAGCACATGTGGGACGAGCTAAAAAGGCGTGTTAGGGCTCGTCAGCCAGTTGCCCAGACGATGCAGGAATTGAAAACTGCCATAGAAGAGGAATGGGATATGATCCCTCAAAATTTCATAGAGCGGTTGATAAACTCTATGCCTAATCGTATGAGAGCTGTGGTAGATGCCCATGGAGGCAACACGCGTTATTAAATTAAACCTTTATTTGATAAAACATGTTTTTTATTCAAAAATTAATTGCCTTTAACAAGGCGCATATCCGACTTGTTAGGCGTAGGTCCATGTCGTATGGTATTCTGAATTCAAATTTAAAACTATACGATCGAAAAAGATGGTAAAATGTATCAGGTTTAAAACTGCATCAACAGTTTTTGTTCAATCTAGCAATCATATTTCGGTAGGGGCCATCGAAACCTAAACTCTAAGGTGGGCCAATAGATGTGTCCAGAAGTGTATATCTGAATATACAGGAAAGGTTTACGAAATGGAATTGCAGGGCAAAATAGTGAGTTTTCAGAAGCAAAAAGCTTTAAACTTTTTGGTTTTTGTTTTCGTGGCTAGTGGTATATGCCACAGAAGTTTTAATTTTAAATTTAATAAAAGGTTTATTTGCAAAGAAGTTGGAGAGGCTGAAAACCATTACCTTTCTTCTGTGGCAGTCGCGTAAACTTATGATTGCCGAACACATAACATCAAGATTGTATTTCATAAGCGAAGAGCCGTACGTATGTATGTACATATATACAATTATACATTAAACACAGTACAGTTTAGGTCACATACATGATTAGCAAAAAATATAACTTTGGCTTAAAATTTCAACGACGAATCTCTGAATTAAAAAAAATCGGCCTGCACTTAATATGTTATTTTGCTTTTATTTGCCTAGTTAGTTCGTTCGTTAGGATTTCCTGGTAATTTTTTTAGTCAGTCAGAATTTTGAAGCAGTTATCCTCAACCAATAAAAATAATATTTTGCATTCAGGTTTAGCTTGGATGTTAGCTACAGTATGTCATTTTAAATTTTAAATGGCGGACAGACCAATATGGTGGTTTGTTTTTTTTATTGTAAATTGGCTCACGTTTGACCATGTTCTCACTTGATGGCAAGCGATGATGTGGTCGATGATAAAGCACGCTTGCATAGAAGAAACCTTTTAACTCTTGACTTAAATACCCCCAGGTTATTATAGCTATCAGGAAATACAGACTCCATCAGCGAATTCCACTCCTTAGCTGTACGTATAATGAATATTTTCCAAAACGTTTCTTGTATACTTCCATGGCATGGCATGGCATGGCTGGAAGCGAACAAATTAAAAGTAAATATTAGTAAAACAAAATTCATTCAATTTCATACCTACCGTAGTAAGCCTGTAGACTTAACAGTAGCTCATAAAGGGGTAGCCCTGACGGAGACTGATTCAATTAAATTTCTTGGAATAACTTTAGATAAATTCTGCTCTTGGAAGAACCACGTAAATGATGTTTGCGGAAGAGTGAATAGTTTTATTTATCCTCTGAGACGGATTAGCTGTGAAATATCCAGAAGCGCTGCAATTACTGCATATCACGGCTATATTTCGTCCATTCTACGGTATGGTGTCATTATTTGGGGTCGCTGCGTTGAAACTGATCAAGCATTTATAATGCAGAAAAAGTGTTTAAGAGCCATATTCGGGTTGAAACAAATAGAGTCTTGTCGCCCTTTCTTTAGAAAATACAGGCTTCTAACTTTACCATCCATCTATATTTTGGAATCATGTATATTTGTTTACAAGCATAGAGGACTCTTTCAGGATGCGACAAGTTATTACGCTCCTCGGTCATATAATATTAATAAACTGTATCGACCAAAAACAAAACTTACACTCACATCCAATAATAGTTATATTATGTGCATTAAATTATTTAATAAAGTTCCAAGTACCATAACAGCACTACCGTTTCTTAAATTTAAACGCAGTTTGACAAATCTACTCATTGACAAATGTTTTTATAGTGTACTTGAATTTTTAGATTATAAGTTGTAGAGGTATGGTATTTTTGTTTTTAAATGTGACTGGGTGCATGCATATTTTTTCCTGTGATAAGACCATTTGTTAATTATTTTATGACATATTTTTTGACATTATGATAACATATTTTATGACATTTGTAATCATTTTATTAATTATAATTTTATGACATTTGTAATTTTAATAATTTAGAAGATGATACTACTTTCCGCCTCGCTGCTTCCCTTCGATTAGGTGCTCCCTGCTGTTCTGCTCATCGCTGCCACTGTGGTGAAGTTGTCAACAGCCTTGGTCACCACGGCCTTTCATGCGGCCGGAGCGCGGGTCGCATAGCACGGCACGCGAATATTAACGACATTATCCGACGGGCTCTTGTCACTGTCGGCGTTCCAGCTGTTTCAGAACCCAATGGCTTAGCACGCGACGATGGCAAAAGACCGGACGGTATGTCTTTATTTCCTTGGAAGATGGGTAGGCCTTTAGTGTGGGACGCAACTTGTGTCGATACTCTTGCGCCATCCCATCTTCCTAGCTCATCTTGTTGTGCTGGCGCTGCCGCTGCGGCTGCAGAGAACCTCAAGCGGCGGAAATATAATAACCTTGTTGGTAGTTATATTTTCGAGCCGTTTGGGGTTGAAACCTTGGGGTCGTGGGGTCCGAGTGCTCACAAATTATTTAAAGATCTGTCCAGACGCCTAGTTGACACTTCGCGTGACCCAAGGGCTGGCTTTTACCTTGGACAGAGGTTAAGCATTGCCATACAACGTGGCAATGCCGCCAGTCTTTTGGGCACATTACCAGTGGACAGCGATGCGCACGAATTTCTGGATGCTATATTTTAGTTTATTTTTAGGTGTGTATATGTAGTTAAGGGTTTTTATTTAATTAAAGTATATGTTAGCCTTAATTGATTAATAAAAAGTTACCAGAAGCATTTCATTAATCTAATTATATTATCAATTAATTTGTATGACATTTGTAAGCTTGTGTTATCATCTTGTAAACATTTTTGCACGCCGACATTAGAGGCAAAATAAGAGATTCTTTATTAACCCTGTAAGAACTTTCTGTACCTTATTTGAGCAAATAAATGATTTTGATTTGATTTTTTGATTTTGATTTTTGATATATAATGAAAGAGTTTGACGACACACCGACACACTTAAAACTTGTCATGCAACCTTCTTAATACTAAAATAATAACGTTTACCACTCCTTAATACTCACTCACACGTTTTGTTACTAAATTGAAAATTGAATTTAGATATTAATATAATATTTATATTGTAATTATGCTTATTTGTTAGAATTTGTGTAGTGACAACTTCATTGTAACTAAATGATAATAATGTTTGACTTTGTCTTTTGTGAGAATAAACATCTTTAAACCTAAAAATTTGTTTAAGAGCCGTGATTTTTGTTATAAATAAATAAATCATAAAGAATAGTTATATTTTATACTATTACAAAAAACTTGCTTGCAAAGTGATTTCTTTAGAACGTTTTAATAATTTTTGTATAAGGTCGAGTTTAAAGTACATTTTTGACACGGAATTTCACACCTATTACGGATTGTATTCATACTGAAAAGAGATAACGACTTCTGAGTTTGTTTGTTTCTTTTCAGAGTAGACAGCAAAAAATTTAAGTGTAAACATTTATCTTTCGTAATCACAGATTACCGACACACTTACAAGTCACTTTTTAAAAGTAATTAGTCTCAAAATTAAAATAAAATATCAGTATAAAATACGCAGTCGCAAATTGCATTGTTTTGTCACTTTCGTGATTGGTGTTTCATATTCATATGAACTCACTAGCCATATATAAGCCAGTAAGGGCTTTTGAGGTTTTTAGTATAAAAACGATATGTATACTGAGATTTTGATCATAAACTTAAAAAAATCATGGTTTTCGGGTCCATAATTAAGAAAATGGGCTTGAAATGAAATTGTAAGTTGGTGCAGGTCATGAACATTTTGAGACCAATTGAATAGGTGTCTTTTTCATGGTTATGAGGATAATTACTACTGTGTGTAAAGTCGTAAATAGTCTCAAGTACACATTTTTTGCGATAATATCGGGATAGGATATTTTTACTAATGCAGGACATGTACAGTTTAACCCGTATGCCAAATTTTATCCAAATCCATATAGCTATATTTATACGTAATGAGGTAATAAAAGTAATGCCAGACAGATAGAGTTACTTTGACTTTTTGGCTAATAAATTATCATCCTTTTGCCCTTTTCAGTTACTTGGGGTCGGCGCAACACGTTTTCTTCTTCCATTTTCTAGTTCAGGTTAATAAATATACAGAATATTATATTAAATAAAGTATCCGATAGCCTTAGTGGCTATCAAATCTATCAATATGCAACAAGATTGTGTATGTATTTGCTGAAATCAATTCTGTTTGGACAACCGAAGGAAGCTTAAGCTATGTATCGACGAGATTCTGAATACAATACACAATGGAATATGCTACATAAAATGGCTTTTAGGTCTTTACAAGAACCTTTGTGAGACTTTTGTGAATAAGTATAATATTTCCTTTTCATTCTTTTCATTTCCCAATGGTTACGGGGCTGACTTGCGTGTCGCAGATCGTGGGTTCGAACCCAGCCAGGAAGTTTACATTGTGTAATTTATATCATCCCTAATGCTCTCATATCGGTGAAGAAAAACATCGTGAGAAAACCGGCTTGTCCTTTATTTTTCTCACTCTGGACGGAGCGGACCGCAGTGTCAGACTTCTACTGAGTAAAAACCCACCCTGTTCCATCAGCTGCCTTTGTGGTCGGGAACCGCGGTATCTCGTTAGAACATTCGCGCAACCCTAGCAGAAACAGACATGAATTTTTTTTTTCCGCGTGGTATAATAATTTCATGACTTCTCCCGATTTGGGTTAAGCCCTGTCACTATTGTTGACAGCTCTTTGAGGCGCGCGCGGAACACGACGCACCGCTGTCCTTATTGGACGGTGAGCTACCCCGGCTCGCCGTCCGCAAGCCCGCGCCTACGGTGAAACAGGCATGTCTTTCGAAGATATATGACAACTACCAACCAGCCCGGTTCGTGACCCATTCCCTCTCATAGAGCAAAGTCCTGTGTCCCAGCATAGGAACGTAATAAGCTGGATTATTATTTATTCATTTCAACTTGACAGGTTTTAACAAAGAACTTTGTTTTCTAAAACAAAATAAAACAAAGAATTTAGAGGAAAATGAATAAAAATTTGATTGTATTACAAAGAGAAAAGTTTGGCAATTATGAATGAAAAATGATATCTGGCTAATAAATGTTCACCACGACCACGCTGACAGATGTTGATTCTTTCATCAAAATTTTTAATCACTTTTTGGCAAAATGAGGGTCAAATGGACGGATTTTGAGTTTTAAGGCTGCAATCGATTCGATTGGCTCCGTATAGACTCTGTCTTTAACATAGCCCCACAAAAAATAATCCAGTGGTGTTAAATCACACGATCTGGCTGGCCACTTAACAGCTGAATTTCGCGAAATTATGCGACCGGGAAATTTGGTTACAAACCAAATTTCCCGATCGCATAATTTAATAACTTTATCGTTTCATTGGCTGTGTGACATGTGGCACCGTCCTGTTGAAACCACATTTCAGTGATATCCATGTCATCAATAATAGGCCAAAATTTAGTGGATAACATCTCGCGACAGCGTGATCCATTGACTGTTACCGCATTTCCAGCCTCATCTTCGAAAAAAAATGGCCCAATCACGCCTCCAGACCACATAACGCACCACACAGTGAAGATTTGACCATGCAAAGGCTTCTCAATCATTACTTTAGGATTTTCATAAGCCCAAATGCGGCAATTTTACTTGTTGACGTACCCTGACATATGAAAATGTGCTTAGTCTGAAAAAAAGATTTTTTCTGAAAAACCGGCAGGTTATTCCTGAATGAACTGAGCGAATCTACGGCGATTTGAATGGTCGGTCAGCTTCAATTCCTGCACCAGTTGAATCTTGTAAGGCTTCAAAGCCAAATCCTTTCACAACATTCGCCATGTTGTGCTTTTGGATAACCTCAATTGTTGAGAACGTCGTGAAATTGTCAAATTTTGATCTTCCTCAACACTGTGGCTCACGGCGGCGATGTTTTCTGTTGAACGACCCGGTCAAACACGTCGCATCTTTAATAATAAACCGCAATTATTCAAAATTCATAGTTTTTGGGAAACGACGTTTAAAGTTTTGCAATTACGACTCCTTCCACATAAAAATTTAAATAAAAATATACAGACTCTACAGGAAGACAATAGTAATCTTTGTATATTTTCAAAAGACTTAGCTTTCGTAAGATGTTTTTAAAAGTTTTCTATTATTACCAGATTAGAAAATATACCACTTTAAAAATTATGTAAAGAATTAGTGCATTTTATGATTAAAATGTGAAATATTATTCAAAATGACACATGGTAAAAAATGTATTAGTGCAATTTGTTATTAAATATATGCGTGTATTTATTGCTGTTATATGGTATGATGCTATTTTTAACCGACTTCTAAAAAAGGAGGAGGTTCTCAATTCGGATGCTTGTATTTTTTTTTTTTTTTTTTTATGTTTGTCCACGCATAACTCCGTCGCTTGCCAACCGATCTGAAAAATTCTTTTTTTGTTGGAAAGGGTATACTTCCCAAATGGTCCCATAAAAATTTTATCGAAATCGGACGAGCCGTTTCTGAAAAATCAAAAAAAGTCGAAAAAAATAATTTACCTTGATGATCTTTTCGTTTACTCTGCATTGCGTTTTTTGTTCGCGCATAACTCCGTCATTTACGAATCGATTTGGAAAATTCACTGACCCACTAAAAAGCGCGAAAATAAAAACTTTTTTGCAAAAAATAAAACCGACTTCCATATCAAAACACTACAAAGCCAAAAATAATTTTAATTTCGGAAGGCGGTGTGAAAAAAAAAAAAAATACAAAACCAATAACACCGACTACCGAAATTAAAATTATTTTTGGCTTTGTAGTGTTTTGATATGGAAGTCGGTTTTATTTTTTGCAAAAAAGTTTTTCAAGTAATAAACTTATAAAATTGTTGTCCATTTCTACAAAATGTCTATATTTTATTAAAATAGGGAAGGAATTGCAAAGAAACAACCTATTTTATTATGACTTTAATCAACAATGAGATCGAACGCAAAATATTCATCACAGTATAATATGCATTTAAAAATATTTTTACTTGGAAAAATGAATCTTAAAATTAATATTAACTAAAAGTTAACAATCAGTAGGTACTCTACAATACACAAGACTAATCATACAACCAGAGAGACAATTACGTAACTTTTAAAACAACCCATTATTGTATTGTGTATAATAAGAAGGAATTTTTAGTGAGGAGCCCTTTAGTGAGGAGCTCCTTCAAATCCTTCTTCTTATTGACACTCAATGGCTGTTTTTTGGTATAGGCTTGTTTTAGCGAAATTTCACCTTCGTTCTTCACTTTATTTCTTTTATTTCGTACATCTACCTCTTTGTATGACTGGTCTTCATATGAATTCTTATAATAAAATTTGAAAGGGCTTCCTTTATGCATAATTATTTAATTGTTTTATCTCGTTCCAGTTTACTGATGCTCCAAAGTCAATTAGTGAACATTAAGAGCCTGACTTAAGGTTCTTTTTGATTTCCCTTTCAATGAGACTATGGAAACTGTTTGCCTCATTTTTTTTATTGATAATACGGTCGCGCTTGACCTCACCTGATGGTAAGTGATGATGTGGTCGAAGATGGAGCACGCTTACCTAAAAGTAACCTATTCACTCTTGACTTAAAGACCTCTAGTTTATAGCTATCGGGCACAAAGACTCCGGCAGGGAATTCCACTCAGCCGTACGCACAATGAAGGTATACCCAAAATGTTTAGTGCATATAGGTGGGATGTCCACCATGTAACGATGGCGCATCGCCGTTTGTCTTGTAGTCCGATGATGGAACGGACTCGACGGAATTAGATTGTGTCATTCCATCGCACACGCCCTGAAATGTAACCGATAGAAAACCGATAGACTAGCAACTCTTCGTCGATGTTCAAGGCTCTGGAGCTTTGATTCGACCAGTGTATCGTCGCCAATGAGTCTTTTGGCCCGTTCCTCAATAGACTCAAGCGCGTCCAGTTGGTACTTGGCAGATCCATCTCAAAGATGAGAGCAGTACTCCAAACATGACCGAACCTGGGCTTGATATATTCCCAACTGTTTTGATGCTAGTTGAGCCTTAGCCTCGATAAACGGGCCGAAATTGAGGGTGGAAGTTAGTGTTACCCCCAGAAGTTCGATACGATTGGTTATCGGCACGGTTACACCTCAGAAAGTAGGAGCTGGTTCAGATTGACTCCTTTTTGCTGAGAAGAGACACGCCTGGGTCTTAGTTGCATTAAACTTGACCAAGTTGTTATCGCCCCATTCGGAGACAGCCTTCAAGGACAAGTTCAAGCG
The DNA here is from genome assembly GCA_943138885.2 of Tholera decimalis. Taxonomy (NCBI): domain Eukaryota; kingdom Metazoa; phylum Arthropoda; class Insecta; order Lepidoptera; family Noctuidae; genus Tholera; species Tholera decimalis. The sequence continues at coordinate 38,328,644 of OW964553.2, read as the reverse complement.
CCTAACCATGTCCTCACGGAGAGACTGGATCTCTGACTCACCAGCATGCGCGCTTGATACATATCTCTCAGCAAATGTGGTGTCGTTTACATACCCAAAGGTACCGGGCATAAGCAGATCATTAATGTGCAGCAAGAATAAAGTTGCTGATAGAACCGACCTCTGAGGGACCCCGGCATTAATTGCCAATTGGCCAGAAAAGCAGCCATTTATAACCACTCGAATGAACCGATCTCTCAAGAAGTCTTCAATCCAAACGCAAAGTTGGGTGGGTAAACCGAAAGAAGGAAGCTTAGCAATAAGGCTATCGTGCCAGACCCTGTCAAAGGCCTTAGAGATGTCAAGGGAAACAGTAAGTGCTTCCCCGTGCTTCTTGATGGCCTCACTCCAGATATGAATGGCATACGCTAGAAGATCCCCAGTAGACCGGTTTTTTTGGAAGCCGTATTGTCGGTCACTGAGGATGTCGTTGGCTTCTAGATATGCCAGGAGCTTACTATTGAGTACACGCTCCATACTCATTTTGTGTATGACCTGTGACTAGAAAGTTATGAGTATATAATTATTTTATTTAATTATTACAAAATTTAAATATTAATACTATTAATATTTAAATTTTGCACGGCATATAAATATAAGGTTGCTATACATTTAGTTTTGTTTTGGCCGCAGCAATTGTCTGAATAAAAAATAAAATTCTTTGGCTCTGCCTCATCTTCACCACTAACTCGCTTCAAATAAGAAGATGATGATGAAAAACTTAATGAGGTGGAGCTAGATGAAGAGGAACTTGAACTTGAAGACGATTGTCGTGTTAGGTTTGTGTTTACTAGTGTCAGTACTTTTATATTTTCCTTATCAGATTCATAAGTACTTTCAGTGTCGTAATCAGGCACAAGATTTTTTTTTGGTTCAACTGGTTGGAACTGGTCGATCTCTTCTTGGGATTTCACACATTCAGCAACAAGTTGAGCGCGCTGAAAATGCAACTACATTTTTATGAAAGGAAATATCATTGAATATTTTTTAATTATTTATTTATTTTATTATTTATGTACACACAGTAAAATACATTAAGATAAGCATAATTATAATATCTGAGTACAAAGGTATTGCTTATTTCTTAAGAAATTTCTTCCAGCAGACCTGCGAAAGGAGAAGTGAAAAAGAAATGTAGACAATAGTGTGTGAGAACAAGAAGAGAAATAAATATGAATATGTGAAGTCTAAAACTAAAACTAAAATATACTTACACATACTTACAATGCAATAAAAATAACATATACTTAAATAAATACATAATGTTAGAATATATAAACATATAATATAAAGTTTTATATAAAATTATTTTATTATTTTTTAAAATTATTTAATTAGTTTTATATAAATTATATAATATATATAAAATTTTTAACAAAAAAAAATAAAAAATAAATATATATACATAAATAATTAACACAGTTAAGAGGAAAGGTAATGCTCTTTTAATCGACATTTGAATAGAGATATAGTTTTTAAATCACGAATGCTAGATGGAAGTGAGTTCTACAATCTTACAGCATGGACAGAGAAGGAATAAGAGTAGTAGCTAGTTTTATGTGGATGAGATTTAAGGAGGGATCTAAGGTGTGATCTACACGGTACGTCGCTAGAACGAGCGTAAGAAAAACGCTCACGCAGGTAGGAAGAGTAAGACGGGTTGTGTAGAATGTTGAAGAGGAGACACAAAATCCTAGTGTTCCTGCGAAGACGGATTGGGAGCCACTTGAGTTGCTTGCGAAGGTGAGAAACATGATCATACTTTCGAAGACCGAAAACAAAACGAATGCATAGATTTTGCAAGCGCTCAAGCTTGTTTAATAGCTCCTCGGTAGCATCCAAATAGCAGGCATCGGCATAATCTATAATCGGCTGAATAAGTGTTTGTGCCAAAGAAATTTTAGTCTTCAAGGGAAGAAGACTTTGAAGGCATTTCAGCGAATGAAAGGAAAAATTTACCATTCGGTTGACCTCATTGACCTGAGCACGCCATGAGAGATTGGAGTCAATAACTACACCCAGATCTTTAGCGGTTTCGGTATATTCAATGCGAACACCATCGAGATATAAAGGCATTAGAGATGCAACAACAGCCGCACTGCGAACGAATCTGCTGCCAATGATTATGGCCTGGGATTTAGTTGGGTTAATTTGCAAACCAAATGACTTAGCTCAAACGCTGATGCAAGCCAGGTCATGATTCATTGCAGCAATTGCAGAACCCGCGTCAGCTACAGTAAAATGTCGGTAAAGCTGCAAGTCATCTGCGTAGAGATGAAAACTAGAGGAGATTACTCTGGTAACAAAGTTTATGAAAATTGAAAAAAGAAGAGGAGAGAGAACGCTACCCTGAGGGACACCCTCAGTGAGGCTACACCAATCAGAGAAGGACTCTTCCAGGTGAACACACTGAGAGCGTCCCCGAAGATAAGAACCGAACCAGGCTAAAGTGGAAGGAGAGAAATTGATAGATTTGAGGATACCTAGTAAAATGTCGAAATCCACTGAGTTAAATGCGCTACTGAAGTCCAGCAATACAAGAACTGTAAGGGACTTATTCTCCATTGCCCAGCGGATGTTATCAGTCACTTTTAAAAGAGCGGTTACAGTACTGTGACCCGAGCGCATCACAAACTTTTAATAACAAATTGCAAGAACTTGCAAAAATTCTTACGATTTAACGTAATGTTTAATCATAAATTAAACTAAGTCTATTTTTTCACTTAGAAATAACAATATTTTAAAAATAAAATGAAATATTTCAAAATAGTTCATTTTATAACTACATATTAAAGTAAAGTAAGCCCTTACCTCTTCAAATTAAAACGGATTATTTGGTTTTATGACGAGTGCATTTATAGGAACGTAGTAGTTATAGTCTGCCTTTTGCCACCGTAAGCACAATACTAAATGGTGCCGTTTTGTGACTATTCATTGGCCCGCGGCGCGAATCAAAAAGAGATATAAAGTTTGCTATCTCGCTTGTTGTCGTCCGAATTAGACGATTGTGAGACTGTATGCAATCTTTACGGGTATTTAATTTGGTTTATGTTTAAATCTCAAAGAAATTGTTTTTTAATTATCACGGTTTATTATTAACCGTGCGACGTGTGTTGACACATTTTGTAAATAAACCCGTCGACTCAAATTAGGACGAAAATATCACGAATTTTACGAAATATAACTTTAACAGAACGACCATTTTCATAGTAGATTTGAATTATTTTAATGTGATTTTCGAGCGAAATTGAATTCATTGTAACAATTGCCAAAGCATCTACTACGAATACCACCAAAAACTAAATGTCAAAACTATCACGTTCTTGGTGTTGCCCCAATTGAAAAACAAAGTGCTTGTTGAAATACCCTTTATTATATTCAATTCATTTTTCATAATTGAACATGATTTGTCGATAAACTCCAATGAAAGCGTTTTTATCAAATTCAATCTAAGATACTTCATTTTCTAGTCCGAAAACTCTTATTTTATTAAATACACAATTCTTCCAAATGGAATTTTATTACAGACATTTCGTCTTTAATGATCTAAACTTGAAAATACATTCACCATTTGAGATTATTCTAATATCTTTCTCTAGATATTTAAATTGTTGAAAATCTTCATTCGAAATAGGTACCGAGGGAGTGATTTAATAGCACTAATGTTGACCTAAGCTCAATTTGCTTAACAAAATTTATTCCAATGTCTCAATTTGGTGAGGGCAAGGTATTTAAATTGCCTATTCTAAAAGAGTCTTATAAAGTACCCTTACAAGACTTTATTATGATCAAGTTCAAAATATTGACTACTAGCTTCAGCCCGCGACTTCGGTCGCGAGGCAGGGATTTCCCGCGTAAATTCCGATCCCGTGGGAATTCCGGAATAGAAGTAGTCTATGTGTTATTTCAGGATGTCAACCATCTACGTACCAAATTTCATTCAGATCCGTTCAGCAGTTTTTGCATGAAAGATTAACAAACATACATGCATCCTCACAAACTTTTGCATTTGTAATATTAGAAAGAACTTATATTATTGATCGAAGGGTAGAAAACAGTAAGACTAGATATCTTATTTAGGATTTTTAAAATATTCTATCTCCGAACACTATTTAAAAGAAATTATAAAATAAAATAAATAATTTCAATGATGGTAGAATTTCGACCACTGTTCAGCCAATAGTTCAAATAAAAAACCAGTTTTGTAATGATTTTTATATCCATTCAAATTTTTTTTTTCAATATCTAATATCAAATCAAACATTTGTTTTATTTCAAGTTTTTCTGTAAAACAAGAAGGCAGATCATGTTTCAATACTTTTATTTTTGATATGTGAAGTCGATAAAAATATGATTTCTTCATTAAATATATACCTAAAGAATCACTGGCTCTTACTCACGAAGTGGTTCCTAACTATGTTATTTTGTATGAATGCTCTCCCATATCGGGTTTACCCTGTAATTACAGACTATTATTACAATCCCTGATACATGTTTGTATAGATATAATTAAATGAAGGTGTATGTTGGTAGGTATTGCGTACCTAATGAAGATCGTTCGCCTAAGTCACGCACACGACTGAATCCCATTTCATCTGAATACATTGGTGGCCTGAATCACTAATTAGGTCTTGATTCTAGTAATTGTTTAGTTATGGAATAAGAGACATTGTTGCGGCTTTAATTTAAAATAAGATGGACGTATTTAAATTTCGTTTTGTTTCAATAAAAACACAGTTAAGTATATTTCTGACACAAGTGTTGAAAAATTCGTGAAACATGCCTTAATATTTTCCATTATTTTTGATATATAAAGTGCTGATTTCACCAAGATATAATAAATTGTTCAAGCTTGAATGCGGAATTATTCCGCCCGCAAATATATTATGCACATGCAGAAAGTGCCGTGATGCAACATGCAATTTCGTTTATAATAATAAACAAATATCTTATACTAGCTTGTGCTAGCGGCTTCGCCCGCGTAGGAAGTTTTTCCCGTGTAAATCCCGATTAAGTGGGAATTTCGCAAAATCCTTTCTTAGCGGATGCCTACGTCATAACATCTACCTGCATGCCAAATTTCAGCACGATTCTTCCAGTGGTTTGGGCTGTGCGTTGATAGATCACTATGTCAGTCAGTCAGTCACCTTTGAGTTATATATATTTAGACTAGTATTTGCGTGTTGCGCGAGGTGCAAGCACCACGAGTGCTTGTGAAAATAAATGGGGGGGGGGTGATGGTTGCACAATTATATTGACTAAAGCATTGCCCCTCTAAATGAAACTGAAAAAAAAAATGTTCCAAGTCTCTTAATTTCCGAGATCCGCCTAAAGGGGGTGAGAAGGGGGGCAAGGGGGGCGACTTTGAAAAATGGTTTTTACTTTACCGAACCTCCTCTATACGAATCCGTAAAAAAAATACAGGTCTCGTAGTTTCCGAGATACGATAGGGAGGGGGGAGAAGGGGGGTGAAAAGGGGAGGTTTGGCACTTTTCCCGTAGGTTTGAGAGTTACTTGTTTACGAATCTGTCAAAATATACCCACCTCCCCATCCACCATCTGGGAGAACAATTATGTCAATGAGTGAGTGAGTCAGTGAGTGAGTGGTAATTTAGCTTTTTTTAGCGTGCTCCATCTTCGACCACATCATCACTTGCCATCAGGTGAGACAGTGGTCAAACGCGAACCTATTTTAAATAAAAAAAAAATACAATAGTATTTGGACGAGAAACTCAATACTAATTTTAGACATAAAAGCCGAATAATCTTGATTAAATTTTGAATAATCTTTAAAAAAGACATGATTTTCGATTATAAAATGATTCGAGCGAAAATGTTCCAATTACGTAACTGGTCTGAGACATGTAAAGAAAAAGATCAAATAAATCATATACTAAAGTTCCATTTTGATTGTATGCGTGATTGTTTATTAAGGAGCCCCTTCTTCTGTTCTACAAAATGATGTCATACACGAACTTGATTACATCGCCGGCATAACAAACACTTCAGCACTAATTTGATGAAGCTGGAACATTCTAGAAACAGTTCCACCTTAGGCGTTAGTTAGGTTTTGCATGTTAGGCATTCTAAGTAGGTGGCTGACGTGAATCAATGTGAGATTCCACTTTATACAACTTAGAAGCTTTATTTTATATGCCTTGATTTAGTAAAAAAAATTGGTAATAAATTCGCGTTTGACTACCATCTCACCTGATGGTAAGCGATGATGTGGTCGAAGATGAAGCACGTTTACCTAGAAGTAACCTATTTACTCTTGACTTAAAGCCCCGCAGGTTATAGCTATCAGGAAACATAGACTTCGGCAGGGAATTCCACTCCTTAGTTCCTAAAACGTTTTGTGCGTATGGGTGGGATGCATGGTAGACACCATGTAACGATGACGCATCCACGTTCGTCTTGACGTAGTCCGATGATGCAACGGGCTTGGTGTATTACATTGTTAGCATATATGCGTCCAGTCTTCCGGATGCAGCTGAGTATAAGGCTGGAAACAGTGCTTGACCGACGGTCGGCGCTGACCGCCAGTCGGCGTAGCTATATCTATGCAAGCCTATGAATGCGCACTCAGCTACGCTGACGATTTTCACAACCGTCGGTCAGCGCTGACGGTCAAAATGTATGGTCAGCGCTGACCGTCGGTCAAGCACTGTTTCCAGCCTTAATGTTTTCTACGCAGTGACTGCCTATCTGACCTCCACAACCCAGTATCTGGGTAACACGATATCCCTTTGCAAGTCTAGAGTCAGATTTCCTGGCTATCCGTAACGAAAGTTAAGATAGATAGAATATACTTTATTGTACACCAACAACCTCCTCCGACCCAATTGATCACCGACTGGAGGAAAGTAAGTGAAAAACTGAAATCCACCACGTCGCCTCACTTGGACACCATTCCTGACCACATAGTCTCAGTCGCTGACACGACGGCGGCGATCGACTCGCTTACAGATCACGTACAATCCGTCCTGAACGATTGTTCAAGGGAAGTTCCAGTAGCGGTAGACCACCACTGGAAACTCCCGGACGATGTACGGAATCTGATAACCGAGAAGAACGCAGCCATCCGTGCGTACAGCGCTTTTCCCTGCGCCGCAAACAAAGCTCACATGCGCAACTTACAGCGTGCTGTAAGGAAACGCATTGCCGAGCAGCGTAATGCGAGCTGGGACAAGATGCTGAGCGAACTTGAGCCCACCCATCTTGCCTTCTGGCAGCTTCAGAGGAAGTTACGATCCACTGAAGAGGCCACAATGCCTCCTCTCATTCGTCCCGATAAGAGTGTCGCCTTCGACAACTCTGAAAAAGCAGAATGCCTAGCCGACAGCCTAGAGTCCCAGTGTTCTCCCAGCTCTCAACCAGTAGACCAAGCCCACCTCGATATGGTGAACGCCGAAGTCGAACGTAGAACTTCCCTTCCGCCCGTTGAAGATCCCGATAATCCATTGGCCCCCGTCACTCCTGATGAGGTCCAGGATATCATTAAAAGTCTCCAACCGCGAAAAGCCCCTGGCTCCGACGGCATCACTAATAGGGTTTTCAAACTTTTCCCCGCCCAGCTTATAGTGCTAATGACTGCCATCTTCAATGGCGCATTGAGCAATAATATGTTCCCCGCAACCTGGAAACAGGCCACCGTCATAGGTATTCCCAAACCAGGCAAGCCCAAGTCTGACCCGTCTAGCTACCGTCCCATTAGCTTACTCAACGTCCTTGGCAAAATCTATGACAGGCTTATATATAAGCGGCTCAAAGATTTTGCCGAAGCAAAGAGTCTTATACCCAATGAGCAGTTTGGATTTAGAACCGAACACTCATGTATCCAACAAGTCCACCGCATCATAGAACACGTCAGCGCCGGCTTCCAACGGGGCGCAATAACGGGAGCCTTATTCTTCGACATAGCGAAAGCGTTCGACAAAGTCTGGCACAATGGCTTAATCTATAAGCTATACCAACTCGGCGTGCCTGACCGTCTCGTGCTCATCCTACGGGACTTTTTATCGAATCGCACCTTTCGTTACCGAATTGAGGGGGAGCTTTCCTCCCCCCATCCCATTCGCGCAGGAGTTCCTCAAGGCTCCGTACTATCCCCCCTCGTTTTCACGCTGTTCACTAGCGATATCCCCAAGCATAAAAATACTCAGCTAGCCCTATTTGCCGACGATACGGCTATCTATTATACCGGTCTTAAACCCGATGCCATCGCTCGCACTCTCCAAACTTCCGCAAACACTCTGGCCAAGTGGTTCCGGAAATGGAGAATCGAAGTCAATCCAGACAAAAGCCAGGCAGTCCTCTTTTCTAAGCCGCGGATAAACCCACCCTCCCCCCGTCCGATTACCATGTACGGCAAGCCGATCCCCTGGGAAAAGCAAGCCAAATACTTAGGCGTGGTCCTCGATAAACACCTTTCCTTCGCTGAGCACATAAAGCAGGCACGTTCGCGCGCCGCTTTCGCTCTAGGTAGGCTCCACTTTATTCTTAGCTCCCGCAGCAAGTTATCACTCAGGTGCAAGCTGCGTATTTTCACCGCGGTCATCCGTCCCATCATGACCTACGCCTGCGTTGTTTTCGCACACGCAAAGCCCTACCTCCTCCACAAGATGCAGACCCTTCAAAACCGATTCCTCCGTAGAGTCACGGGAGCCCCGTTTTATGTTCGAAATGAGCTTCTTCACGTAGACCTCAAGATGCCCACCATCCAGCAGTTCATGAAACGTGTCTCCAAGCGTTTCTTTGATACTGCAATCCAACATAGGAATCCCCTTATCGTATCGGCCGCCCAATACGAACCCTCGCGTATCTCTAAGATTCGCCGACCAAGGCATACCCTTGTCACTCCCGATGACGCAATCACCCTGCTCCAAGAGAGCCGTAGGGAAACAAGTACAGTGGCACACAAACACAAAAACCGACCGTCCTTCCGTCCTCGCCGCCGAGGCCCGCCGCGACGTCCCCGTAATAGTCCGCCCCGACCCTTGCCAGAGCCAGCCCGCGACGCTGAGCCAGTAGCTTTAAATTCCCTTATTAATAATAAAAATGATATGATCCAGCCTGTCCCTAGCTGCCCTCCCACTGCGACGCCCTAAGCCGAGGTCCGTACCCCACAGGGGGTGCCCTTAGCGTGTAGTCGCCTAGTTTGTAAGTTTTCTAATAAGCCCTGGCTGGAGGCTTTAATTAATTTATTAATTAAGGCAACCACAGGCAAGCCCGGTTAAGCAGCCGACAACCTCAGAGGTTGACCTGCGAGATGCCACACACAAAAAAAATGTACACCAATAATTGAATCACACTTAAATAACAATATTGTAAATAAAATTGGTTACAATGGCGGTCTTATCGCTGAGAGCGATATCTTCCAGACAACCTTTGGAAGGACTACGAGCTTTAATTAAAATGGGGAGGGCTATATTAGTGTACTATTGTACAAATATTCATCGATAACAGAAAAACTAATAAAAATATACAAATATATATAAATACAATACATAAGTAGGTACATAAAATAAATAAATATATATATATATGTATTCTTTAACATCGCGTGGAGAAAAACAAAGAAATAATCATAAGTTTGAAATAAAATGATTGAAAACCGAGCTTTCAAAAACAGCGAGTGACTGAGCTTGTCTTACTGACACCGGTAATCCATTCCACAACCGAATAGCCTGCGCCGTAAACGACTGATCATAAAATTTTGTGGAATGTGTAGGCATCAAAAGTCTCAAATTCTCTGATGATCTCAAATCTCTAACATGTGTGTCATGAAGGAACTTAGGCTGAGATTCAGAGACAAGAACATAAGACGGGCGAAGACCGCTCTAAGCCAAGTCGTGGCTAAGCGCATCTTAGAAATTCGTATTCAGAGACACAGTCCCTGTCAAACTTACGTCGGTCTTAGCAAGGTCTTAGCTAAGCTTACATTCTCTTCTCTATGGCCATTTTTAAAAGCAAAATGTTCATCGGTGAGTTTACAATCGTAATTTTACAATCTAGAAGAGAAAAGAATACCACGCGCTCGAATAAATGTCAACTTTTTCATTGTCGAAATTAGTTACACCTTGGCCCACTTGGTGGCGCTAGTTCCGTCTTAAGTAGTCGATATTGTGTACTTGGCTTATCTTAGTTCACGCTAAGTTTAAGACGTGTTCCGAACGTCTCTGAATACAAATTTAAGGGTAAGTCGTTGATTTTGACAGATGGAAGTGTAAGTTCAAGCTTAGACTCGTCTCTGAATCTCAGCCTTAAAACGTTCTTTGAGATAAAAAGGAGTCGTTGGATTGAAAAGAATACTGTAAAGTAATAATAAAATATGTGCATTCCGGCGAAGGCGGATAGGCAGCCACTTGAGTTGTATAGATGACAGCCGGGACCAAAGGCTTAATGTATTTTCCGAGGCAGGGAGGATATGTTTAGATCACTCAACCACAAACCGACCGCGGCATTGCTTAACCTCTAATCGACCGACCCGTGCAGCTGTTATTATTTAGCTACAAGCTACTCACACAGATATAGGTATCAAATATGTACTAGGTTTTGTTGGGATTAGGGCTGCCATCCGTCCGGGTTTTCCCGGATTTGTCCTAGTTTGGAGAGCGTCCGGGGGGATTTACCCAATAGGCCTCTAGGTAAAACCCGGACACGCATTGGTCTTACGGGTACCAAAAAGCACGATGTCTATTATTATTTTCCTATGGTATTTCATCTCATTGTTTATGTTACGTTGATTAAATGAAAAGGAAAAGACTGTTAACTCGGCTTCATGGGGGCTGGGTCAAAATTACCCGCGCTTTTGTAGTTCGCTTATAATTTTAAAACGAGGCACGCGACGTTGCTGCTCTTCTCAGTAGCTGGAGTCATTGAGTCCCTCTACACGTTTTTGCAGCGAAATCAGTTTGGCGGGGACAGCGTTGAGAGTTACAAGTGTTGTCTTGGAAAAAAGGTAAATATGACCCATGCCTGTATTCAGTGTAACTATTTTATGCCCGGAATGTTCTAAGTTTGCCACGAGAACTTCGCAAAAAAATTGGCCAATTTTCAGGCGAACCTATAGAGGAGCCCCCAGCAAAAATAACAAGTGCTCGTAAGAGGTGTCAGGTGTATCCAGCAAGCAAAGATCGCAAAACTACACACGTATGTGAAGGATGCAACAAGCATATTTTGCCCTCAACATATCGAGCCTTTACCGCCGATTTAGCGCAACCGACAAAAACCAAATTTTACAGGAGAAGGTTTTTTTTAAATATTTTTAAATAGAAATGTGCTCGTAAATTAAAATTCTACATAAATTAATTATTTTTAGACATTTACATATATAATTAAAAAAAACACAAAAATAATAAGTATTTACTGTATTTATGGCGCTTACATTATTTTTGCTGTCATAATCTAAGGTTATTTTAACGTTTACGATAAAAATATTTAATAAAATTACTATATGCAAGACACTATATTTGATAAATAAATAGGCATTTCAAAAGTTGTTAAGTCATATTATAATTGAAAATATGTTTATTTATATTTAATATTTGGAATAATGAGATCAATCAGCTTAGTTTAACTTATCTTCGATATAAGTATTAGGCTAGGTAATGAAATAAATTATTTCTTCTGGTACGAATCATCTTCGTTCGTTTTAACTTAACACCACGTATTGTTACATAATGGCTTTTAAACAAAATATTATATATAATCAAAACAATATTTATATTAAATATTTGGGATATTTAATATTTATATTAAATATTTCACACCCGAACAGCTGCTCAATCTCTATCAAGCCCAGGTTCGGTCGTGTATGGAGTACTGCTCTCATCTTTGGGATGGATCTGCCAAGTACCAACTAGATGCGCTTGAGTCTATTGAGAAACGGGCCAGAAGACTTATTGGCAACGATACACTGGTCGAATCAAAGCTCCAGAGCCTTGAACATCGGCGACGAGTTGCCAGTCTATCGGTTTTCTATCGGTTACATTTCGGGGAGTGTGCGATGGAATTACACAATCTAATTCCGTCAAGCCCGTTCCATCATCGGACTACAAGACAAACGGCGATGCGCCATCGTTACATGGTGGACATCCCACCTATACGCACTAAACGTTATGGGAATACCTTCATTATGCGTACGGCTAAGGAGTGGAATTCCCTGCCGGAGTCTGTTTCCTGATAGCTATAACCTAGGGGTCTTTAAGTCAAGAGTGAGTAGTTTACTTTTAGGTAAGCGTGCTCCATCTTCAACCACATCATCACTTACCATCAGGTGAGATGGTGGTGAAACGCGAGCCTATTATCAATAAAAAAAAAATAGTGAGATTAATCAGATTATGTACCTATTAAGTACTTATATAAAATTAAGTAAAGTATTTTTAATTCTCCTTATCCGAATCATCTTCGTCCGTTACAGCTAAAGCATCATGTGTGGTTCCATCATGCCTCATACTTAAATATTCTTGATGTTATTGTTGCATGGCTCCTGTAAATCTTTGTATTTAGCTGCTGAAATTTTGAGCTCTTCGTAGTATGAAGGTGTGGGTCCTTTTTGGACAGTAGCACTGTTTGCTCTGGGTCTGATGATGAAATCCATATTAATTTCGTAATTGCCACTATCTTCAAAGAAACCGTATTTAAATTTAACAATGGGATTATTTTTATGTAATTGCATCACTCTTAAGAATTAATATTAATTTTAAATTTAACTGACAATAAAGCTTATGAAAAGGACTTCCAATCCATTAAGTCTCCATACTTTAAAACATTTACAATGCAGCTTTTAGGATTATATCTAGCATTAGTTATCATTGTTGGCCAGTCAGAAGGAGCCCATACTGTTTTATTACGAACAAAACTTTCAATGGTGCTATGAATGGAGTCCACAGGCATCATAAATAAATAAAAAAATAAAATAAACATCATTTCATTATTTCATAGTGTGTCCAGGTAAAAGGTAAGTTACCTTTATTTATGTAATTGTTATTGCGGTTTTCAAGAAATGAATTAACGTTGAAATCATGACAGTTTCTATTTTGCCACAGTATGGGTACCTTTTTGGTCCAACATTTACTTTCATTATAGTATGCTTTCTCGAGTAATACAAGGTCACACTTTTACCATGTGGAGTATTGAGGACTTTTTCTAATTCAAGGCTCACGCATAAGGAGTTAGAATTAGTTACTTTGCAAATTGCTTGTTGTCGCTTACGTTAAGGCTTTTAAAATATATGTATTCACGATAATTTTAGCACTTGCTATAACTTTATAATGGTTTTTTTTTTGAGGAAAACGTCACCATGGTTAGGTCCGTTACGGTTTAAAATACTAGATACAATAAAAAAGTATTTTCGACAAAAGTGTCGCTTACGATAATTTGGCGGTAAAGGCTCGATATAGTGCCTTTCTGCGTCAATTGTATTAATAATGATGAGTCTGATTAGCTTTTTTATATTATTTTATATAAGATCATTTATAAAAGTGCCTTTAGAAAACCAAAGACTGGTTAATATTCTATTTATGTTAAGTTTTGGTAAAGGAAGCCAAATTTGTTGATTTTTGAGTGCATAGTTTTCAAAACGTAGTTCTTATTAATAAAAATTTCTATTTTCATTGTGTTTATAGTTTTTTATTACCCTTATAACAGTCAATTATTGTAGGCAAAAAATATTAATTTTCTCATATACATGCAGAAATATTCGCATTCCTTATCCGGGTAATGATGACCCAGCCCCCACGTCCGTGTAACAATTTTCCACCCCCATGACGCCGGGTAGGTAAAACCCGGACACACATTGGTCTTACGGGTACCAAAAAGCACGATCTCTATTATTATTTTCCTATGGTATTTCATCTCATTTTTTATGTTACGTTGATTAAATGAAAAGGAAAAGACTGTTATTAAAAAAGTTCTAAAGCTCTACAATTATATCACTTTTTCAGTAAACAAAAAGAAAAACCATAATTAAACATCGTTTTTAGTTTCAAGTTCAAAAATGTATTTTTCTACGGTGTCCGGGGAAATACTGTGTTTTTACCCGGGGAAATACTGTTTTTGTCCGGAGTTTATAAGTCTTTATCTGGGGCCGGCAAATTTTGGTGATGGCAGCCCTAGCTACGTTTAATATAAAAATAAGTAGTAAAACGTGTATGCAAAAAGCTTTTTCCTATTAATAATTTTAATGGCATTAGGATAGTTGTAGTCTGGTGACATTAATCTCTGTTCTTGTGGAAAGCATGAATGTTTTCCGAGATAAAAAGTAGCCTGTGTGTTCAGATTATAATCTATTTCTCCGTTATATTCCATCCAAATCCTTTGAGTGATTTTGGCAAGATTGTGTATCAAATATTAATTCAACAAACATATACTTACGAATTTGTAACATACTATAGACTAATATTAAAAGTTAGTTATGAGACGTTAGTTGGCTTAAACTAACTAAAGGAGCTCGTGGCTAAAACAATACAGTCACTCAGGCCGATCTTTAAGGTGAAGCAAACCTTTGTAAGGTTGGTTCATGGATGTTTAATAGAAATTAGAAACCAATAACCTAGCCCTCCGGTTAGGACCAGGCCCGCCTCAAAGAGCAGTCAGCAGCATTGACGGGGTCCAACAAGACTATTGCCTGCCGGGTTGCGGGAATGTTCTAACGAGATACCGCGGCCCCGGAACGTGAAGTGAAGGAACAGGGTGGGTTTTTAGTCAGTAGAAGAATGACAGTTCATGCCGCTCCACCCAAAGCGGAAGAAGTCATTAGTTGATTTTCCCACCGAACAAATGGGGCGGTGGCAAGCTTCATAATTCCTCGTTAGTCTACCGTACTGTTTCTTTTCTTGTGTATTTGTAGACTATTGACCGCAGTCTTGGCAGGGTCGGTCTTTAGCCCTTAAAGGACATTGTTAGATTTTAGCCTATGAACCGATATGAATATAAATTATATGATTTTTACATTTCTTTTTATACTGCTTGAAACATATTTTAGTATTCCACGGACACTTAAAATAAATAATTTCTAAATAAAAAGTTGGGTCACGATTAACGAATGCTTGGTGCCGTAAAAAATGTCTATTGGCCAGCTAGTGTTGCCGATTTACGGGATTTTTCCCCGATTTCAGGAAATACGAACGGTTGTCGGGATTAAATCAGAAATTGATAAAATTCGAAATATTTCGGGTGTTTTGAACGTATTGATAGAAATAAAAATAATAATAAAATATTAAATGGGTTACGTTATTAATTTAACACTAGTAAATAATATGCAATCGTCAGCTAATTGAGGACGGGAAATCCCCATGCTTCTTCAGTCTGACGCTTTGTCTCATTCACTTAGTGAAACTCACATTCGTTTGTTCAATTGACTGATTATTTCTGAATTTGAGTTGGTCACATATAGGTACATAATAATATGAATTCAATAAATTAAATAGGCACTGTATCCTACAATTGACAATAAATAAATGAATATCAGAAAAAATATTTTTTAAAAACAATAACCGAAATCGGGAATTTCTGGCATGGCATTCGGGTATGATAGCTTTTCGTAATTAGCAACACTGGTGTGCTTATACTTCACTTCGTTTCAATTTTTATTGCACCGTTCTTTTCTTTGCGATTTTATATACGTTTTATGGTTTTATTCTTCATTAACTTTATTACTCACTGTCTTCGGTGTTCGTATCATCTTTATGCCGATGATCTTCAATTATATACAGCTGTGCGGGTAGAAGGTTTGTCAGACGCTATAGGGGATGTAAACCGAGATTTGGAGGCTATCAATAACTGGTCTGATAGATTTGGAGTGTCAGTAAACCCCTCAAAATGTCAGGCCATCGTTATTGGTAGTTCACGTATGATGGGTAGAGTGGCGGCTATCTCTCTACCTCCTATTATTTTTAATGGTGTCGTCATTCCCATTAGCTCCAGCGTAAAAGATCTCGGTTTGCATCTTGACTCGACACTTGGCTGGCAAAGTCAAGTATCTAGTGTCAGCCAAAGGGCCAATGGCACTTTGCGTTCTTTGTATCGTCTGAGGAACTTTTTGCCTGTTAAGACAAAGACTATGCTTGTGCAGACTTTAATTTTCCCTTTGATTGACTATGGTGACGTGTGCTACTACGACCTGAATGCAGTCTTGCTGAATAAGCTTGACCGTATTCTTAATAACTGCATTCGGTTCATATTTAACTTAAGGAAATATGACCATGTCTCAAGTTTCAGGTCTGAGCTTAAATGGATGACCATTCGTCAGAGGAGAAGTTTGCGCGCTTTGACAACGCTTTTCTCATTACTCAACTCTCCCAGCCCACCTTCTTATCTATTATCTCACTTTCAATTTCTATGTTCTTCACACAATAAGAATCTACGTTCATCCAATAATCTTCTCTTACTCTGTCCTTCTCATACTTCTGACTTTGTTCATTCTTCTTTTCATATCCAGTCGATTCTCCTCTGGAATGCGCTTCCTCTCGAGATCAGGACGGCTGACAATCGCTACGCATTTAAAAGGAAATTGCGGATCCACTTTCTTCACCAATAAGCAGAATTTCCATATTTAATTTTCATTTGCTTCTTAAGTATATATGTATGTATATGTATTTATTCATATATATTATTTATGTTGATTTCTATTTTATGATATTAGGTTTTTTTGTTTTATCACTATTATCTATTATAATTATTTTTCCAATATAATGTTCACGTACATATTGCACCTTCCACTCTATCTCTTCACCACTCATGGTTGACTGGTAGAGAATGCCTACGGCATTAAGTCCGCCTTTGTACCTATGTGCATAAAGTGTAAATAAATAAATAAATAAATAAACTTAGGCTTGGTAACTTCAGATTGCATACTTGTGTATAAAGGACTCTGTAAATCTTACTATCTGGCTATTTTCGAACTTGATTTGGATGAATTGATTATTTTTGTATCTTCAAGTGTCCGTTAGTAAAAATTGATTTACTATGATTCCATAAAATATTTAGAGTCTATCTAAGTCATTTTAGATTCAAACGATTCTTAGGCGTGACATGTATGGAGCCGGAACAATGTCCTTTCTCTGGACCACAAGTATTTTCACGTATGTGTTTTCGACGTCTGATATGTCCAAATAATGAGAAAAAAAAAACATTGAAATATAGAAGAAAGACGCAAAAATAAATTAATTTCAAAGCATAATATTATGCCAAATATATACAGTACAAATAAAAAAAGTGTTCTTTAAGTTCAAGATAAAAAGACAGCTGACAAAACGTCAAAGAAATATAAAAATGGCTACATGTTGAGTTGATAGCCAGATGGGTAAATCAGGGTGAACTAATTGTTAACCGTATCACAGATTCCATAATGAAAAAAATTGCTATAGAAATACAAGTATGTACGCAAATCAAAACTATGTAATTTCATGCTAATTATGATAATTATTTAATTTGTTTTAATGAGACTTATATGTAGGTACGGACATTTACACATAATATGTAGGACCAAATAATTAGTTAGTTAAGAACTTTTTCGGAAAAGACAGAACAGTGGAGTAATTTTAAGATGAGAAATCAATTTTTCCGATAGTACTCCCACATTTTATCACTGCTTAGCTATTGAAAAAGTCTATCACTAATGTAATTTCAATCTAATGGAGATATATATACATATAAATAAAATTAATATACGTTTGTGATTTTAAAAGTGGTTATAATTACTTATACGATACTAATACACAAACAAACTTTTTATGTCAATTTTTCGGTCTGTCGTTCTGTTCGTCTGGGTTAATCTCTGGAACAGCTTAACCAATTGCAATGGGAAGTTCTACAATGAAAGATGGAGGAGGTTATTAGCCAATACATACATAGGCTTTTGTATGCCTTCCCATGGGATCAGGATTTACATGT
Source organism: Tholera decimalis (assembly GCA_943138885.2). NCBI lineage: Eukaryota > Metazoa > Arthropoda > Insecta > Lepidoptera > Noctuidae > Tholera > Tholera decimalis. Next base: position 38,310,707 of record OW964553.2, on the reverse strand, counting down.
TTAAACCTCCCATGCAAACGGAGTCACGGGTTAGTAAATTATAGCTAGTAAATTATATATTTGTGTGAATCATTTCTTTTATGATACGTAATGCTTTGTAAATATTGACTACAAAAATACAAAAAAATGTTCTCTTTTATTGATAACGGAGCAGACGTCTAAATTGAATTGTATCGTATATGTTACAGAATGAAATATAGTGAAAATGACAAAGCTTCGAGACATCATGTATATTACATGAGACTCTGTTAGAAGCCATGAAATAGATCGAATATAAACTTAGTTTAAATTACGCTCTTCCACCGATTTGAGTTATATACAACAACAACATCACGCTTGTACTTTTCGGGGGAATAGGTAGATTTCTTTTACGTGAAGCACTATTTGTACAGCAGTTTTCTAAAGTCGCCTTTTGTAAGTTAAGTTTGGAGGCATGTCCAAAATCAAATGAGACTTATTAAAACTAGGCTGAAAAGAAGCACTTTTATGAATGTCAAAAAGACAGCCCCTACGACCCCATCACCCACCCCTCGCATTAGATCAATAGAAGTAATTGCTCAACAAACTTCCCAGAACCACATGTCTCTCTCTTTTTTGTTTTTTTTTTTCTGGTTGGGAATATCATCGAATGACTTCTCCCGCTCTGGGTGGAGCGGAAGGCAGTGTCAGACTTCTACTGACTAAGAACCCACACTGTTCCTTCAGCTGCCCTTAAGTTCCGGGGCCGTATCTCGTTAGAACATTCCTGCAACCCCGTACGTTCCCGCAACCCCGGAAATTCCCGCAACCCTACATTATTAATTGCTTAGCCTTTTCCCAACTGCGTCGTTGTCGGCTTCCAGTTTAGCCGGGTGCAGCTGAGTGCTCATGTTTTAAAGGGAGTGACTCTCTGATCTTCACAAACTAATACGTAGTTAACACGATAGGTACTGTAACGGGGGCTTGTGTGTACTCGGGAATTCAATACAAACGCGATAGGTTTTATCCTTTATACAACGTGTAACGGAAACCCTATATCTATCCAAAAGGACTGAAGACAACATCTGGTATGGAGTCTCTATTCAAAGTTTCAGCTCAAAATAAGTGACTCACAGAATTGATACCAAATTATTGGTTTCATATATTTCTTGAATACCAATCATAACAAACGTGTCACAGCACTACGAGGGTCAATAACTTTCCACGTCACTTGCCAATAACACGATAATTCTTTTCGTTCTTCTTAATTTGAAAAATTCGGTCTCTGGTATCAGTGTATTGGAATTTGTAAGTTCTAAACACGTAGACTTAGGATTACAAAACCCTTGCCATATCGTTTGTTATCATCCAAAGAAGCCATGCACTTAGTATGTATATACCCTTTAAATTACACGTTGTATATTATTATGTTCACATGTATGGAAGATAAATGTAATTATATTTTTTAAATTATTTTGATGTCGAGCCTGCTCTGCTCGCGGAATCCCAGCCGGCTCTCTCTTTTTCTTAAAACAATTCGCTCGCATGTCAAACATTGCGGTCGAAATTCAAATTATACCAGCCAGTGCGATGGGCTGACCGCTCGCATAGCAGAACTCCACAGTATCTACCTCTTGGCAAGACTGGGGTCAGATTTTCTGGGTTCTGACTACCGTAGTGTCAAATATGTACAAATGGCAGCTGGGACGTTAACGTGCTTCTCGAGACACAGGGTAATTTCGAACTGCCTTAGCATGGTCACCCGCCATCGCACCAATCTTGGCTAGCATTGCTTTTCCTTGAAGATTGAGCTGTATGGCTGTTATATTTTTTCAATAAACTTCCTCGAAAACTGGCTCTTATCGCACTATGATTAGGTTCAACATGCAATGTATTACACACTCGTGGATTTTTCAAATTTTTCGCACACGAGGGTTTACCATTCCAGATTTTGCCACAGATGACATTAAAAAACTATTCCATTCCCATTGAGATAGGAAAAGTATCTACCTATCAATTCCCTATATTCGGCGGTGATTGCTTTTTTTTCACAGCAAATAAAATTGCGTTTATGAACAGAATATCAGAAATAAACATAATTATTTATAAAATAATTATGCTTTTATCAACAAATTAACATTTATTTGTGTTCTAAATAAATAAAAAAATATTTTATTTTAATATCAGACTGTTTTGCAGCTTCATACCTTTGCTTCTCTTGTAAGCCGCGAAGGTAAAGCGCGGGGAAAATTAAATATTTTAATGACAAAAATACTTTTCGTTCTGTTATTTTATTTCTTCAAAAGTGTATTGATAAACGTGGACATTTGTTACTGCAGTACTCGGCTCCATAACCCCCTCACCTTGCCGCTTGGGCGTAACTCCGCCTCGGCCTCAATAACAAACTTTCTCCACTTGTATCAAAATGTACTATACCCTCATAGGTAAATAATAACAGCCACACACTCCTCTCACTTCTCACTTCTCTCACTTTTAAACAGAATTACATTAAATAGAATACCACATGTTAACTGGAACAAAACATTATACCAACAATTTAATAGTTAACAACAATAAGATAAACAAATAGGTTATTAATTATTTTAACTTTGAATAGGATTTGAAAGGGGTTTTTAATGGGTCTACTAACCTTATTCATACACGATTTGGTTCATGAGGTAGCGCTTAAGGCGATACCAAAATAAATTAGGGGTTTTTTCGTCAACATTTATTTCACTATTCCAGCAAGTATGGATTTAATTTTTGGTAATATGTTTATTGACTATTTCATTAATACTTTGACCGAAGCAAAACGCAATTGGGTTAAATTTGCTCCGTCGAATTTGATTCCGAAAAGACCTCTATTCTTTTTTATTGTTCACTATAATTCTAAAATCCTAAGGAATTTCATTTCAAAATTGCATTCAAAATGTGCATAATAGGTAATTGAAAACTCTGACTGAAAATATTTTTTGATACATAGCTTAATTTATTTTTAAACAATTTTTATTTGGTTTGGCGCTTACGTTGTTTTATTTTGGTTCCAGCGTATTGTTGCGCTCTCTTTTTTTCGCACGTGGAAGTAATAGACTCTGTCACTTTCTTATGCCCGCCCAGTTCGCCTGCGGCCTTTGTCTGTGATAGACCTGTGTCGATTCCTCCCGCAACCGTGATTATAATTTTTTATCGAAATAGTTATTGTTTAGTCTTGTTTTCTGATTTTATTTATCTATATTTGACAAGTGAACAATGTTTATATAACATTAGTTTACCGATATGGGGAATAAGTATAAAAGACAACGAAAGGTGAAAAAATTGGCCAAGTGCGAGTTGGACTCGCCCATGAAGGGTTCCGTAGTAACTATAATAAATATAATATAATTAATATATTTATTTGAAAAAAAAAAAACAAAAACCTTACAAATTTCTTAAAAGTAGCTTATTTACAATTTTTACAACTACGCCAAATAACTTTGTTTTTCATAGTGTTTGTATGAATTACAAAGTTATATTTGCGGTTTTAGAAAATATACTGTATCTCAAAAAATGTTGACTCGATCTCGTTCAAACTAATTTTGATTGAAAGTTTACATTAAGATCTACAACATACGGTTTTTTTAGATTTTTCACTTTATTATTATAGAAGTTAGAGGGGGGACACACATTTTACCACTTTGGAAGCGTATATCTTTTAAACGAATAACTTTATGAAAAAGTAATTTTAGAAACCTTAATGTCATTTTTAAAGACCTGTCTATAGATACCACACACGTATAGGTTTCATGAAAAAAAATATTTTCAGTTTCAGTTCCATGTATGAGGAGCCCCCTTTATTTTAAATATTTTTTAAATTTTCTCTTAAAATCGGAAAGCGGTTCACAGAATACATCTATCTATCAAGTTTTACATGTATAGTCTTAATAGTTTCGGAATAAAATGGCTGTGACATACGGACGGACGGACAGACAGACAGACGGACAGACATGTCGAAACTATAAGGGTTCCGTTTTTTGCCATTCGGCTACGGAACCCTAAAAACCGACATTTGGAACGCCTGAGGGATCATGCTCGTAAAATGACGGAAAATAATTGGCCAAGTGCGAGTCAGACTCGCCCATGAAGGGTTTCGTAGTAACTATTATAATATAATATGTATATTTATTTGACGAAAAACAAAACCTTACAAATTTCTTAAAACTAAGTTATTTACATTTTTTACAACTACGCCAAATAACTTTGTTTTTCATAGTGTTTGTATGAATTACAAAGTTATATTTGCGGTTTTAGAAAATATGTTGTATCACAAAAAATGCTGACCCGATCTCGTTCAAACCAATTTTGGTTGAAAGTATGCATTAAGATCTACAGACATATATTTTTTTAGATTTTCATTCCATTATTACAGAAGTTAGAGGGGGGGGGGGGGGGGAGGTACACATTTTACCACTTTGGGAGCGTATATCTTTTAAACGATTGACTTTATAAAAAGTAGTTTCAGAAACCCCTATGTCATTTTAATAGACCTGTCTATAGATACCACACACACATAGGTTTCATGAAAAAAAAAAAATATCAGTTTCAGTTCCATGTATGGTGAGCCCCCCTTTATTTTAAATATTTTTTTTATAAAATCTGAAAGCGGTTTACAGAATACATCTACCTACCAAGTTTCACATGTATAGTCCTAATAGCTTCGGAATAAAATGGCTGTGACATACGAACGGACACACGGACAGACATGACGAACTATGAGGGTTCCCTATTTTTTAATATTTACATACCAGTTTTATTTTACAGAGACAAAATCACAGCGCCGGAGCAGACCTCGGATATTACATGTGATTCGGAAAACAGAAGATTAGAGTCGCCATTATAATTTTTAAATTTGGATGATCAACAGTGTCTAACTACTAACTTCTTGGAAAAAAATTAGTCAGTAAACTGTTTATTTCCTATTAAGATAGAAAGAAATACATTGGCGCGGATTGTCTTGTTCACAAACTAAACTAAAGTTCAGTGCATCTTTTTCTTACTATTTCATTATAAAAGGACAGAAAATATTAGTTTATTTCTGTCAAATTAGTCAGCGTCTGACGTAAATTGACGTATTTTTAGTAACCAATTTTTTAATCGAGTCTAAAATTGTCTATGGAATATCTTAATTTGACAGGACTAAACTAATATTTTTCTTCTGCTTTTTTCTTAATGAAATAGAAAGAAAGTGCGTTGCCAGGGCCAAAATTCGTGGTGGCAACTGTGGCAAGGCATCTGCCGGAGATTTTTCACTCTTACTTTAAAGGTGGCAGACGGGTCATATGTGGAAAAGAACACAGAAGCCGACAGAGAGCTCCAAACCGATTCGAAGACCGGTCGAAGTCCGACCGACAAAGTGCGCACAATAAATGTAGAGGAGAATTACATAGTATGACAAAGTGGTATATTGACCAAGTGAGGATGGTGCCCTGTAGTACGTCTGGTATATTAATACTGAAAGCCATTACCAATGATATTGCCGTTATTCATGAAATCAGTCATCGTGTTTTTTTCTATATATTTTATTTCTATTTATCAAAGTAATCACCCATGCAATCGATGCATCTTTTCCAACGCACTGGTAGCTCATTGATACCCTTCTTGAAGAAATCGGTTGGACGGGAGGCAACAAATTCTGCAAAGGCATTTTTACTGCCTCTATGATGTTGATTTTTTTCCGAGAAGTTTAGAATTCAGGAAAAAGTAGAAGTCTGTAGGTGCAAGGTCTAGTGAGTACGACAGATGGCGGAGAACTTCCAACACCAGCTCTTGTAACTTGTAGACCGTCTGCTGTGTAGTATGAGGACGCGCGTTGTCGTGCAAGAGCAGCGGAGCCGAGCGATTGACCAAAGCTGGTTGGAGATGTGCGAGCTTCTCCATAATTGTGTTCAGTTCTGCAGTAATGCTCATCCTGTTTGGTAGATAACTCATTACACCAGGGTTAGACCACCAAACAGGGACCAACACTTTTCTAGGGGTCAGTTTTCGTTTAGGAAAACGTTTAGATGCTAATCCAGGATCTAATCAATTTCGCTTACGATTGTCGAACAGGATCCATTTTTCACCGCAGGCAACAAAATTATTTCGTTTGTGTGCCTGTTAAGCAGTGCAAGGTACGTCTCGATGCGTACTTCGCGGTGATGATCACTGAATTCGTGGGGCAGACATCAAGCTTTTTTACCTTGCCAATTTGACGCAAGTAAACCAATATTGTTTTGATACTAGCGTTGAAAGCTGCTTCTAATTCAGCCGCAGATTGGGTGTCATCAGCTCCCACAATCGCCTTTAATTCGTCATGGACAACCAAAGGGTTCATTTTTCAAGTCGAAATTTCCAGATCGGACACGAGCAAACTAATAACGGGTGGTGCATTCATTTTTAGAGTTCGTTTTGTAAACGTCGTTGAGGTTGTGGGCCGTAGGTACAAGGGGCACGGTTATGCCAAACTTTGAAACAAGAATTCCAAATTATAAAATAAAATTAATTTGAAATTATAATTATTAGCCAAAACAATATGATTATCGAACTCAAACTCAACATATTTATTTCAGATAGGCCCACATGGGCACTTACAATACGTCAGAAGTTAGTGCATGGTTTGAAATTGGGAGAAAAACCGGCAAAAAAACTCCACAGTATCCATGATACAGATTAAGAGGACAGTATATGATTTAATATTATAATTTGAAATTGCCAGTACGGCAAAACAGCGAATTCATAGGTAAAGCCCTGTTATTATATATCAAATATTTATAAATTATTTAAAAATTAAACATAACTGACAACGAGCAGTACTGAAAGTGATGCTCTTTAAACCAAGAGAGTTCTCTACTGACCATGGGACCGCCGGAGCCCTGCAGCACCGGAGCCGTGTCAGAAACTAGAGGCATAGTTTCTGTCACGGCTCCGGTGCTGCAGGGCTCCGGCGGTCCCATGCAAGCTTATCCTCGCAGATGTGTTTCACGCTCACCACCGCGGCTGCGGCTTGCTGTCTGGCTTCGCCGACTAGCCTCAGCCGCGGCGGCGAGTGTTAAAACCACCTGCTCCTCACCTCGCGGGCCGCCTCGCCCCTCCGCGCCTACGCGATTTTAAATAACACTCTAGGGGTAGGACAGACATGGAACAGACGTGGAATCGGTTTCGCAGCAATTCGTTTCTGTCACGCCGCTTCCGCAGCACGCTCAATCAAATTACTCGCAATATTATATATTTTAAACGATAGGCTTAATGATTTTCGATTAAATAAACGTTATATCCAATAACGTTATACGAAATAAGTTTTAGAGTATATAAATGTTATGTCTAAAGAAATTACATCAACAGTTGGTATAACTCACTATCTTGTGAACGTTATTGAAATGAAAATATACCAAATAACTTTTTATGATATGAGACGCACCCCGCTAAATCAGTACGGATTTGTTTCGAACAGACCAGTTAAAAAACCGTGTTCAATTCAATTGCACACTATTTTGTAAAACCTCTTTTAACGTTGCTTGACCGCAAAAACGTACTCATTTGACGCGAGTTGAGCACGGGTTGGTTGAATTGTGTAGTAATACAAAAGCGTGTGTATTTCGCGAGACCGATGTCGCCAGTTGGACACGGAAAGGGAAATACGCGACGATGATTTAGTGCATTCACTAGAGGTCAGTGAAGATGATGAGCCTCTACCATATGAAATAGAGATTGAAAATAATGATATGACTGGTAGATCCTCGGTACATGAGAGATCCGTGATCCAGAATATGTAATTAATAAAAATAGGGGCAAGGATACAAACAAAGAAAATAAAACACGCGGGGGAAATGTCTCTGATGAAATATTAAATGAAGGCGACAGACATGTATTCCAAGAAAATAGTGTAGTTATAGATTTTAGTAATTTTTAATTAAATCTCTGACTTTTATTCGTAAGAAAATATCCATCAAAAATTTAATTGGATGAATAATCTTTAATTAATTAATAATAAATTAATAGTTTAAAAATCACTAGAAAAACACGCTTTTATAAGTGCACGTAAAAACAAAAAATTTGTTCGCGCTTTTCCTTTTTTTTTGTAGCCTCCGTTTTCTTTGTGTTGCTGTTTCTTTTTTTATATTATTCCCACGAGTAATGAACAATTAAACGGTCAATCACCCCAGAGGATTTGAAAGTGACATCACAAAAAGTTGACAAAAAGGTTAAGAAAACCGATAACGGATTTTCTTTAGGTTTGTTATCCTCAAACCTGATCCTGTTTGAAACCTGATCGTGTTCAAAGTCCATTACGTGGCTTTTCTCACAAGTACAAACACGACTATGATACGATATTCCATCATGGAATGCCACTGCCTATCTTCCGGCTTCATCATCAGACCTTGAAACCTAATCGTGGTCAAAGTTCATTACAAGACTTTTCTAAGAAATCCAAAACAGCTATGATACGATTTTCCATCATGAAGTTCCAGTTCATATCTTCCGGCTTCATCATCAGATCAGTTCGACAGTACCATATTATTGTATTGTCATCAGAACTACATACAGTTGCTAATTTTCATTACGCTACGACCCTTGGAAGATGGTTAAAGTAGTTGCCATAGATTCCATTACATAGTTAGTTACATACAGGTCGACCTAATAAAAGCGTGTTAAAAAGCGTAGTTTCGAAGCAACTTTTGGTTACTACTCATTTTAAGTAAATTAATTAAATAAAATCATAGTAAGAATTTGTTTACTACACTAGTAGTTCTTTTTCTTAGGTCAATATGACCATTTACTGTTACGGTCTGTGCATTTACACACGTTATATTATTTTTTGTCATTCTTAAATAAAGTAAAACACTAAATACCTAACAATATAATGAATAAGTTAGTTTAATTCAGATTAAAAAGAAATGTATTTGATTTTGGCGACTCCGTGCCTTCTCTATTCTAAAACATCAAAACACACGAACTACATCGCAAACTCACCGCGAGCGTGCGCTCGAGTTTGCAATGTATTCTAGCGGGGGTGCTCCCCGCGTCTTCCGTTAAGCTACGCCCCTCGAGCTATGTCTTATTTTTTACGTATCACCTTAATGACAGTAAGCCGATCTATTGTTACATTTGTTACCCGTATCGTTCAGGGCTCACGGTCTGTCATTACTCATGCTTGCGAATCTCGTCCTTCTGCCATTTTTTTTTTTTTTTGTTTGGCATCTCGCAGGTCAACCTCTGAGGTTGTCGGCTGCTTAACCGGGCTTGCCTGTGGTTGCCATAATTAATAAATTAATTAAAGCCTCCAGCCAGGGCTTATTAAAAACTTACAAACTAGGCGACTACACGCTAAGGGCACCCCCTGTGGGGTACGGACCTCGGCTTAGGGCGTCGCAGGGGAGGGCAGCTAGGGACAGGCTGGATCATATCATTATTATTATTAATAAGGGAATTTAAAGCTACTGGCTCAGCGTCGCGGGCTGGCTCTGGCAAGGGTCGGGGTGGACTATTACGGGGACGTCGCGGCGGGCCTCGGCGGCGAGGACGGAAGGACGGTCGGTTTTTGTGTTTGTGTGCCACTGTACTTGTTTCCCTACGGCTCTCTTGGAGCAGGGTGATTGCGTCATCGGGAGTGACTAGGGTATGCCTTGGTCGGCGAATCTTGGAGATACGCGAGGGTTCGTATTGGGCGGCCGATACGATAAGGGGATTCCTATGTTGGATTGCAGTATCAAAGAAACGCTTGGAGACACGTTTCATGAACTGCTGGATGGTGGGCATCTTGAGGTCTACGTGAAGAAGCTCATTTCGAACATAAAAGGGGGCTCCCGTGACTCTACGGAGGAATCGGTTTTGAAGGGTCTGCATCTTGTGGAGGAAGTAGGGCTTTGCGTGTGCGAAAACAACGCAGGTGTAGGTCATGATGGGACGGATGACCGCGGTGAAAATACGCAGCTTGCACCTGAGTGATAACTTGCTGCGGGAGCTAAGAATGAAGTGGAGCCTACCTAGAGCGAAAGCGGCGCGCGAACGTGCCTGCTTTATGTGCTCAGCGAAGGAAAGGTGTTTATCGAGGACCACGCCTAAGTATTTGGCATGCTTTTCCCAGGGGATCGGCTTGCCGTACATGGTAATCGGACGGGGGGAGGGTGGGTTTATCTGCGGTTTAGAAAAGAGTACTGCCTGGCTTTTGTCTGGATTGACTTCGATTCTCCATTTCCGGAACCACTTGGCCAGAGTGTTTGCGGAAGTTTGGAGAGTGCGAGCGATGGCATCGGGTTTAAGACCGGTATAATAGATAGCCGTATCGTCGGCAAATAGGGCTAGCTGAGTATTTTTATGCTTGGGGATATCGCTAGTAAATAGCGTGAAAACGAGGGGGGATAGTACGGAGCCTTGAGGAACTCCTGCGCGAATGGGATGGGGGGAGGAAAGTTCCCCCTCAGTTCTGTAACGAAAGGTGCGATTCGATAAAAAGTCCCGTAGGATGAGCACGAGACGGTCAGGCACGCCGAGTTGATATAGCTTATAGATTAAGCCATTGTGCCAGACTTTGTCGAACGCTTTCGCTATGTCGAAGAATAAGGCTCCCGTTATTGCGCCCCGTTGGAAGCCGGCGCTGACGTGTTCTATGATGTGGTGGACTTGTTGGATACATGAGTGTTCGGTTCTAAATCCGAACTGCTCATTGGGTATTAAACTCTTTGCTTCGGCAAAATCTTTGAGCCGCTTATATATAAGCCTTTCATAGATTTTACCGAGGACGTTGAGTAAGCTAATGGGACGGTAGCTAGACGGGTCAGACTTGGGCTTGCCTGGTTTGGGAATACCTATGACGGTGGCCTGTTTCCAAGTTGCGGGGAACATATTATTGCTCAATGCGCCATTGAAGATGGCCGTCATTAACACTATAAGCTGGGCGGGGAAAAGTTTGAAAACCCTATTGGTGATGCCGTCGGAGCCAGGGGCTTTTCGCGGTTGGAGATTTTTAATGATATCCTGGACCTCATCAGGAGTGATGGGGGCCAGTGGATTATCGGGATCTTCGACGGGCGGAAGGGAAGTTCTACGTTCGACTTCGGCGTTCACCATATCGAGGTGGGCTTGGTCTACTGGTTGAGAGCTGGGAGAACACTGGGACTCTAGGCTGTCGGCTAGGCATTCTGCTTTTTCAGAGTTATCGAAGGCGACACTCTTATCGGGACGAATGAGAGGAGGCATTGTGGCCTCTTCAGTGGATCGTAACTTCCTCTGAAGCTGCCAGAAGGCAAGATGGGTGGGCTCAAGTTCGCTCAGCATCTTGTCCCAGCTCGCATTACGCTGCTCGGCAATGCGTTTCCTTACAGCACGCTGTAAGTTGCGCATGTGAGCTTTGTTTGCGGCGCAGGGAAAAGCGCTGTACGCACGGATGGCTGCGTTCTTCTCGGTTATCAGATTCCGTACATCGTCCGGGAGTTTCCAGCGGTGGTCTTCCACTACAGGAACTTCCCTTGAACAGTCGTTCAGGACGTATTGTACGTGATCTGTAAGCGAGTCGATCGCCGCCGTCGTGTCAGCGACTGAGACTATGTGGTCAGGAATGGTGTCCAATTGAGGCGACGTGGTCGATTTCAGTTTTTCACTTACTTTCCTCCAGTCGGTGATCAATTGGGTCGGAGGAGGTTGGGTAAGATCATGGTTACCCGAGCGGGAACCTATGTGTAGGATAACGGGACGGTGATCCGAGTTGAGCTCGTGAAGCGCTTCTATAGAGTGTAAATGGAGGTTTACATTCTTTAGGAGCGCCACATCGAGGACATCGGGCCTATGGTTGAGGTCGTGTGGGTAGTGGGTGGGAGACATCGGAGCGATGACGTCATAGTTTAGGGTCGCGCCTAGGTTATACACGATTCTGCCTCTGGCATTTGCCGTGTTGCTGTTCCAAGCGGGGTGTTTGACGTTGAGATCGCCCGCTAGTAAGACGGAGTCACTCAGGCCGAAGAGAGTCGTGAGATCGCTGGTGAGTGCGATAGGATCGTCTGAAGCAAGAGACGCGACCGATAGTGGGGGATGGTAGGCAGAGATGATGGTTATCGGAGGATGACCAGTCATGCCTAGTCGACAGGCAGAGTACTCTAGGTGAGAGAGAGGCGCGGGTGGGGTCAGAGGGATGCAGTATAGCTCCTTCCTATAATAAATAAGGGTACCGCCGCCGTGGCAGCGTGTTCTGTCATTGCGAACTAGACGGTAATTCGCAATTTTGGGGTCAGCGCGGTGGGGTTTCAAAAGGGTCTCCTGTATAAGGAGGACGTCTAATTGGTGGTCGCGGAGGAATTTAGTTATTTCGGCGCGTTGGTTGAAAATGCCATTGGCGTTGAAAAAACCTAATTTGAGGGATCGAGGCCTAGTGTGGTTTGTGCGTTGGGAATCCATTGGATCAGTCCATCGCATCCATCTGGTCGAGGCCTAGCACGACATCACTGTGTGAGCTGAATATTTGGCTGTACATTGCCGTCGTAATTTTGCCGTTATTCTGCTGCTCGGCAGCCAGAAGGGCATCGCGGAGAGACCTGGCTTGGCGGGTCATAAATATTCTATAGTGGCGCAGTAAAGTCTGGGCGCAGGCCTCACCGTGCGCGACGGGTGAGGGTTTGGGCGGCTGCGATGGGTATATCCATCAGTGCCTGCATAGGTTTGGCAGGGGCCAAGGAGGGAATGGCTTTTTCGTTGTTTAGCCTATTCCATGGGGACGGTCTCTGAGGAGCGAGGCGTTGGGGAATTTGAGAGGAAGGTGCCTCTCTTTGTTGGCGGGCGTTGACGCGCTTCGCTAATTTAGGAGCGAGTTTGGGGGCTTTGGGACATCCGCGGTAGTTTGCCGGGTGACCGGTCTGGCCGCAGAGAACGCAGCTGGGTGGTTCCGAACAGAGGGTTCGGTCTTTGGGTCGAGGGCAGTCCGCAGTGCTGTGCTCGCCCAGACACTTGACGCATCTGGGAGTCGCATAGCAGTTGCTCTGCGCATGGCCATACAGTTGGCAACGATGGCATTGTCCCAGTGTTGCGGTTTTGTAAGGCTTTTCAATTGAGATACCGGATAGGGAGCAAATGGACCTAATCTTGAATATCGGGTGGTGACCTACGGTTGGTTCACAAATGACAAGAACCATGTCATACAATTCACCGCCTCTCGCTTTATGTAAGCGATGGACGGCGATCACTGGTATACCTTGATCGGCAAGGTCGTCTTTAATATCCTGTACAAGGATTTCTTTAGGGACACGTTTAATAATTACACGAGTGGGCGTATCCTCGGGGAAGGAGAAAGTGTGAAAGGAAATATTCCTTTCACGGAGGGCGCGATATAGTTCCCTATAGTCGTTCGAAGTAGGGACGGTGACTTTAATGCCATTTTGGCAGGCACGGGCGTTTGTGTAGTTGATCTTTCGAACAACACACATCTTGGACACATCAGCCCATTTCCCCTTGTCTTGGATGTAAAAGGGGGGCGGAGGGCGTTGCTTCCTTTGGGCTGAGGAATCAAAAATTTAATGGGGAAATTTTGGCGATTTCTCTCCCGCGAGGGACCTGTTTAAAGCCTAACTGGCCTAACTCTCCGGATGGATGGGTCCGGGGATGTGTAACCCTCCCAGTCGGGTAGAGACTGGGAGGTGAGTACCTAATGGTGAGCCCTAAGCTTGTAACCGGTCGCCAGTCTTATTGTGCGAACCGGGCCCTATTGGGTCTAGTGCGAAGGGGTAGACACACCTAACCGACACTAGGTGTGTAGCTGAAAAGGAAACTCAGTAACTAGGTTTGACTAGGAGATCCCCCAAGGCCAAAACCTAGCACTCGACTCCAATTGACTGCTTCACCCTGAAGGGGATCAGCGGGTGTTTCGGGTCAACACCCCCTTGGTTTCGTTGACACCGTGAGGTTTCCAACCAAGGACCACTAAACTGTGGTTTTTCCCTGAAGGGGCATAACGTTTTTGACAACACTCTGTTATAGAAACAAAATATCCTTCACTGCCTTGAAAAAGGCGGTTCCGGATCGGGAGTTGTAGTCGGCGACTACGAATGACGCCACGGCGAGCGCGACGAAGCGATGACACAGACACAGAACGATCGGGAGCGCAGAGCGGCACGACCGTCTCGGGTGAGCGTCGGGCGGAGAGTGTCTCGTCCTCCTGCCACGTTATCTGTGCAGCAATATCTAGCGTTAGATTTCGGTTTTTAAACCACATCCTGTTAAAACTTAAAAATTTTGTAATGTGTTTATCAGGGTATGTATGTATGTAAAAAGCTGAAAATAAAAAAGTTGTTTTGTATACCTTTTTTATATTCGTTTTTATCCAGTTGTCGATATTCGACCATAATTATTTTACTATTTAAAAATAAATTATTTTACAAACATACATAGTAAGCTGTCTGCACTAATTTGCCATCTAAACATTAACAGTCTTACTACAAAAAAGTTAAACATCTGTTGAGCATGTGTTTGAAAAAACTGTTACCACCAAACTGCGTTTTATGATTATTTAGAGATAGACACGCTTTAGACACGGTTTTAAATTTAAACACCCGAACACCCTTGTTTTGCAAGTGTCTAACCTCGAAATTTTGTGACAGAGCCACTGTTATAGATTCTGTTAACTCGAGTAGAATGGATTTTCTAGATTCTGTAAACTTTATCGACGAATTGGATGTCGAATACATGGAAACTTTTCGTGACAATACTATAAACCGCGTGAGAATTAATCCGTTCGAACAATATGACGACGTGCAATTAAAAAAAAAAAACAGATTCAGCAAAGCTTTTGCTAATAAAATATTGGATCTAGTTGTAGACGATCTTCCTAGGGATTCTCGTGGTAATACCATAATACCAGCCATTCAAGTAGCCTGTGCTTTACGCCTTTGGGCTCGTCATCAGGTAAGATTGGTTGAATCATAATTTTTGCTATAAGTAAACAAATACATAAGTACCTATGCTATAAATCTGTAGTTATGTTTCAGATCCAAGATGACAGTGGGAACATGCAAGGAATTTCTCAGCAATCTATCAGTAAAATCGCGAGAAATGTCGCAGAAGCACTGGCTAGAAAAGCCCATTTATTTATTAACATGCCAACAACACTAGAGGAACAACAGGAAACCATGAGAGGATTCAGAAGCATATGTCATTTCCCCACAGTGATTGGAGCCATAGACTGTACTCACATAATGATAAGAAGAGTGGGTGGAGATATGAGTGAAGCATATGTCAATCAAAAGGGTTATTACTCCATCAATGTCCAAGTTGTCTGCGATTCGAATCTGAAAATGACATTAAACAGCGTTCCAGTCGACATCATTGGACTTTACCGTTTGTTCTGTTTCTACACGGCTTTGCTCTAAAATAGTAAAATTGACGATTTAATTACATGATTTACAAATAATACCTTAACTTCATTTTATTGAAGTGTTAAAAACATTATATAAAATTAATCCATCACAAAAAAAGTATGCAATAACTTGTAAGCTATCTGCATAGAATGGTGCGGATGAACGAATGATATACTGTTTAAGCAAGAGCAAAAAAAATTGAATGTGATCGACGTTGTCTAAGAAGGCACGCAGTAAACTTGGTTTTGTGGTAACAAAAAATAAACAACTGTTAAGCGCGTGTTTAGCGCTTTGAACAGTGTTTAGCTAAACACGTGTTAGACCATTGTTTAAATCATTTTTTGTAGTAAGACTGTAAAAAATTACAGCCCCAACAGCATACTGAAGGCATTTGCACACGCAGGTTATTGTGACGACTCGCTGCTAATAGCTAAACTAAACTTGCATAATGCTGTAACATGTGTTAACGGACAGGCAGTATATAAGCCTGAAACATGAATACATAGATTTACTCTAGAATCAAAATAATTAATTAAAACGGTATCGATTTGGAAGACTACGGAAGCCCATTACTGTCCGACACTGATAGATTAACATGTGTCAAGTTTCTAAAATAATTACAACTATAGGTTTAAATTGCGGGAAATAGTGATTTAACTTTTTCTTTGTGTTGTTCAAAGGATTATGTTAGTAAACATAGCGTTTGCGAATAAAATATTTAACCAGAAAAGGGTGCTTTGAAAACCGTTAAGCCAGCAAATACTGGAATCAGGTATAAACTTTGTATTATTTAATGTTAGTTGAGTAGTAAAAAAAATCTATCCAAAAGGGCTGAAGAAAACATCTGGTATGGAGTCTCTATGCATAGTTCCAGCTCAAAATAACTGACTCAAAGAATTGATACCAAATTATCGGTTTCATATATTTCTAGAATACCAATCATAACAAACGTGTCACAGCACTACGAGGGTCAATAACTTCCACGTCACTTGCCAATAACACAATAATTCTCTTCGTTTTTCTTAATTTGAAAAATTCGGTCTTTGGAATCAGTGTATTGGAATTTGTAAGTTCTAAACACGTAGACTTAGGATTACAAAATCCTTGCCATATCGTTTGTTATCATCCAAAGAAGCCATGCACTTGGTATGTATATAACCTTTAAATTACACTTTGTATACAGCTACTGAGTTGTGGAGGTCAGATAGGCAGTCAGTGCATCAGGTTAGACTACTAGATGGAAAAAGGCTAAGGCTATCATTAACATACGTTGTTTGGCGAGCAAGCTCAACTGCGTGTTTGTGAATTACACTGCAAGCTTTTCACGTCAGTGTTGAGCTGATAGCTACTATTCACGAACCAACCTTGTAATTTAGGTTAAGTAGTAACATAGTATTAAGGAACTTTGTTACTAATTAAATGAGTCTTGTTTCTTGAAAATAAATGAATTGAATTTAAGCAGATAATTACCCGAGGCAGCGGAGTTCATATCCGCACCCGTAGCACTAGAAACAAGAGAACAGCAGGGAGGTTTAACTCAATACGAGTCTGAAAGACCCCTACCCCGACACCACGACGAAGAAAATTGATGAGGATTTCCACTACTAGAAATCAAATATATCTTTCATCTTACCCTGTACTGGTTATATTAGTTATATTATATCTTTCTATGGCGGAAATAGAACATTAGTTCCAGTGCAGCTTTGCGGAAATCGAAGCCAGGACAATCGACAATCAGGTAAATTGTTTTACTTTGAAGGACATACTACACAGCTGTTATAACTTTAGCCACAAGCAGCATGTGACGATTACCATTTGTATTTCATTATTGATCGAACAAAAAAGCCTTGATAGTTACAAAATTATAACATAATTTTTTTTTAGCAAAAAATAGAACCGACTTCTATATAAAAACACTACAAAGGCAAAAATAACTTTAATTTCGGTAGTCGGTGTCATTTGTTTTGTATTTTTTTTTTTTTGACACCACCTTCCGAAATTAAAGTTATTTTTGCCTTTGTAGTGTTTTTATATAGAAGTCGGTTCTATATTTTGCAAAAAAAAATTTTTTCACGTTTCTTAGTGGGTCGGTTTGTAATTTATCTAGTTACAAAAGCCAAAATGTCAACTACTTATCACCTTTTACAAAATATTGCTTTTCCCGGTGCAGAGCCGTTAATTTTTGAGGTGTTCTCCTGGTACATCACCATCAGCTCTACTTCACCATATGCATTGTGACGAGCATAAAGTGCTTAACATCTATATTCAAGTAATCTAATTGCAATCCACGAAATACTTATTATTGAGTAGTTTCGGTGGCCATCTGGGGTCTTCATCATCAGTTCCACTTCCTCAAATGGTGCTTTTCAAGAGCAACTGCACAAGTTACTATAAGAAATACCCAAAACGCTATAGGTGTGCCTATAATATTTGAAGAGTTCCCTCGATTTCTCCACGATCCCATCATCAGATCCAAACATGAAATCGGTCCAGCCATCTGCGAGTAATGAGGTAACACACATAAAAAAAAGTTCAAGACGAATGAGAACCTCCTCCTTTTTTTTTGAAGTCAGTTAAAAAGAAGGTTGGTAAAATAATTATTAACTTCTCAAACGGCTCTCAGCACGACTTTTCGGTAATAATTGTCCGGAACAAAAAGCGTAACAGCACGAAATGCAGATGCTCTGGAGCGTCTTAAATAGCTAGAGTGAGCTGGTAGCTATTACCGCCTACACTTTTCTCAGTCCAGTATAAATCGACATATAAAAGTCCAATCCTCACATGCCACAAAACACGCCACAAAATCAATTGATTGCCCTTTCAACTCTCACATCTCAACTACGATCAAAATAACATCCTCTTTCCTTTCTCAAGCACCCACTGACAATGAAACAAACATAAAATACCCGACGATACACCGACCAATAATAGCACAGATAACCACAGATAAAATAACAAAGGAAAGTAGTACTTTACGAATACAATAACGATGAAACTCGCTGTTATCATGATAATGGTTTGAAGATTATAGACACAGAGTTAACCGTTTGGCTTTAGCGTTTACGCTCAAGCAATTCGAGTATAGCGCCGGCAAATGAAAAAGAAATGAAAGAATCGGTAGAGCTTTAAGCGTGAGCGATTCGGCATCGTTAGTAAATAAGTTAAACTAAAAATACGCTTTTTTTACAAGTAGACGATCTGAGGTACCACCAGCCATCTTCCAGTCCTATCATAAGACCAGTTTCCAAAATAATAATATATCCTCGATGATACAACAATTAGAAGTGCGTGTGATTCAGATTCATGGATTTTGAAATAGGACAAATATCACTAAACAAACAAATTAAAAACAAACAAAAACAATATTTTTTTATTGATAATAGGCTCGCGTTTGACCATCGCCTCACCTGATGGTAAGTGATGATGTGCTCAAAGATGTAGCACGCTTACCTAAAAGTAACCTATTCACTCCTAACTTAAAGACCCTTAGGTTATAGCTAACGGGAAACACAGACTCCGGCAGGGAATTTCACTCCGCACAATGAATGTATTCCCAAAACGTTACTAAACAAAAAAAAAAAATTACTGCACTTAAAGGGGAGAAACAATCTTGAAGACAGTTTTATTGGTTGTCTAATTTTGTTTAAAATAAGGGCTTGTTAACTACGCATTTGGTAGAAGTGGGTGCTATAAGTCAATGAATAAGTTTTGATAGGCGATGAATGGCGCTTTCCGGGGCACACTCGGCACCGAGTGTATGAAAAACAATTAGGTACTTATAAAATTTATGATTTCCTATGAATTCCCTGAGATTCCATCATCAGATTTCGACTACGTGGCAACGGGACTACCTCAGGAGTATAAAATTCAAACAAAAAAACAAAATTTGAAGATCAGTCCGCAATTATCGGAGGAATCGGTGAACTTACATAAAAAAACATACAGCCTCCTCAATTTTTAACGTTAGTAAAAATATACTTTTGCTGAAATTATATGGGAACAATCGTGACCAAGTAGTTCCAGGAACATTACTTTGTGTCATATTCATCATCACCACTGCTTTCAATATGGTGAAGAAATGCATCGTGAGGAAAGCAGCATGTCTTAGGAGTTAAAAATCCGAAGACGTGTGGCATCTAACTATTTCGAAAATTCCCTCTCATAGAGAAGAGGCCTGTGTCCTAGCTGTGCGACAGACGTTTATAGGCTCAATTTACACCGCCGCGGAATGGAATGGAAGCGACTTTTTGCAACGAAATTGTACATAGCATAATGAACTTTATGTCAATTGTATAACATACAAACTAAATAGGAGCCAAAAATTCTCGAGAATGCGCGAGGATTCCCCGGAAGACGCGCGACCTTTTTTTGAGTCGCTTCCATTCCATTCCGCGGTGCGGCGGTGTAAATTGAGCCTAAGGCTCATTATGACTGACGGCTCTTTTTAGCTATTTGCGCATAAAATAATGGCAAGTCGCGAGTGCTTGTCGCTTGGCCCAAGACGCATCACCAAAGGCCGTGAATGGGTGCGTAAAGGATATGGCGTATTGGCGTGTCTAAAGAGTTAAGAATTTATTGCAAGTTTTTTGTTGTAAGTGTTTTCAGTAAATGTGTGTGCTATTCTTGTGTTTACAACATCTCATCTAGATTTTATCTGTAGCGGTTGGCTTAAAAAATACGTGCGCAAATGCACGCCCGATATGCACGTTACAGAATTCCAATAAATCATGAATAAATTGTACTGTGAAAAGTGTAAAGAGGTGAAGTGAACATGAAATGAGCTCCACCAGGGTTGCGGGAATGTTATAATGAGATACCTCAGCCACGGAACGCAAAAGCAACTGAAAGGAAAAGATGGGTTTATAGTCAGCTTGAATCTGATGGGTGTCAGACTCTTACTACTTCTTATCTACGTCTACCTTCTGAGACGTCATTTGATATTCCTCCCGAAAAAAAAGCTTCATAAATTCATCCTGCCGATGGAATCTGACACTTCATTCCAGGTCTAACTCACACATTTTTACGGAGATGTAATATTATCTGAATAGTCTAACTCAAACACTTCATCACTTCATCACATTACGACGAAAAAACAATAGTGAATGAAGCGTTCTTCCCGGCTGAATAAGACAACAAGCCACCTAAACTCATTAAAAATAAACTTTTTGATACGACTCAAGTTGTTTGGAATGAAATGTAATATTTTTTATGTTATTTTTAGTTTAGATAAAATATTTATGTACATCTGTTTTTCAAATCGTTGTACATAAAATATCAAAGTTACTTCGGTTTCCATTTTTGTATCACAAGGGAATGAAACATCTACATTAACTCCTATAACATTTTGGTAACAGCTATTACCGTTGTAGTAATGCAATATTACTACAACGGTAATAGCTGTTACCCTTGTAGTAATGCAATATTACTACAACGGTAATAGCTGTTAGCGTTTTCACGCCAAAAATATTCGCAAAATATTCAGGCGATCATAACGTGTCTGTAATCTAACGATAAGGAAAAGTGTCGTTGTAATAAAAATGTAAATCGGCGTCATTTGTGCCGGGCGAACCGGTAATTTAATATTTATAAGTACATAATATTTCGAACGAAACCAGCGTTACATACGATAAATATTCCCCTAAAATTGTTGATAACTCATTAATATGTAAAGTGAAAAGTTCGCACACACAATTTGATGCGAATATTTATGAAGAATTGCCCCAATACGTGTGCCATGGAGATTAAACACGTGAATTTAACATCGAATATCGACAAAATAACTGTGTAAATAACTGTCAGCGATTCGAAGAAAATTTATTTTCAGTGCCTTTTCAAAATGACACAATATAAATTTAGTTTTTTTTTTTTAATAATCTGTGCCATTAGTTTGGCATTTATTATCAGAAAACTTTTTGAAACTACTTGAGCTTTGAAAACGTGCCTTTCGGTATTTCCACGAATTACTTTGAATGGAAATGTATTTGTAAGAAATATCGCAGAAATCATTATTTAACTAATTCTATGACAACTTGAACTTCTTAAAACATCAAAAAGGCTTGAAATACATCAAAACTTATATAATAGCGCGTGTATCAAAAGCTTTGTAGGTACCCCTTTATACGAAAATTACGCAGAAAGGTAATTTTTTTATATAGACAATAATGCTTTCGGAATAAATTGTTGGTCGAATTTCAACCATTAGTTTTAATAGAAACTTATCGAGCTTGTTTGTTTATTTAGGTACGTTTTTTTTTTTTTTTTTTTTTAACGTGGTAAAATTATCAAATAAGTCCTCCCACTCCGGGCAGGGTGGGAGGGACTGTCAGACTTTTACTGACTAAAATCCACGGTGTTCCTTCAATAATTCTTTACATACCGGGGCCACGGTAACGGGATGAGTCCCACGACCCCGGCAGGATTCGGCCCTCTGCAGAGGGGGCCTCGTCATGTTGCTGACGCTCTTTGAGGCGCGCGTGAAACACGACGCGCCGTCGACCCGGGCATGGTCCATGGTCGGACAGCGAGTTGCCCTTTACTCGCTGTCCGCATGCCCGCGCCTACGGTGGCCGGAGATCGTCGGCTGACGTCCGACGCCGTGGGCGTCTACCACTGCGGCTGGGCTGCAGGGAGGACGCCATCCTCTCCCTCACGCGGCCCGCCTCCTCCTTCGAAAGCATGACTGCTTCGCAGAAGGAGGCGACCGCTTCCCACTCCCTCTCGCCCCGCAGCATGGCCTCGACCAAGGCCGGGCGCGAGAGGTCTCCGCCTATTGTCGCCGTGAGGACACGTCGGTGCTCTGCCCAAGCTGGGCAGTCCTGCACTGTGTGCTCGACTGTGTCCTCAGGGCGACCCTCGCAGTGGTGACACCCAGGCGTCTCTTCCTTACCCATCAGACACAGGTACCTCCCGAAACTTCCGTGTCCGGTGAGGACCTGCGTCATGCGGTAGGTCAGGACGCCGTGACGCCGATCTAGCCACTCCTCAAAGAGGGGTCTTACCGCCGCAATTGCGGCGTGCCCGGCCGTCGGTTGCGACAGTCGCTCCCTCCATACTGCCCTGAGATCGCGCCGGAGCTCTTCCCGCCGCGCCTCGACTTCTCGAGGCAGCGGGGATACGCCCCGGCGCCGCGCCTCCACGCGCCATTCATAGACGCGCTGGAGGGCAGTCGCCTCCAGATCCCAGGGCAGCAATCCGGTTATTTAGGTACGTTGGGATCAATTAATTGTTTTTGTTTATACACTTTGTCTAGCATCGAAATCGTGGTGTTAGCATCTACTGTTAGTAGTTTTTGATAGTGGTTTCACTTGCTTATGCGGGTCTTGCGAGCGTAGTGTTAATTTTTTAAAATCTTTTGGCAATATTTCAAATGCAGAAAATTATTCATTAATTATTCAAGTTTTATTTGGGTTCCATCGAAATCGGTTAAAGTATGGATTGTTTGCTAAAGCGGTTTTTTTTACGAGGACAACGAGACAGACAAGAGTGAAAGTGAGATAATTTCACCCAAAGCAGGGCGTATGGTCACGTTATAATAATAATCTTTATTTCCAGACAACGTCCAATTTCTTTTTCATAAAGTTTCTAGCAATGTTTTTTTATTGATAATACGCTTACGTTTGACCATCATCTCACCTGATGGTAAGTGATGATGTGGTCGAAGATGAAGCACGCTTGCCTAGAAGTAACCTATTCACTCTTGACTTAAAGACTCCCAGGTTATAGCGATCAAGAAACAGACTCCGGCAGGGAATTCCACTCCTTCCCAGTACGCACAATGAAAGTATTCCTAAAACGTTTCGTGCTTATGGGTGGGATGTCCACCATGTAACGATGGCGCATCGCCGTTTGTCTTGTAGTCCGATGATGAAACGGGCTTGGCGGAATTCGATTGTGTAATTCCATCGCACACTCTCCGAAATGTAACCGATAGAAAACCGATAGACTTGCAACTCGTCGGAATGGGTTCACAGCAATAGTATAACGGATGGGGTTCAAACCCGCGACCTCTCTATGATTAGGCTGACACCTTAACCAATGGCTTAACCTGCGTTCCGAGGCACGGAGGAATATTGAAATGTTAAGATGGTCGCCAATCCACGGACTAGCCTCGGTAAGCATTGCTTTGCATTACAAAATATATAAAAATATATAAATAAAATATAAAATAATAATAAAATAATAATAATAAAATATATATTTTATTAGGTCGACCTGTATGTAACTAACTATGTAATGGAATCTAATGTAACTAATTTAACCATCTTCCAAGGGTCCTAGCGTAATGAAAATTGGCAGCTGTATGTAGTTCTGATGACAATACAATAATATAGTACTGCCGAACTGATCTGATGATGGAGCCGGAAGATATGACCTGGAACTTCTTGATGGAAAATCGTATCACAGTTGTTTTGGATTTCTTAGAAAAATCTTGTAATGAACTTTGACCACGATCAGGTTTCAAGGTTATAACAAACCTAAAGAAAATCTGTTATCGATTTTCTTAACCTTTTTGAATTACTGCGTAAAACATAGATTTATTTTTTTATAGATGTCACTTTCAAATCCTCTGGGCGGATCTACCGTTTAATTGTTCACTACTCGTGGGAATAATATGGCAAAAACTACAAAAAAAGGAACAGCAACACAAAGAAAACGGAGACTACAAAAAAAAGGAAAAGCGTGAACAAATTTTTAGTTTTTACGTGCATTTATAGAAGCGTGTTTTTCTAGTGATTTTTAAACTATTAATTTATTATTAAGCCACGAGCTACTCCCTTGTTTGACACAATATGCACCCGCTGAAATCAAGTATAGTTAACCACCCGTTAAGAAGAATGTAATCGTGCGAGTGTACCTAACGCATGTTTAATCTGACGTAAAAGAAAAGTGTCGTTGTAATAAAAATGTAAAACAGCCATCATTAGCGCCGCGCCTTTTACCCGCTAATTCCATTCTCATGCATATTTCATAGCGTAACTGAATAACGTTTGACAATTTCAGGTCACGAATCGTTTGTAAACATGTTTTGTTTATTGGAAAGCTGATTTTAATAATTGCTTTTTAATTGGTTTGGTGGTTTGAGCGAAATACATTTAATTGGTTTCGATATCAAATTAAGGATGGTTTTTCAGTAATTATTTTAGTAGTATCAAGTTTTTTATATCTTGCCTTTGCAAGCAAATGTACCCGTCTCTTCACGAATATACAAGACACTTGAAATCATCGGAGAATTGGTTACGGTTCAGGCTATGCGATTGTGGAACGCATTTTCAATGTCAGTTAGGCAAGCCCAGTCACTATGAATATGTGCCTATATTTTGGAAAACATTTATTCGGATAACAAAACAAAATACAATACAAAATTACAAACATTATAAAAAACATATCAAATATTTTGCTGTGCATGTCCATATTGCTCAGGCTTTTCTCAAGTAAGTTGGGGTTGGGCTTCCAGTATAACCAGTCATCTGCACCTGAGTACTAGTAGTGAGTATGTAATCTTACAGCAGTCTTGCGAAGGAGTAGCTGGACGTGGAACGAAGCGAATGAGTAGATATTTGTCGGGAAGAATGCTGAATGTATATTGACCGGAAGACTGGGATTGCTCTATATATATGAGTACTAGTACTCACGCGGGGCTTCGCTCCCGTGGATTCTATCATGATAAAAACATAACTCTCCTTTTTTGCAGTCGCGTAAAAAGTAGCCTATAACCTTCCTCAAGCTTCAAGCTACTTCCATACCAAATTGCATCCAAATCCACCCAGTACTGTCTAAGATTAGCGCTTTCAAGCAAACAAACAAACAAACATACAAACAAACAAACTTTTCCGCTTTATAATATTAGTATAGATATATGTTGTGAGAAAAGATTAGAGAGATGATGAGGCTTAATGCACATAAAGGGCTTTTAAATGTTACGTGAAAATGTTTGTTTAACAACAATAATTTGATTTCTTTCATCTCATCTGTGTTAATCATATTCCGGACAGACCATTCAATTTAAACTCTCAACAATTATTTATAATTGAACGAATTAACCCCTATAGATCCACGTACCTAGTTGCATGTATTTGAGCCGTCATGACGCGTCATCGCGGTTTAATTGGGGTCAGTAGTCGTTTGTTTGTGGCCCTCGATTGTTTTATGGTCCAAGTTATAAACGATACAGTTCTTAAGGGTCTTATGTGTTTGTAGGTGAGTAGTATTTGCCTTTTGTGGATATAGAACATGAAAGGATCGGACTTTACCCAGCGCTGGGTAAGTTGGAATGAAATGTAGATAAAAATGTATTTGGGGTGGTCACATACAGTGTAAATGTTGGATGTCCAATGTACATCATGTTACCCGGCGATAAATGATACAAGAGGAGTCAGTCAAGAACGAGGTTGCGAAAAGTTTTTTGCATAACGCAGGAACTGGTCCAAGACGGTAAAAAAATGAAGAAAATGTTAAAAAAAAAAAAATAATATTCCACAACTTTTCACACAACGCCATCTAGTCCCAAACTAAGCAGAGCTTGTGATATGGATACTAGACAACTGATAAACATACATATATATTTCTAAATACATACATATTATAGATAAATTACACCCAGACAAAGAACAAATGACCGTGCTCATCACACAAACATTTGTCCTAGGTATCTGTTCGTCTCAAGAGTTTTTTTTAGTGATATATAATTGTATTTTTACTGTATATTTTTAACTATTACATAATTTAAATAATATTATTACGAGCTAGGGTTCGGGATATAAATAATTTACGCCAATTAAACCAAAATTAACACTTTAAATTAATAAACACAAAATAAAAATTAACACAGTTATTCACACTACAATACTTGTCACTTAACACTTAAATCGCCCTGTAATTCACTTGTAGAGCTTCGATTATATAGCCTCGTATCTTGGGATTAGACTGACTGTCTGCGTTCCTTTGCGAGCTATTTATATCGCGATATATATGTTCTAGAAAATTCATGTACAACCGACTCATAGCCAATACTGCCAAGAATGTTCCAGAAGCTACTCGACATACTCACTACTGCTACTCGCCGCCAGGTGGCGTTAGTGTCTCGAACGTGCTAGAAGTCGGTCGACGTTTCTCGATATACTCAGTACTGCTACTCGCCGCCAGGTGGCGTTAGTGTCTCGAACATTCTAGCTCATAGGTAAATAACCATTAGTCAACTGCTTTGATATGGGGTTACCTAATCTATTATCTAGTAAAGTAACCATATTCAAATGATATGAGCAAAAACGAGTGGTTCATACATTTAAGCCAATAAAGCAATCTACAAATCTAAATCTTGGGAACCACAACCTATTCATATAAATAACACTTGTAATATAAATTTCATTAATAATATTACAGCTACTCACTATTCAATTTTGATACCTTATAACTTGGACCAAGCAGTCCAATATGACGGGTAACGACATTAATTTTGGCGCGAGGTAGAAGACGCCATGTTGTTACAGCAACCCGGGGTAACAAGGCAAATATCCTGATAACATGCCCAATTTCTGTCCGCACAATATTTACGTGTTGCAAGGTATATTACGTACTTACCCTACGTAGACGTTAGAAGGGTTAAGGGCAATATGTTGAAATAACTGACACGATTTATTTTTTAAATATTTATTCGTGGAAATTAAATCATATTTACACGTTGATTTATTTTTAATAGGAAAACAGAAGAGAGTCTATCGTTTCGGAAGGTGGAACGTTAACGCCCCTTTATTGTATTGGGACCACAGAACAGATAAAAGAGGTTAGAAAGGAAATAGTTCCTGTATTAGAACTCGTGTCGCCGCTTGTCTCCCACTCTTTATCTCCACTATAAGCAAGTAAAGCAACCCATACGTATGTGCATTACGCACACAAATAAACTACACACATGTAGATCGCGAGTTTGCAACTGATTGTCACACTAACGCAAAGACTGTGTTTGACATGCACTCACACACGCGCAAAAGCAATTTATTTCTCATATATGTTAAGGTAACCAAAAGGTCGATAATCAATATCGATAAAATTATTGTAATTCTTAAAAGTTTTGTTACTACAGCTTTGCAATTTTTTGCTATAGTTTGGGAAGGGCGGGGGGTAGGGCAGGGGTAGTAATAGTGTGGAAATAAATTAAATAATATTGTCAAATTTAGGGGGAACATCCGTCACAGCCACGATATTCGAATTTTATTTCGATTTTTGTGTTTTTGTTTTGGTAATTGCAGTTCTGTTTTACGTCATTATGTTATGACATAATATAATTTAATTAATTTTATGTGAATTTTTATATGCTAAATACCAAAAATTTAAAATACCACCCGTGCGAACCTGGGCTGTGTGTTCTCGCGATAAACGTTATTTGCGCCATAAAAAGCCATCAGTTAAAGCTATTACGTAAATAAATGACACAAGTAAAAAGTACAACAATCTTTTAATAATGAACAATAATTTAAACTAATTTCAATGCAGATTTAATAATAATATCCGCAAAAGTTATCCAGGTTTTGATGTCATTTAATGTTTAGTCTTTAAGTCAAGAGTGAATAAGTTACTTCTAGGCAAGCGTGTTCCATTTTCGACCACATCATTACTTACCATCAGGTGAGATGGTGGTCAAACGCGAGCCTATTATCAATAAAAAAAAAAAGTTTTACAGAATATAAGTCACGGGTACAACTAGTATGTAAATAAAAAAAAAAACATTTATTATAAGCTGGCTCGTAACTATGACATAATAATTTTCATTAACACACAAAAATTGTCGTTTCAATAAGCCAAAAGGTGATGTTGTCAGCAACATAGAAGGAAAATAATTTATTTTTAATAATTCTATTACACCAATTTATACTTCTGAGAAAACGTTATAAAATATTTTGTGTAACGGTAACTACATCTTATTTAATTTTATTTTTAGTGCCGTAAAAAAGGTTTTTGGCGAGAACGGAAAATGATCCCATTTCTATTAAAAAGTCCTGTAGAGAATGACAGTGTTTAAAAAAAAACCGGACAAGTGCGAGTCAGACTCGCCCATGAAGGGTTCCGTAGTAACTACGCCAAATAACTTTCTTTTTCATAGTGTTTGTATGAATTACAATGTTATATTTGCGGTTTTAGAAAATATGCTATATCTCAAAAACTGCTAATCCGATCTCGTTCAAACTAACTTTCTTTGAAAGGTAACATTAAGATCTACAGCATATATTTTTTCGATATTTTTGACTCCATTTTTATAGAAGTTAGAGGGGGGACACACACATTTTACCAATTTGGAAGCGTATATCTTTTAAACGATTGACTTTTTGAAAAAGTTGTTTTAGAAACCTCGATGTCATTTTTAAAGACCTGTCTATAGATACCACACACGCATAGGTTTCATGAAAATAACAGTACATAATAAAAATACAGTTCCATGTATGGGGAGCCCCCCTGATTTTTTTTTTCTTAGAATCGGAAAGCAGTTCACAGAATACATCCACTTTCCAAGTTTCACATGTACAGTCCCAATAGTTTCGGAATAAAATGGCTGTGACATACGGACGGACGGACAGGCAGACAGACAGACTTGACGAAACTATGAGGGTTCCGTTTTATGCCATTCGGCTACGGAACCCTAAAAGTAAAACAATGATGGTAAAACCACCCAAGAAACCAAACAGGGATCCTACTGTAGTAAAACATTTTTCATCCCCCCATCTCGGAAAGAGTATTTTCGCTCTTCGATATCTGAGTGCAAAAGCCGTTTTTATCCGCTAGAGGATAAAGTAAATTGTAGCAACGTTACTTTAAATTTTTCTTAATTATACCTAAGTATTATTTGTTATAATTTAAAGATTATTCTGTAATACTTACTTAGCATGATGTAGTAGTTAATACCTAAACTGAAATAAAAGTATCTTGTGAATGTAAATGTTTTTTTTTTGCTTTTAGTCATTTCCTCGCTGAGGTGGGATGAAAAGTTACGTGTTGCACTCGAGTGCAAAGATTTTTCACCTCGTGCTCTTTTGATTCTAATGTGTGAATCACTCGCTGCACTCGTGATTCAATTTTAGAATCCTTCGCTGGCTCGGTCATCAAAATTGAGCACGCGGTTAAAAAGCAACTTTGCAATCTTGTATAACAAATAACTATTTTGCTTGAAGAAACAAGCATCAAAATCATCAGCTTAGTCTTTTGTCAACTATGTCAGGTTCGGCTTTTAGTCTAACCGGATGTTTTTACCTGGAGCGACTGCCTATTTAGATAGATAAAACATTAAATTTATTTGATAAGACATAAAATACAATTTACATAAAACATGTAAAAAAGAAGCGAAAAAGAAACATATAACGGAAATAAATATAATGGAAGAAAGTGGCATTACGGACATAAAGAAAAACATTCAAAATTACGAGTACGCTGTGTGTCTTGCGTTTGCACCAAATGGGTGCCAAGCTCAGCATGTGCAAGGTATAAATACTTAGCGCTGATATTCTGCTGGGTCCCTGCAGTGACATACTGATGTCGAGTAGCGATGACGTGAATGTAATTATGTTTTTTTTTTTATAGGCTTGCGTTTGACCATAATCTCACCTGATGTTAAGCGATGATGTGGTCGAAGATGAAGCACGCTTGCCTAAAAGTAACCTATTCACTCTTGACTTAAAGACTCCCAGGTTATAACTATCAGGAAACAGTCTCCGACAGGGAATTCCACTCCTTAGCCGTACGCACAATGAAAGTATTCCCAAAACGTTTCGTGCGTATGGGTGGGATATCCACCATGTAACGATGGCGCATCGCCGTTTGTCTTGTAGTCCGATGATGGAACGGGCTTGGTGGAATAAGACTGTGCAATTCCATCGCATACTCCACGAAAAATGTATGAATTGTGTTGCGTTTTTGTATTTAATAAATATGTTTGGAATCGATACTAATATTATAAATGCGAAAGTAACTCTGACTGTCTGTCTGTCTGTTATTTTATATTTGTCCTCCACTGCTCAATAGTTAAGTAGCATTCCGGCCACTAAAGGCGCGGCCTTGCGGATGGCGGAGCAAGGGAGGTCATCGCCCTGTAAGGACCAGGTCCGGGACGGCGCGCGGCGGCGGCCCATATTCCACGCGCGTCTCAATGAGTCGTCAGCACTAGTGACGGCGACCCATAGGGCCATTGCTTGCTGGGGTTGCGGGAATGTTCTTACAAGTTACCGCGGCCGCAGAACGTGAAGGAACAGGGTGGGTTTTTAGTCAGTAGAAGTCTGACACTCCCTTCCGCTCCACTCAGAGCGGGAAAAGTCATTCGATCATTTTCCCATCGCAAAAAAATTAGGTAAGTAGCCTGATACCTCTTGGTGCCAGATTTCCTTGCTTCTGACTACCCTTAACGACTTTCGAAGATGTACAATTGTTCGGTCCGACGTGAAACAGAACGCACCCTTTTGACATAAAGAATTTGATCTTGACATTACTTGACTTTGACAGATAGACTTTGCTTGGTTGGAAAAAATGCCGGTCGTCGGGACCCTCTTGAGTTAATTATAATTGGTAAAATATCGTTGGAATCGCGTGTTGAGACCGATAATTGGGTCGCGATTATCCATTGTTCGAAGTTGTAGTCCCCATTTTGACGAGAATCCAGGGATATTTCTCGGAACATATCGCCTTATTGCGTCACCTCGTGGCACGCGCTTGGTGGAAACGAGTTGGGTGTGATGCTGAGTTGGAACCGCGCCATCTGGAGACGGCGCCTTGTGAACGTCCACACACTTGACTTACATCACACTTTTCAATTACTCATCTCATATTACATACCTACCACACGGACGCGATCAAAAGGATCCTTGCTTGGCGTCCCCAGCACTCAGGTTAGTGGTACCATTATTGTGTAACCTTGTTTATTGTAAGCAACGTTTATAGCTCCACGTACCGTGGACAGTTTCAGACACCAGTATCGTTGCACTGGCCAATTGCAGTCTTGAACAAAGTGGTAGCAGAGCGTGGTTCTTATAAGATCCACTGATTCATTCTGGTAGTAGGCGTGGCTCTTATAATATAAGATCCACTGGTTTAATTGGAAGTTTTGAAAGTAACTTTGGTTTGATTACTTAACACAACTTATAACTTAATAAGTTTTGAATATATTACCATGTCATCCGGGCTATCTAATTGAAGTTGAATCAATTGAAGTTGTATTTGTAATTTGTACTGTAGCCCTTTGTTGAATTGACAAGTAAGATTTATTTGTGAAATTAGGAATTGGTTGTATTTGGTACATAAGTTGGTATATTGTTGTAAAAGTTGTTTGGTATTTGTGGCAATTAATAATTGAATGTCATTGATCTGAATTTAAAAGGTTATCTAAATAATAATTACACATAGTCTAACATAATAGGACTTGAATGGTGTGGATTGACTTATTGCATTTATTTGTTTATTGGATTGTTGTTAGAGATTGTCCGGAGCAATATTATACTTCAATTGTTGTATTTAATTGTTGGTGTGATCCTGCACAATATATGCATTGAGTTGTTATTTGTTTTGTAACTAGCCATCTGTACCAAGCTAGATTCATACTTGGAATAAGTACAGGGTCGGATTTGGACTTGAAATAATTGAATTTGAATTTTTATTTTGTTGAGATTATTTGGTCGGCTAACAAGTCATTGCTGTTTGTTTAATATTTGATTGTTGGTTGTTGATTGGTGTTTTGTATTAATATTTGATTGTTGCAATGGCCTCATTAAGGGCAGTCAGGGAGGCTGCTGCGGGATTGACCTCACAGTTGAGATGGTTCACATCGGCAGCTGCAACTGTTGAGCGTGTGGAATTGGAAGAGCTCACCCTTGCTCGGTATGGGCAAGTGATTGAGAGGATCAAGTCAGCTGATGCTGCGCTCACGCGCTTCAACGAGTACATCATGGACGTGGATTTGGGGGTGATGGATCAGACAGCCCGCGATAAGATTTTGGGTGACTATGACCAGATTGTCCACCTGGGGGATGTCATATATCTACGAGCGTGGGAAATTTTGAAGAGTCGGGTGCCTGATGCGGCCAAGCCGCAGACCCCCGTTGTTGCAGGCCCTGGACTATTGAGTAGGCTGCCCACCCTGGAGCTGCCACATTTTGAGGGTCGCTTGGACCACTGGCTGGGCTTCCTAGATCTCTTTGAGAGTCTTGTCGATGCACGCTCGGACCTCGGACCTGCCCAGAAGCTGGCCTATTTATTGTCTGTCCTGGAGGGCGAAGCCAGAGCCTTGGTGCAGCACTTGCCGGTGACGGATTCCTCCTATCCGACCGCTCTGGAGCTTCTCTCCCGACGGTATCAGAACAAGCGCTGCCTGGCTGATGTGCACATCGACCAAATTTTGGGACTACCGCCTATTGTCAGCACGTCGACGTTGCGCACTGACTTGCTGAACCCGTTGGTCTCAGCGACCAACGCCTTGAGACGCTTGGAGTTACCGGTGGAACATTGGTCCTACTTGTTGGTGCACATAGTGCTGCAGTTGCTCCCCGCGGAGTTGAGGTCACGTTTTGAGCAGGAGTATGGTGGGGATAGTGCCACCCATCTTCCCCCCTTTGACGACCTCCTCAAATTTTTGGAAGACGAGTGTCGGTTTGCGGATAACACTCGTGGCGCTACGGGGTCGCCCCCACTACCAGTTCCCCCCGCCCCCCGTTTTGCTGGCGCCCGGAGTCCTCGGGCTAGGGGGCCTGTTGATGATCGCCCCGCCCCTCGTTTTGCTGGCGCCCGGAGTCCTCGAGCTAGGGGGCCTGTTGATGTTCCCCCCGCCCCCCGTTTTGCTGGCGCCCGGAGTCCTCGGGCTAGGGGGCCTGTTGATGATCGCCCCGCCCCCCGTTTGGCTGGCGCCCGGAGTCCTCGGGCCAGGGGGCCTGTTGATGATCGCCCCGCCCCCCGTTTGGCTGGCGCCCGGAGTCCTCGGGCTAGGGGGCCTGTTGATGTTCGCCCCGCCCCCCGTTTTGCTGGTGCCCGGAGTCCTCATCATTGTGACTTTTGTAAGGCAACGGGGCATGTCATGGCGCGTTGCCGGGACTTTTTGAATTTGCACGTAAGTTCCCGCCGCCGCATTGTCAACGCACGCCGTTTGTGCTTCTCGTGCTTGGGGGCCCACTTTCATCGGAACTGCCCCGACCCCCGCCCGTGTAGAATTTGTGAAGGGTCCCACCTTGAGATTTTGTGCGCCAACGCGAACCGCTCCAGCAGACCAGCCTCTGAGGGGGGTTCGCGCAGGGGGGGGTACCCCGGAGACGAGCACCGGGCTGAGACCCGCGATTCTGTATGCCGCACTCCACCCCCCGCGCAAGTTGAACGGGAGCCCCACGAGCGCCATTTGGTCTTCCCTCGTCAGGGAGAACGCGCATTGGCTGCTAGGCAGCAATGGCCGGGTCGGCGCCGCTGCCTTTCCCCTCCGTTGGCGGAACGTCCCCGGCTGGAGTCGCGCCCTCCGCCATTCGGGCATCCGGTGGGATATGCCCCTCCAGTGATGGCGAGCGGCTCGGGACACCGCGCAGACGAATATTTGGATTGTTGGCCTCGTCGTGAACGAAGGCAGCCTGGAAGCGGCGATCGGTCGCCGCCCAGGCATCACTAAGAGATTGACGCCTGCCCGCTAGAGGACCCCCCCGATCAAGACGGTTTTGTTGCCAACGGCCTCGGTCAAGGTCTGAGGACCCTTGGGTGACTCAATTGTGGTCCGTGCCATTTTGGGCACGGGAGTCCGGGGTTGCCTTTTGTCGTCTTGGTTAGCGGGACAGGTTGGCCTGAAGGTGAACGACCTTTCAGGCAGGATTTGGGGAATTGGCGAAACGGCTGTCACCACTGTTGAGGGAAGGACCTGGTTTGAAATCACCCTTGTGAGTTGTCCTTACCCTAAAATTGGTGCTCCTGCCCTTGTTATAACTGAACTTGGTTTAATTGTTGGTGACTGATCGTCACACTAAGAACTCGCATGCCGGTTGCAATGCGCTGTTGGCCATTCTGCAGCGAGAATCTTGGATTTTGTCGGCTGATCGCGTCAATGAGACGAGGCCCTTTGCTGGCGTCGTAACGGATTTTGTTGGTCCCCCTTTGTTGAAGTCGTCCACCCTTCGTAATAGCAAGATTGTTAGGGCTTATTTGTGTGTTTGTCTGCCTGTCAACCAAG
Source organism: Tholera decimalis (assembly GCA_943138885.2). NCBI lineage: Eukaryota > Metazoa > Arthropoda > Insecta > Lepidoptera > Noctuidae > Tholera > Tholera decimalis. The sequence continues at coordinate 38,276,237 of OW964553.2, read as the reverse complement.
GCAGTACATTTGGAGCTGGTAACCTCCCTCTCGACAGAGGCCTTTGAGGCGACTTTGGAAAGATTTGTGTCTCGCCGTGGGTTACCTTCGTTGATTAGGTCTGATTGCGGTACGAATTACAAGGGTACAAGTAACTATTTGAAGGAGGTATACGCCTTCCTTAATGAGAGCCAGGTTGATATTGGTAATAGTTTGGCCCGCCGAGGGGTCACTTGGTTGTTTGACCCGCCAGCCTGCCCCCCATTGGGGGGGTATTTTTGGGGCCGCGGTGAAAGCGGCAAAGGGACGCTGGCGGAGATTGTTGGGAGACACCGTTCTCACCTTTAATGAACTAGCTACGGTATTTGGCCGCATTGAAGCTGTGTTGAATTTGCAACCTTGTCAAGACTTCCAATTGATTAGCGGATGGGTAGGCCCGTCCGGGGGGGGTAGATGTTCGGTCCGACGTGAAACAGAACGCACCCTTTTGACATAAAGAATTTGATCTTGACATTACTTGACTTTGACAGATAGACTTTGCTTGGTTGGAAAAAATGCCGGTCGTCGGGACCCTCTTGAGTTAATTATAATTGGTATAATATCGTTGGAATCGCATGTTGAGACCGATAATTGGGTCGCGATTATCCATTGTTCGAAGTTGTAGTCCCCATTTTGACGAGAATCCAGGGATATTTCTCGGAACATATCGCCTTATTGCGTCACCTCGTGGCACGCGCTTGGTGGAAACGAGTTGGGTGTGATGCTGAGTTGGAACCGCGCCATCTGGAGACGGCGCCTTGTGAACGTCCACACACTTGACTTACATCACACTTTTCAATTACTCATCTCATATTACATACCTACCACACGGACGCGATCAAAAGGATCCTTGCTTGGCGTCCCCAGCACTCAGGTTAGTGGTACCATTATTGTGTAACCTTGTTTATTGTAAGCAACGTTTATAGCTCCACGTACCGTGGACAGTTTCAGACACCAGTATCGTTGCACTGGCCAATTGCAGTCTTGAACAACAATAGACAAACAACAGTACCTGATTATTTACCCCTTGAGCTGTTTTTATTTAGCCACGACCTCACACGAATATCATTAAAAAAAACGCACAACACTCAACTTTCAACAAGTATGTGCCAAAATATAAAAAATAAATTTATAAAATTCCAAACGATAATTACATTACAAATAAATTAACGAATTCCTTAATTAGGGGTAAATATTACCCCGGGTTTATTTGAAAGCTTCATACGGTGAGCGGTCAAAAGGTTGTAAAAGCAAAGGCAGACGGAGCCCGACCAATTACAGTTTTAATAATTAATAATAATTTGCAGTGGGGCCTTTTTTAACCCTTGCGCTTTATGCAGTGTTGAAATGAAAGAAAATTATAATTTCTACGTAGAAACCTTTGATGATGACGATGCTTAGAAATCTTCGTTATTTATTACGAAGGGAATAATTATACAGGTAGTATATGTTCTTTGGATAGGTTCCTTTTTTCGTCACATGTTTTCAACGAATTTAAATAATTGAAGTGTGGCACAAGAGAGATATATATTTGCTAGTGGACTGTGAAAAGCTGAGGCGATTGAAGTGTTTATACAAAGATTTTTAATTAGAGGCTCCCACTGAAAAAACATCAAAATAAAAATAGCTGCTATTGTAAACGTAACAGTTTCGATGTTTGTGAATCAATCACGCAAGTATGGCTTAAGAAATTTTGACAAAATTTGGCACAAATATAAGAATTAGTTGTTTTAATGCTGATCCATGTCTTGGATTGCAATATATCTTGTGGAAAAAGTCACAGGTAACTCTTGGCTCGAGCTCGTGACTCAATGATAACAGGCTCATGGGTCGATCTTTTAGCAACGTCTACCGAGACCAGTTCATGGATGGGTGAGTACGCTATATTATTGGTGCTGGCTCTGATTTGTACATCTTTAAAAGTCGTGTAATCAGAAGCTAGAAAATCTGGCACTCGTCTTGACAAGGGGTATCTCGAAATAAGCAGCTGCTTGATGTAAAACACTACTACTCCATTGCATCACTATAGACTGGAAGCCGAAAAGGCTAAGAAGATGGTGACAAATAATAATAATATACTTTTTATTTCAGACCAAGGATGCATTAAAACTTGTTAGTATAAACTTAATAACTATGTTAGTAGGAATACAAAAATAAAAAGTATACACAAAACAAAAATAAGACACTCAAACACACTCAATTTGGCATATGAACTCCCGCTCTCACGTGTACACCCACCCAGTGCCTGAGAAAAGGACCATCAATTTTTTCCGATAAGGTGGCGAGGATACTGTTGGTGCTGACTCTGAATCGCTGCAGCATAAGTTGGTAATGATACATATAATGAAACAGTAAAAAAGTGTGTCTGACCAAAGAGTATATTTACAAAAAAAGAATTGAGAGGGGTTTATAAACAATAATTTTCAATAGTAATAGAGCAAGAATTTGTAATAAAGTATCTGTTTGTTTGTCTGTTTATACACTCTAATCTGGAATTACTTGACGGATTTGCATGAAACTTTTTTGTTATATAGCTGTTAAGTCTGGACAACATAATTATAGGCTATAAATGATTTCGGAAACTGGAACACCTTATACCGAACTATATGCGAGCGAAGCCACAGGCAGAAGCTAGGGTTGTAATAAATATAAGCCAAAACTGTGAAAACAAAATACCACTTACTAACAAACTACTGAATCTCTGAAATCCTTCAAACTCGATATTTGGCACGTACAGATTCTTGACTCCTAAGATTGGGAAAAGACGTTCAATATTCCTCCCGATGGGTCTGAACCGAGAATGACGTTCGTTCTCATGTCTCAGAAAATAAGATTTTTCATAATTATGTTGATAAAATCTGTCTAATAAGATATTTAAATGATAAATATTAATTTATAATGTTAGTAGATATATATTGAAGTATTCTTATTTTATTGTAATATTTTGCTCACCTATAAGATGGTCTTAATAACTTTAAAAAAATAAACCTTAATTAGATACTACCCAAATTTCACAATTAAAATGATGCCTTTGTTAGGCGCTTAGTCGTAACTTTGTTTGACTCAAGGGCTGGCTTTTACCTTGTATAGAGGTCGAGCATCGCCATATAATTTGGTAATTCCATTGAACATCAAAACACAGGAATTTTCAATGCCGTATTTCTTTTTCTTATTAGTTTGTCAGAGTATTTTACTTAAGAAGTGTCATATTTGCCGAACATTTCAAATTATCTCCACAAGGAAAGTGAATGTGTTGCAATACCCGACTCATTTAAATACAAAGCATTGCATTGGGCACGTGAGGTAATTGGTTTAAACAGTTTTAGACCAATTATGTCACTTGCCCAATTCAATTGGTTGAAAAAACCGCAAAATCGAACTAATTCTTAGAGGCATTGAAGGACTGGTCAGAGAACTCAAGGAAGTTAAGTAACGTAAAGGGAAGATTGGAAGATTATGGAAATCTTTACTCAGCAGAGGGAAAAGAAAGGTAAGGAAGAAGGAAAAATACAACAGTAAATATCTTAACATATATTTAAAACTACGCAACGGATTTTGATGCAGTTTTTTTCAATAGAAAGAATGATTCAATAGGAAGTTTTTTAAGTATATAATATGCATAATATAGTAGAGGAACACTGATGATTTTTGAGGTTTCTAATGTGATGTCGCAAATAAACACATTTTTTTGCGCTTGCATTGCAAACGCTGGCTGAACCCTACGAGATAGATCAAAATAATGTACTACAGTATTGTACACCTTAAAAAGGTCAACAAAAAAGTCTGCAATGGTATATGGCTCTCTTATAGATAACTCACAACAACCATTTTTTATCCTTTACTTTTTAATGTAATTTAAATGAATAGTAGATTTAAAATGCAAGGACATAGCGGTTGCGGCACGGTGTTGGCGAAGGGCCGCGGTCGGCGCGCGTGCCCATAAATAGCGCGTCGCAGACCGCGCTTCGCCCTCCGGTTAAGTAGTATTAACAGCCTTATGTGCTGAACTACGAGTAGCCCTGTCAAAAGGCTGTCAACGTTGTATAATAAAGACATTCTATATAAACATTGCACCCGTGCGAAGCAGGGGTGGGTCGCTAGTTCGTTATAAAAACGAAATATTAAACGTCATGAACGTACCTACTCTTTTATTTTAATTTACATAATTGTACTCCTGTCTAGTCCCGACGTTTCTGTGATTTCATCAGGAATATAATTTATTATTCATATGTACAATTATGTGTAAATATATTTTTGAATGTAGGTTTGACATAAGATTTTTTAAAGTATGTTTCTTTGTTTTTGTGTACTTTGTGCAACTATTTAACTTTTTACTTTTTTTTGAGTTCAGTCAGATCATTAAAAACAAATTTTGAAAGTCAATATAATAATCAATCAATAAATTAAAATATATAATAGTCAGATATTTAAAACATTTGCATGCCATCGTATAGGCAAACGTGTCTGAACTTTATTTTAATTTTGATGTTATCTCACATACGTTTTTATTCTATATGTTTACACATGTTTCAGCAAATAAACAAATCTTATCTTGTCTTATCTAATATTCACAGTTATGAAGGATATTATAAAATACAAAACAAGTGACTTATTCCCAATGGTTTTTTTTATGGAGAAGAACAGACAATGAACATTATAGTTACTTTTTACAATTAAAGTTGATCAACAACGTCCATATTTAATCTTTTAACCGCTTGTGTCGCATTTATGCGACACATATTTCCGTGCCCCTACCGCTCGTGTCGTATTTCTGCGACAGAAAACATGCATGAATTTTTCGTTCTATTTTCGTCCTAAAGTCGGTATTCCTCTTCGTCACTTCTTGCTGGGGTGCGCAGACACGTTAGCATTTTACACAATCATCCCAGCAAAATCGTTCAACCACTGCGTCAAGCTTACCATCATATCTATATGTCAGCTCTCAGTTGAGTCCGACGCAGCTACGAATCAGTATTCAACAAATAGGGAATGATCTATCTGACCTCCAAAGTTCAGTAACAAGGTAACACGGTAGTCCTTTGGCAGATCGTAGGTATGCAAATTTTTCGTCTCTTGACAATCCGAGTGTTCCTTAAAACTGTCAAAGCTTGACTCATGCAGTTGTTATTATTTGGCTCCTCTACTGAGAACAATGTAGGTTATTCTTTCTTCGTTGTTTTTACTTTCACTATAATTTATTTAATGATGTCAAGCAGTTTGAGTACTTGTGCAGCCTACCCAAATGTTCTTACTTTGGTATTGTTCGTCAAATTGTTTAGCTCCTTAAGTTCTAAGTTATATGTATGAAGTATGAAAAAAGAGGAAAATCATATTTTTATATGGACGATTCGTATTAATTATTCTAAATTCTTTATGTATTCACTTAAGCCCAATTTACACTTCAATAAGTACAGTAGCCAGTTAAGAACTCAGACATTTAAGTAATAAGTAGCGTCCAAACGTAGGCGAGTGAGTAGTCATAACTTGCCCGAGAAGAAGAAAAGACAATAACACGTGTTCGCGGCCGCAACCTACAAATTTATGGACTGTACTAAACTCGCCCGTCTACATGCCAGTCAGTTGGAGGGTTGCGGGAGACGCGAGAGGGGGCTACTTCGCACTTCGCACTGGACTCGCCGAAAAATAGAATCGCGATTTATTTAACTCAACTTAATCAACAACTTACTATTTAACTCGCTTTTGCCGTTCAAACTACAATAAGAACTTAACTCGCGGATGACGCAAGTTAACTCGCTACTGTACTTATTGAAGTGTAAATCGGGCTTTAGAGACTTTCGCGTTATTAGTAGCATGTCTGTGACTGTTACGCTCTCATGGCTTAACCGCCAAACCGCTGTTAATTAAATTTGTAAGGAGATAGTTAAAGCGGGGTCAAAAGGACTACCCATAAGGTACTGAAGTAGGGCAGGAAATTTCCCACATAACAATTTCTACGAAAACGAAGTGTAGGGAAGCAGCCAGTAACAGCCATCAATATCTAACAAATATTTCTAATAGTGACTGAAAATAATGTGAATATAAGTATTTAAGCTAATATGGTAACTAAGAGTATCATTAGAGCTTAAAATTATTGTTCACCACTCGTATTGTTTTAAAACTTGAAACAATAAATACACATAGTAAATATCCCGTTTTATAGTTCTTATAATAATGTGAATGTCTGCGAATAAAGAAGAACGAAAACAAAAAAAAACACGACTAAAACCCACCGTCTCAACAAATACAGACATTTATCTCGTGTCACGTAACACTGTAGACAAATGGACAGTGTATTCAAAACATAATGACATACACCAAACTAACTTTGTTACAGACTGATGCCTCGATTTACTCTATATCGTGTAAATTGTGTTGTATTACTCGTTTGCCGTACAAATAGGCCGTGGTTGTAAAATAAATGACTTTGGCGACGTCCCGTAAGATTGGTCGCCCGGGTTGGGACAAATAGACCCCCGCACGATAGTGTTAAGTGTCCCTTTACTTAGCGATTAGGTATCCGATTTGAAGTCAATTTACTGTGTTTATGTTTTAGTTTAAAGCCAATTGGGACGGTTGATGTAGTAGACCAGTGCGGGATTACTAAAGTTATTATAAAGTTGCATGTTTTTGGACTGCTTTTGTCAGTTCGTGTTTGTTGAAATTTGGCTCAAATGTAAACATGGGGTCCGTTTGGGGTTGGAATAAAGGTTTTCAATTAAAGGCTGTTTGGATGGTTCTAAAATTAATTATAGACTTTTATTATATAAAAAAAGACTTTTATATTGAGTAGTCGAGTCAAGCCATGCTAGCATGACGATTTTATCTCATTTTGCTGCCAGCTGATGAATAATTTTGGGTTTTGACACATTATTAGAACACAAATTGAATGAAATCATATTTGTTCGTCAGCATAATGCTTCTTCATAAACTTAATTGATATTTCTCAATACATACAAAAAAATAATATAAATACGCGAAAACATTTTTAATATTAAAACTGCTTTCGCGTATTTTTAAAACTGTTTTCAATAAAAGTTTTCTAAGACGATATTCTAGCGACCTGTAGCGTGAATCTTGTCCTGGATAAATGTGGGCTAATATTTTACAGGGTTTTTTTCTATGAGTATTTTCAGTGTAAAAATTAAGGCATGGACATTGACATATATATTACTTCGTAAGGACTGGGCGGATCGCATGTTATAATGACGCCTCGAACTTGGTCCCAAAGTGGTCTAACCTTTATCGAAGTGAACTAGAACGCAATCGGCTATCTTCGGGAGAGGTCGTCAGTTTTACAAGCAAAAATGCCAAATTGTGTCGTGAAGGGTTGCGTGAACTACGACGTAAAGCACAATAAAAAAAATATAACATTTCATATCACCGGTAAGTTAAAAATATGTCATTAAATCAACTTCTAACATTATTTAAAACAATTTTCTTTCTTGTTTGTCTCAATCTTTAGCATAGACAACGCGAAGCCGCGTAAAAGTGCGACATAACTTTGCAGCGGCGCGCGTTGTAGCCGATGAAATAAAAAGATTTAATAATATTACTATAAGATTAAATTATGTACAAAATTAATTTTTATTGTTTATTAAAAGCAAATTAAAGTGTATTTTTATGTATAACAAATATAAAATTCAAAAACTAAAAGGTTTTGTCTTATTTCTTTGTACCTCGAAAAATACCACACCCCGCTCTTACAAGGCTACGTCTAGGAGCAGACCACGCCGATTCACATCTTAGTTATCATAGATGGCGCTAGTGTGTTTTGTAGGGCGACCGCGTCCGTCAAATGTTCTGATGACCGTATCTTTACTATTTAAATCAATGGGCATGGAAAATGAATAAACGGTATAACAATAAAAACTTAATGCGATCACTATACAGGCAGTATTCCTTATAGGTACTTTTACTTTATCTTACCCCCAGCTTATGGAAAAATATCGTTTTATTTACTTACGAGCGTTTTGTACAATAAAAGGAGTCGATATTTTGAGGATAAACGGTTACGATTTAAGGTTCAAGCAACCGACCACAGCGGTGTTTTATATTCAGTTCGTGAACTACAACGTTTATTGTCTGTCTTATTAAGAGAATCTTCATTATCTGCTTGGTCGTTTCCCAACTATTTTAGGGTCAACTTCCTGTCTTAACGTACGTAGCTGAATAATAGTGTTTTACATACAGTGACTACCTACCCAACCTCCACCACCCAGGACCTCGGTAACAAAACCCCTTGGCAATACTATTGTCTGACTTTCTGGCTTCTGACTACCTATACTGACTGTCAAAGATGTACAAATGACGTGCATTGCAGGAATCTCGATATATTAAGATGCTTATCCATCCATTAACTGACCTCGGCAAGCGTTGCTTAACATTAACATTTGACTCTTGCGGCTGTTATTATTTAGCCACGAGCTGATTATCGATTAGTTTTAATTATAATTTCGTTACGATTTATTGTCAATTATAACTCGATTTGTCATCATTGTTTTAGTTTTAGTCGATTAGATAATATTAAAAATTACTAAAATATGAGCGGGTGACCCCGAATGGAGTAGTGGGTGTCGCCACGAGCAATGACGGCTGTCATTCCGTTGTCAGCTGCCGCGCGAGGTGCACACGTGCTAACCTATGGCTCATAATCCGGTTTAATCTTTTTAATTGTGCGTGATTTTATGTAAAATTGTGAAACATTCGAATAATAAGACATTGGACAATACAAGTGTGCCTTTATTTTAAAATTCCTGGCGTTGCACCGCCCACGATGGACAGCGACGGCCAAGACGCTATGAGGCCCCTTCTGATGTTCTTGCATATATATATATATCTAACTATGTGTATACATATATATATATACATAGATACATAGTGCATGGGCATACACTATAAACGGGGCCCAAAGATTCTGAATTAGAAACGATGTAGCGTTGACATACCTCCCTTTAAGGAGGACCGTTGACCTCAGAAAGCACGCGCCTGATGTCTCTCCGAGGTGATAGAGAGTGCATCTGTACCTGCGTACATACTTGTGCATTATAATATCTCTAATCTGAGGTGTGATCGAGGTCAAGAGCGGGCTCATTCGTAATAAAAAAATCGGTTGTCTGTAAAGTCAATTTACTGACGATAGTTGAACGTGACAACGTCATAAGAAAATACTGATGGAATGGTTGCATTTTTCAAAAGAAAATTTTAATTTTACATCACTATTACTGCACTTCTCATGACAATGGAAGAATCCCTACACAGTGACGTAATCTCTTCGCGTTTTGTGATAGCCTAGTACTTGACTCGTCGAGTCATACATAAATGTCAATGAATCCCTACACAGTGACGTCATCTCTTACCGTTTTATGATAGCCTAGTACTTGAGTCGTTGAGTCATACATAAATGTCAACTTGTAGATCCAATTTGATTTGCTTTGGAGCGCCTCAGAGCGATGGAACGCCTCAGAGCGATGGAACGCCTCAGAGCGAGGTAACGCCGCATGAGTCATGTATTTTCGTGCGTGCAGCCAGCTTCATCGAATTATAAGACGTTGTCACTCAGATTGGCCGCTGTGGCCGGAATCGGTCTAGAAGACTACTACTGATACATGTTACTGGAACCCGCTGGATGCGAGAATTGAGTAATACAGGACCGGTCTATGGACAGCAGTGATCATCTTTAAAAGTACTGATAATAATGATGGTAGGTTTCTCAGTTCCTAAACTTTGTCTCTAAGGTCAACCAGAGACGTTTTTGCTAGATCCAGGGTCAAACTTGGGATACTTTTCCAACAATGATTTTCCTGAAACAGGTAATTAAAGTTTCTACGCGATCAAAATCGCAGGAACTTATCGCTATATATATATAGGGCAGAATAATCAACTTATACTCTGTTATTTTACTTTCGACATTACTTAATTACAGTCTGTACCTTTTAATTAAAACCTCTGATTGATATGGTAACGGCGTGTGTTTATTTTAACACGAAAAACTTTTACCGACGCAAATAATTGAAAAGGCCGCGGCGGCGGCGATTGGGTTAAAATTGGATATGGAGATTGCCTCACCAAATTTTGATAATACACTTTGGAGTAAAAATAAAAATTAATCAAGTAGCTGTATTTGATTTCGATGACTGTTTACGACTGTTAAATAAAATAAGGTCACAAGGCGTGGCAATAATAGCTATTACACGATTCAAAAATAATACAATATTTTTAAAATTTAAATCTATATAAAATAAAATTTAAAGATAAATTAAAATAGAGAGCAATCATTCTACATATTTATGTAATCTTATGTTGTCGATTGTGTAAATATATTTATTTATATTTATGTACTATTGTTTGACTGCTTTTTCTGCAAAATTTGCTAAAACACCATTGTGTGTTAATGAAAAAGGTTGACATTTAGTTGAATTCATGTGAAGGTTGTGGGTTCGAATCCCACCCAGGACAAATGTTTGTGTGATGAACACGATCATTTGTTCTTTTTCTATGTGTAATTTATCTAGAATATGTATGTATTTACAATTATATATGTATGTTTATCAGTTGTCTAGTACTCATAGCACAAGCTCTGCTTAGTTCGGGACTAGATGGCGTTGTGTGAAAGTTGTGGAAAAAAAAAGAAAAGGTAAACCTTAGTAACCACTAAGGTTTACCTTTTCTTTTTTTTGCAAAAGCTAGTTATTGTATAAAAGGTAAACCTACCTTTTATACAATAACTAGCTTTTGCCCGCAACTTCGTTGCGTGGGAGGATTTTCCCACGTGAGTCCCGATCCCGTGGGATTTTCGGGATAAAAATTATAGTATCCTATGTCCGTCTCCTGGTTCTAAGCTACCTCCCTACCAATTTTTAGCCAAATCGGTTCAGCCGTTTTTGAGTTATAAATAGTGTAACTGACACCACTTTCTTTTATATATATAAGATATAACAATTCAGCCTACTACGTGTCAACTGCTGGGACACAGGCCTCCTTTTCATGAGAGGGGATGGGTCGTGGATTACGACCCATCGGTCTCACGCGGTCTTAGTGCATGTTGGTTGACCATGTCTTCGGATTTTTAACCGACTTCATTAACCGACTTCAAAAAAGGAGATTCTGTATCCGACCAGTATGTAGTAGCTATCTATTCACATGGCTGACGTTGGTGCCAAGATAAATTTATAAGTTTGATCACCTCGGGTGTGCCCTAGAATGCGGTGTACTTTGCCTATCAAAACTATTCGTTGGCTTGGCACCGACATCAGCCATGTGAGCTAACCTAACTAGCCCTTATTTTAAAAGGATTTGGACATCCAATAAAACATTCTTTATGGTTATTTCTCTCTTTGTATTGCAGAACTTTTTTGTAAGTTTTGAAGTAAGTTCAATTTTTTTGTAAAAAAAAGTATTATTGGTCCTAAGACACGCCAGTTTAATCACTATGTTTTCCGTCAACGATTTTAATAGCAGTAGGGATGATATAAATCACAAAATGTAATGTGCCTGACTTGGATCGAACCCATTCGCAAATTGGGACCGTTACCACTAGGCCATCACTGCTCCTTCCCGTTTACATAAATTCAACTAAATAACGCTCCATAAGAATAATGATCCTTACTTACATTTAAGAGGATCCTTCTCAATAGTATCCGTATAACAAAAAACCAAGACCCTAATCCATATATCAATTATACCCTCATATCTTACACAAACCATCAAAGGAGAAGCATTATCCCTCATGAGAACTTAACATTTGTTCCGAACACGTATTGTCCTCGTTTAAAACCCAACAAAAGAAGGTTTAGAAATCAAAACTAAAAACCGTTATTCGGCTGAAAGTTCCCATTGTGTGCTGGATAACTGTTGACTCATTGCATAAAATGAGAGTCACTGAAAATATTGGGTTTGTGCTACAGTATAATCGATGCTAAACGATATTTTTTATAATTTGGATAGCCAAAGTGGAGCAGCGCGAGCACGAGTTGCGAGTTGTAGGTTGTGCGCTCAAACCCAGCTACGATCATCGTGTTATTTTAGATTGTTGTGTTATTTTCATCATTATCATCATTCGAGCATACTGTTATTTTTTTTTAGAAGATTATTCCAGTGCCTTTAAATGTTTTTTTCAGGTATAATATGATTCATTTTTCATGGAAGAAAGGAAAATCTCTTTTAGTAAGAAGATGTCAACTGCTAGTACATAGCGTTGCCACATAACCAGTTCTAATGCTATTCAAAAAGAAACAAAACACAAAAAAGTTCAACTTTTAAAAAGTCGTTAACGTATCTGTCATTCTTGTTTGAATTTGGAATCCTTACGTTCGTGGGTATCCAATTACTTTTATTATTGTTTTATAGCTTGATGACAGTATGATTGGAGTTTTGAACTTAAGTGGATTACACATCCAGACTCCGGCGAAAATCGCTGTTAAGGCTTTTGCCTGCTACTTCGCTTGCGTAGGAGGTTCATGTCGCGTGAATCGGGACGGCAAAATGGGATGAAAATTAGCCTAGTGCTATTTCATTATTCAGTAGTTTTTGCGTGAAAGGGTAACAAACATCCAACCATCCATTCTTACAAACTTTTGTGTTTATAATATTAAGTAATAAAAAAAAAAAAGTAGGATACTTTATTCTATTCTATTCCGTTTAGAGATCTATTATGCAAGAAGTACTCAATCATTACCACACTGTATACCCTAGGTGATGAAGTTCCATCTAGATCTACCTATTAGCCAATTTGGAATAAAGACATATAATTGGCTGTAAGTATTGTGGCGACACATTGTTTTGCTGAGCTAGCTCCTTCAGAGCTCTCACGGCCAACCGCTCCTAATGAATTCAGTCGCTACCCATATGCCACAGTATAGACCCGCATATACGCCGTATATAGACTTACGTCATAGACCGTGTCATTGTACTAAATTAAGTGATATAGCGGGACAAAACATTAGCTAATTATAGAAAAACCAAGACAGAACAAAAAAAGCAATACTATAAACAATTAAAGTCTTTAGTAGAAACCTCATTGTATTATGAAAAATCTGCATATTTTAGGCACAATATTAATAAGCAAATTAAAAATCCAAAATTGTTGTGGAAAAACATTAAATCTACACTTTCTTCCTCTAAGCGCGGCCAAGACCTACCATCACACTTTAGAGATCCAGATTTAATAAATAATTCTTTTTTGAATGTTCCTGGCAACCCGTTGGCCAGCCTGTCGCTTACAGCATACTATAAGTCTCACAGATTTAATGAAGCAACTTTCACCATTTCACCTGTGGACCGCGATGAAATCTCACGCATTCTTTTTAATTTGCAATCGAATGCTGAAGGCTGCGACCACATATCGTTGAATATGATTAATTTAACTTTGCCACTTACTTTGGATATCGGCACATACATTGTAAACTACTCAATTTGGAGTTCTACGTTTCCCGACCAATGGAAGATTGCTACTGTAAGACCTATACCGAAAAATTCAAACCCCTTAGAAATTAAAGACTTGCGGCCTATTAGTATACTTCCCTGTCTCTCAAAGGTATTGGAGAGAGTAGTGTGCCTTCAACTAACACGTTTCTTGGAAGAAAACCAAATGTTACCTGACCTACAATCCGGTTTCAGAAAGCAGCGTAGTACTTCCACAGCATTGCTGGATGTAACTGATAATATTTTAGCTGCCCAAGATAAAGGCATGTGTACACTGATGGTTCTGCTTGATTTTTCCCGCGCTTTTGACTGTATAAATGTATCTCTGTTACTGTCTAAGCTAAGCTACTATGGATTCGACGATAATGCTATACAATGGTTCCGCAGCTACCTCAGTGACAGAAAACAATTTGTTGAATTGCGCTTAAGTGACGGTACTACCTTAGCTTCAGCCCTGGCTTCTTTGGAGAGGGGAGTTCCTCAGGGCTCAATTTTAGGCCCAATTCTATTTATACTGTACTGTGCTGACATAATTAAGTGCCTTCAACAGTGTCAATATCATATTTATGCTGACGATGTCCAAGTATATATATATTTTAAACCGGAGGATTATAGTACAGCTGTTAAGCATTTAAACGATGATTTGGATAGAATCGCTGCCTGGTCAGAAGAACATTGTTTAGTATTAAACCCGACAAAAACTAAATACATGTTGTTTGGTACAAGGCAGCAGATGAAGAAAGTTCCCTTAACACTGAATCTGTCTCTGATGGGGGAGCCTATTGACCGTGTTGGCGAAGCGCGCAACCTTGGGTTATGTATGGACTTCAATCTTAGATTTGAAAAACATATTGCTAGCTCAGTTCAAAACTGTTTTTACCGATTGAAGCTACTGTACAAAATGAGGCCTTTCTTGTCTGAAAAGCTACGCGAGCAGTTAGTCGAAACCCTTGTACTATCAAAATTAAATTACACTGATACGGTTTACGGCCCTCGCTTGCTAGCTCGTACAGACAGACTTATTCAAAGAGTCCAAAATGCATGTGCACGATTTTGTTATACTGTCCCCCCTAGAAGTCACATCACTCCATTTCTAAACAAGCACTCTGTGCTTAAAATGAAGTCAAGACGTAAACTTCACCTAGCATGTCTGCTTTTTGGTATAATTAAATATAAAAAACCAAAATATTTGTATGACAAGCTATGTTGGATGACCAGTCGACGAGATTGCGCGCCCAGACTCTGTGCACAACAGTTAACAACGCAGGCTCACAGGACGGCAGCTTTTAGAGGCAGTTTTAGATACGCTGCATCCAAGGTGTGGAATAACATTCCGCCATCAATAAGAGTGGTGGGCACAATCCATACATTTAGAACCCGTCTACGGCAGTACTTGATAGATGCGCAAAGGAAACTGGATATGCTGCAACAGAATATTTCAATAATATGATTTATATTTAACCATTACTACTATTATGATGTGGAACGTAGTCGTTGACCCTTGAGATAGTCGTCGTCTGTCGTGGTTGCCTGCTGTTGCTTGCGCGGTTTAGTACGCTCTTTTGGGTGCCTCTCGTGTCCCCCGGCTTGGAGCTGGACATACCCACATATACAATGCACCAATTTACTAATGTCACCATAATGTCATCAATAAATTATTATAGTAATAATAATCACACTCATCTCGTATTCTTTCTTTCATTTTCGTATACATATAAATATTAAATTACATTTATGTGTCATTTCAATCTAGCACCTAATTAGTTTATTTATACCCAGTCCCTTAAAATTAGAGAACAAATTATTATATATTTGTAAATTTGTCGCGCCCCGATGCACACAGCCACTCGCAGTGATTGTATAAAGCTAATTTTCTCTTCACCTCTCAAACAGGACCTGTTGAAAATCAGCGTCAGGCACCAGTTGTCTGGCATTTTGCTGAACAGGGCCTGTTTGGCACTGCCGTGAGTCACACATAGAAATATGTCTGTCATATTATCTTAATTATGTAGTTTTATTTTTATTTTTTATTTTTTTAAGTTTTATTTTTAAGTTCTATTTCTAAGTTTTTGTGTTTTTTTATTTTTTATTTGTGTTCGTGTGTACTTGTGGCATGTAGCCAATAAACGTTTTTTCTTTCTTTCTTCTTTCTTTCTTATATATAAAATACATGTTTAGCTGTTATCAAGGTGTCTACTTATTTTCTAAATTCAGAACCGTCTGACTAAGGACTAATTAACGACTACACTAAGAACAATTAAATTTTCGTTAAATTGGTGACCCCGACGTGATGAACATAAATCAAATTAATTATTCGTTAAAGTATTATTAACTAGCCTTGACATATTTGTTTTAGCTGTAAGTTTTCTATCCATACTAATAATAAAAATACGAAAAACTGTCTGTCTGTTTATAATGCTTTCACGGCTATATTGAACCAATTTTGATGAAGCTTGGCGAGGAGTTTGTTAATCGTTTCATACATAACATAATGTCAAGTCACAAGTCCGTTGGATTAAATTTCTTCATGAAATAAATAGCACCTTTGTGATATTTGCCAGTATTTGTACACTTCTCTTTTAAGGTTACCAACTAAGTATTTGCTGGACGCAGATTAGCATCAGTTGCCACTCATTAGTGACACACAGAAGCGGGTTAATAAAATAAAATAATGTGTAGGATTTGATAATTAAATAAAACTATATTGTCATTTTAATAATGTTTCAATATCGTGTGCGCTAATAAGAAATGCGTTAATAAAAAATGTTTTTTATTAAGAAATGTGGGGAAATAAATAATAGTTACCAATCATCGCGTATCTCTCACAAATCGCATAGCTTTGCAAACACTCATGGCTTACCCCGAATCCTCCATTAAGCCGGGTAACATTATGAAAAACATTATCACCCGCTCGCTGTTCCTCTATTGTACCTCTGCAACCAGGATAGCGCAGCTTTGTGCCCTGAATGCCATCTGTTAGACTAAATCTAGGGTTAGCACTTTCATATTTTAGCGTTTCGAATTTTATTAACACTACTCTGGGAACTCTTATATCTTACGGAAAAAACAAGACCGAATTTCCTAAGAAACATAGTGATTAAAAATAAACATATCGTACAAAAACACAAAAATGTATATGGGACTAGGGTTTCGGAGTATGTAGTACCTTACTATATTAACAAACACCCAGAGGAATTGCAAACGCTATACATATCAAGTACGAAAAGTTGTAAGTACAGATACAAACGTTTTTACATAAAAAATAGTCGTTTACATCGTTGCCAAGAGACTCATTGGCAAGGATGCACTGGTCGAGTCAAAGCTCCAGAGCCTTGAACATCGACGACGAGTTGCAAGTCTATCGGTTTTCTATCGGTTACATTTCGGGGAGTGTGCGATGGAATTACACAATCTAATTCCACCAAGCCCGTTCCATCATCGGACTACGAGACAAACGGCAAAGCGCCATCGTTACATGGTGGACATCCCACCCATACGCACCAAACGTTTTGGGAATACCTTCATTGTGCGTACGGCTAAGGAGTGGAAATCCCTGCCGGAGTCTGTGTTTCCCGATAGCTATAACCTAGGAGTATTTAAGTCAAGAGTGAATAGGTTACTTTTAGGTAAGCGTGCTCCATCTTCGATAACATCATCACTTACCATCAGGTGAGATGGTGGTCAAACGCGAACCTATTTTAAATAAAAAAATAAATAAATAGGTAATTGTATTTAGTACTCCTAATTTTCTTTTTCACTGTATAGTAAATTAACTAACTAATTACGACTCGACAGCACACAGATAAGCCCTAAGAGGCTTTCGTGTGTGCCAAAACATTAAAAAAAAAAATATTGTGTAATGTGTATTGGATAAAACAAATAAATAAAATAAATATAATATAATGAGTATATTTGAAATGTAGCCACAATCCGATACACGTGTCATCAATTTTTGTCTTGGGGGCAAGTTATCAAATGACGCCTCTCACCCTGGATGGAGTGGAAAGAAGTGACAAAGTTCTACTGACTAAAATCCACCCTGTTGCTTCAGTTGCCCTTGTATTCCGGGGTCCCGGTATTTAGTTAGGACAGTCCTCCAACCCAGACAGGAAATGGCCCTCCTACCAGGCCCCGTCAATGCGCCTACCCCTGCTCCTTTCCTGACGGTGAGTTATCTTTGCTCAACGTGTTGACACCAATTTATGTATTACCATAATTTTGATTAAATTTTCCGAATAATATGATCTTCGGTAATAGGTACTGGCTATCGTTTGGTGATCGGGCAGAATCTATTGACTACCGAGGGGCCTAGGGCACTTGCCCAGAATTTACATAGGAAAAGATGATCCTGGTTTTGGACCTCATACAGGCAGTGGGCTCCTCGCGTCACTTGACTACTGCTAATACTGCGTTCGGCCAAGGAGTGGAATTCCCTGCCGGAGACAGTGTTTCCTGATAGCTATAACCTGGGGGTCTTTAATTCAAGAGTCAATAGGTTACTTTTAGATAAGCGTTTGTGTGTTTTTCATAGTGTTTGTGTGAATTACAAAGTTATATTTGCGGTTTTAGAAAATATGCTATTTTTCAAAAGCTATACAGGGTTAAATGTAAAACACTGAAAACCTCTCAGGACTATGTTACTAACATCATAATCAACAACTTTTGTTCTATGACTTTTAAGAATTCGTCATAATTTAATTCACCAGATTTTCATACAAAAATAAAAATATTTAAATTGAACGCCCTAAATGTTACGAACTCTATGCGAAGCAAAAGAAAGCAATTTATAATATCGCTTTATTTTGCTTTGCGTAGACGCTACATGCGTTTAGGGCGTTCAATTTAAATATTTTTAGTTTTATATGAAAATCTGGTGAATTAAAATATGACGAATTTTTAAAAGTCATAGAACAAAAGTTGTTGATTATGATGTTAGTAATATAGTCCTGAGAGGTTTTTCGTGTTTTACAATTAACCCTGTATAAAGCTAGCTAATAGATTTTTTTTAATTTTTGACACACATTTTACCACTTTGGAAGCGTATATCTTTTAAACGATTCACTTTATGAAAAAGTGGTTTTAGAAACCTCGATGTCATTTTTAAAGGCCTGTCTGTCTATAAATACCACACACGAATAGGATTCAGTTCCATATAGGTATGAGGAGCCTCCCTGAATACATTTTTTTTTTCTTAAAATCGGAAAGCGGTTTACAGAATACCTATCTACCTTCCAAGTTTCACATGTGGAGTCGTAATAGTTTCGGAATAAAATGGCTGTGACATACGGACGGACGGACAGACAGACATGACGAAGCTATAAGGGTTTTGTTTTTTTTGCCATTCGGCTACGAAACCCTAAAAATACTGGAAGTCGACGACACCAATACAGTAGAGAAAAGGCTAAACAAATTAATTAACCCCTTTTAATATTCAGTGTTGGTTTCAATTACTCACCGGGGTCTTATTATGTTCGAGCAGTAATTACATTCAAACACGTTGGTTCAGTCTTTCCAGTAACTATCTATTCCAATTGGTTCCGTATACTCATTAAACTTAATGTTGACTTACCTAACACTTTACAACTCCAAAACTACTCGTCTAAAGTTCACGTAACTACTTTAGTACGTAGTTATAATAAACTTTGGGTTGTTGAACTAATTTCCGTTAAATATTTAGTAGAGTTCGGTGATAAGTAACTGTATATTGAATGTTAATTTTGGAAATGTCGGATGGATCTTATCTGGTGGGCGATGCGATAAGGGGATTCCTGTGTTGACTGCATTGCAAGTGTGAACTCTCATTGCCAACTCATTATATTTTCATCACATTTTTATCCTTGTACATAGTATTGCCGATAACGAAACAATAGAGGAATCTATCTTGATCCCAATGCCATCAGTCAAAATGTCAACTTTTTCCAATTAACTGTTCGTATTACTGATCGCGTTACGATTTTGTTGGCTTACGTTACGTTGAATTACGTAAACATAGATTAAACTCGTCTATAAATCAACAAGCTTTTTAGAATAATTACCTTAAAAAGGATTAGGAAATTAAAACAATTTTGTGTTGACCTAGGGTTAAAAGGCTCAGAGGTTATGGTTGAGGTCAAAGTCAAATGAAAGCGAAAAATGACTTATTGCTTGGATTAAGAAAATGCAAACCTGGTACAAACATGTATATCGCAGAAATATTCAATTTTTTTCAATTTTTACAATATAATATTATTTGCTATGCTATACACTTGTTATAAAAGTCTTTACTAAATAAATCTAAAATAATGGCGTTAAAAATCCATACACAACGCTGTCCAATGGTAATGTGCCTAAAAATTGACGGCATTGCCATGTTGTATAATAGCAATGCTCGTTTGGTTAACCTCTGTCGAAGGTAAAAGCCAATTTTGCAGGTTTATTATTTTTGTAATAAACCTCCATCCGAAATGGTTAACGAAAATACCAATTTTTTAATTAAGAAATTTTATTAAGCTCGAACGAAGTTGGATGATATTATGTTATATTTGTACCAAAAGTACACAATAGTTTGTTTTTGTTAGAAAAAAAATCAAACTAACTTGTTAGCTAATAATATAGATTGTTTCATTTATTTCCAAAATTTGAGAGAAGACTAAACAAAGTGTAAGTGGTTAATATCAGACTGAAATTGCCAACCTGCCTTGGGCAACTGTGGTGGCCTTTTTTTGTGTGTGGCATCTCGCAGGTCAACCTTGGAGGTTGTCGGCTGCTTGACCGGGCTGCCTGTGGTTGCCATAATTAATAATTTAATCAAAGCTTAGATCAAGGCTTAATCAAGGCTTAGAACTGTGGTGCCTCATTTGATGCCGCTGTACAACTTAACCGAGTACGCCAAAACAATCGAGGGTAGTTAAAATTTTGTAAGTTTAATTCAAACTAGTGTTCGTCCAGTGGTCGAAATTCGAGAATAGTTTGAATTATTTTGAATACAATACTATATAAAAATATTTGCTTTATGCACTCCTTCTCCATATAAACTTTAACTGAGCTAAATCGTACTTCTTCGTCTATTAAAAAGGGATACGCGGTTTTTGCTTCTCATATGAATGTATAGACAGTTAAATTGTAGGTATATTCGAAATTGATGGCAATAGTTTTAATATTGTTGTAATTATAAATGAAATCGTATGCCTACATTTTGTTTTTATTTCATATCTGAAGTCAATAATATATTTTCTGTGTGCTTTGTTACATAATGGATACATAAGTATGTATTTATTGTTATCAATATTTTTAGGCTTGAGTATGTTGTCCAATAAGGCAATATTATTATTAAATATTACCTATTTTACAACCAATAAATAGGAAATCTAGAATGAATAAATGCTCGTTCAAAAGTAATCTAACCGGAGTAGATGACAGGTGCTAAGTTCGCTCTCTACGCTCGCTCCCCTCTTCCTTTTCGAATCTAACCTGTCGGATTAGGGGTATATTTATATAGTAAACACGGACTTGAATATAACTTTGCCTGTTTTCTGTTTTGGCGGTCTTATCGCTGAGAATGATATCTTCTAGACAACCTTTGGAAGGACTTAATGAGCTTTAATTAAAATGGAAAAAGGCTATATTAGTGTACTACTGTACAAATACACATCAAAATAGAAAAACTAATGATATATATATACATATATATAAATACAATACATAAGTACATAAAATATATAAATATATGACGGAGAGACAGCGTCGTATGTATTTTTAAAAAGTGTGACGTCAGCTCAGCCGGCGTCACGAATGTTCTCTTGATGATCACTCATGTTTGATTTTCAAATAAAAGCACTTGTTAATGTTACCGGAGACTCGTTTATTCAACTGACAGCGTAACGACTTCACAGATAGGTCCGCACTGTCCAGCGGCTCGAACAAGAATGAATCTGCATCTAGCGCCCACAGTGCGGCCTTATATAGAGGGATTGTCACACATGTACCCACATTTTCTAGTTAAATATTAAACTACTTAAATTACTATGCTTTACGTTGAAACATGTTAAACGTTAATTTTACATCTTAAAAATCAATTAATAGTTTGTAAAACAATCAAATTATTAAACTTTAATCATTTCAGTTATTTTAATAGACAAATTATTGTATTTGCGCCGATATATATAATGTGTTCTTTAACATCGTGTGGAGAAAAACAAAGGAATAATCATAAGATAGAAAGAAAATGATTGGCAACCGAGCTTTTAAAAACAGCGAGTGACTGAGCTTGTCTTACTGACACCGGCAATGCATTCCACAACCGAATAGCCTGCACCGTAAACAAATGGTCCTAAAATTTTGTGGAATGTGTAGGCATCAAAAGTCTCAAATTCTGATGATCTCAAATCTCTAACATGTGTGTCATAAAGGAATTTAAAACGTTCTTTGAGATAAAAGGGAGTCTTTGGATTGAAAAGAATACTGTAGAGTAATGATAAAATATGTGCATTCCGGTGAAGGCGGATAGGCAGCCACTTGAGTTTAATGCGAAACTCAGAATTATTTCAGAAAGACTGTGCTTAGTGCGTATAATATTTTCACAAACTATATTTCTATCAAGTCTACATTTTCATTGCAAAAAATTATGCTGCTTAAAGGTTTTGTTTTGTTTTAATCCCGTTAACCCCGTTTGTGCTATTGTCAGCTCTGGAAAAAAGGCAATTATAAATAAATGCAAAAAATCCCAGTAAATATTCGTGTATTATATTGAAAGTACATGCAGGTACGTAATCTGCAAAAAATACTTTAAATACTTTATAAAGTGCACTGCGATACCATTTAAGAATATGAAAAAATAGCTGGCTGAACGTTAACATATCGGAAATGCGCCATATAGCTACGTATGTAATCATGAACTAATTATTCGTTCCTACTAATGAGAAACTGGCTCCAAATGGTAGTCTTGGCAATCGCCCAGAAATGATAGGACGGAGGGAATGGTGATTATGAAAAGATTTCAGTAGATTTTATTTTCGCCGATGAGAAAAATAATTATGTGCTATGTATGCATTGTAATGTACAAAAAATATAATAAATAATAATAATAAAGTCATTTATTTCAGAAGTTGTGACCTTCCATAATAGTTGTTAGTAACATTATAGCTAAAAACTATATTAGTATGTGCATTGTGCAACTTAGAAAATATATTAAGGGACAATCCAGTTAGCAAGCAATTACGTTTAGGAGACTGTTGATGCTGGCACGCACTCTATATATAACTAATTAAAAAACTAAGCTGCCGGACTGACTTATGTTGAACCAACCCATATATATTCATAATTTGAAATTATATTGATTACGAAGAACTTTTTTGCATTGAAAAAAAAATTTTTTTGTAGCCATTCTTCTCTTGGCTATTTTTAAAACCATATCCAAAAAGTTATAAACCCGTTCTCAAAATCAAATCCTTAAATATTAACTAGAGCTATCAACTCCCAAATTTATTACCAAAAGTCCCGTTGGTGGCTGCAAAAATATACTTGGAATCGGAATCGGGCTCCTGACGTCACTACATTTATCATAGCCCAAGGATTTACCGCATCCAGGCTTGTAACAAAGCCGGTGGTGATTGTAATCAGGAAAAAATGAGGGATGAAAGATGGGATGTAAGATAAGTTTGTTAGACCAAGAATTGCTGACATTCACCCGAATGTAAGAGTTACTTCAAATGGAACTGTGTGGAAAGTGTTTTATTTCAAAATGAGCGCTGTTCCTTTTGATTTAGTTGATTAAAGATTAATAATAAAATTTAATAAAGAGTTTTTTGTTTTTTGAATTTGAATTTTAGTGACGTCAATATATACTCCTGTTTCCAAGTATAGATTAATCAATGACTGTTGTTCAATCTTTTACTTTTCAATTTAGAACTTTCAATACGGTGTGTCAGGACACGGAATTGGATTTATTCAGAACCAGTGTTCAGCAATTAAAAAAACGCCTATGTAGTCTTTTCTTTGACAAATGATGACAACATTTTTTTTCTTTCATAACTGTTTACTAGTGGAAGCTTGTAATTGGCCTTTTTTACATATTGTCAATGATCACTCAAATGTATTAGCTGTAAGTTTCCCTAAAATTTATAAAGTAAAATAAAAAAAAAAAAAAAAAACATTTTTCGATAAATTTTGGCACAGTAATCCAGTCTAGAATAGGCTTAGGTACTTTAATTCTAAAATGCTGAATTATAGTGTTGCCCAAACGAGAGTCTCGCAAGAGTCTTGCAATTAGCGATTATCCTATTGTTATTTATTAAACGGTAGTTGAGATCTCAGAACAATGTAACAGAGTCTGTTTAACTGTCTGTTCTACTGAATTAATACTTAATACTGAAAAATATGTCATATTTCAATGCAAACAATATCGATAGAAACTTGTGGAATATACTAAGAGGCAATTAGCCTAATGGCTAAGTTGTCGGACTTGTGATCGAGAGGTCTCAGTTTCGAACCCCACCACTTACACTTTTGCTGTGAACCCACTCCAGACACAAGTATATTTAGCATAGTTGGACGCGTTAACAGGATTGCTAGTAATGTGAATTCTATTTGGTATGTAAGTAGCTTGAAGCTTGAGAAAGTTTATAGGTTATGTTTACCCCACTGCAAAGAAGGATGGTTATGTTTTCATCGTGATAAAGTCCTTGGGAGCGAAGCCCGGCGCGGTTGCTAATATTACTAAGGATAAGCGGTACATGCTTCGATAAAACCACTTTGAGACCGGAGATTTATACAGAATATTAATTGTTATTATTCATAAAAAGTGTAACATAAAAGTACAAAAAATTTAAAATCAACAGTATTGGCAACAGGCTCGGTAAGTTGTTAAATAATTAAATATTTTTTACTTGGTTGATATACCGTCTTGTCGTACCAAGCGCTTCTCCTCCACATTTATTGTGCGCACAGCCAAACTGTGGAATTCTCTGCCGGCTTCTGTGTTCCCTGCCACTTATGACCTTTCAACCTTTAAAGCACGAGTAAATAGGCATCTTCTGGGCTCGCTCGTCACATCGTAGACCTCATCTATCGCTTACCATCAGGCGAGATCGAGGTCAAGAGTGGGCCTATCAGTAATAAAAAAATATATAAAATTGCTTTGGGTGCCAAAAATTAAGCCACAAAAATACAAATACGTTTCGACAACCCTAACGTGGTACGAACTAACATTGTTATTGCGTTTTATTTACGATAATTTGCGATTCAAAATGGACGAAACACTACAATAGAATACGGTTTATTAAATTGTGCAGTTTGAAACATGATGGTCTGAGATATTCTGACAATAATGTTGCGTTCATCCAATTCAATCAATCCTCGGATCGTTGGTACCGATTACTCATGTGTTATTTGAAGATCTTTCCAGACGCCTAGTTATCGTTTAAACACAATCGCACCAACACCAGGGCCTGGGCTAAAAATCTGTAGACCATAGCTTTATAATAACAGCCACGCATCGATCATCAAGGTTTAGTCTGTAGTCTGTCTGTCTTTCTGTTTCTGTCTGTCTGTCTTTCACCTTCACATATCGAGATTCCTTTGTACCTCGGAATATAGGCAGTTGCCCGACTGCCGGCGAATAAACGACTATCGGCGATTTACTCGCTCAAGAAACGCACAATGAAGTATACATGCCGTGTAAACGAAAGAGATGCATATTTTAATAGTTGCTCTCTGACTGTTCCCACTGCCGGTTGGCGACTACTCGCTTCACTAGTTTTGTCGCTGAGGGACAAGAGCTGTCGAAGATAATACTCGCTCAGCGATCGCTTGGCGGTCAGAACTCACGCTGAGAGAACAACCAGATGATAGCTCAGCGAATAAACTGTCGGAACAATACACTCGCTGCTCGCCAACTCATTTTCAGATGCTAGCTCTATTCGCTACTCGTTCATCGTCGGCGGTGGGACAACTACCTTATGTTAAGCTTTTGGTGCCGGCTGTCATTTGTACATCTTTGACAGTCGTTATGGGTAGTCAGAAGTAAGAAAATCTGACACTGATCTTGCCGAGGGTATTGTGTTACCCAGTAATTGGGTTATAGCGGTCAAAAAGGCAGCCGTGTACACCTTTAGGCCTCGATTTTTGAAAAAAAAATAGCCTCCGTTATGAGTTTTCAACTCACTGATTTAGAATAGAAATACTATTCTAAATCAGTGGTATTTTTCTTTTTGGTGAATGGTGACTGTTTTTCTCTTTGGTGAATAAGGAAACACAATCGTCTCAATACCCTCACATGTCTTTGTTACTGAATAATAATACAGGAAGCACAAATATGAATACGTTTATTACTTAATTATATGGTCCAATTTACCATTGAAAATTCCCATTATTCATTAAATATGTCATCCACAAATGCTTCTCAAATAATGCCGTCATAATCATTTCAATACCGAGAAATACTATTCACAAGCATTTCAGCAATAGTTAAATGGGCTAGTGAAGGGACATAATTACCAAAGTTATCGATAATAGAGTTGAATATATGGAATTATCGAGAGTGATTCATATGATATCGTCAGTGAAGCACGATGAGGATTGTTCGACTAATCAATATTAGTTGGATTCGGTGCTGAATACCAATGGATTTCATTTTGTAGGCCGTACCATTGTTACGTATAGTAATAACATGGGATTTCTAAGATGTTATGGGACGATTGTGTGTTAGTAATTATGCTGTAATATACTGTATATTGTGTACCGCGTTTGATATTAATTCATTGATTTCTCAGGAAATCAGATGCTCGTAACTCGAAACTTTGAGGTAACTTGTCCAGGTCAGTCCGTAGATAGATGATTATTGAACACAAACATAGAATTCTTCATAACTCAGAAAATGCTATACTCTCGTCGCTTATAATAATACATGTCCAGATAGTGCTTCGCGATGTGAAAGAGTTATGAAAATTACTCCGTGGTGTAGTTAAAAACTGGGTGCGTTAAAGAACCCACAATAACTATATTGTTTATTGAAATTTAACCGATTGATTCGATGAGACAAAGCATTTAGGTACGAAGCGATCAAGTTGTAGCGACATCTATCTCGCAACATACAAACTAAAAACGATAGAAATCCTGAATCGCGCAAGCAAAGTTTACCGCACAACTAACCTGCATACAAATCACCCGATCACAAACATCGGGCAGTTGTCCACCAGACAAAAACACCTGTCTGGTCGGAGGATCCTCCCTTTTCAATGGGATTGCGGAACTTTACACCCTGTGCCGCATATGCTCAAAAAGTATTTATGATTGATTGTTATCGTCATGTTCTTGTCATATTTAAAAGCGTCAATAGCCTAACGGCTAAGGTGTCGGACTTGTGATCGACAGGTCACGGGTTTGAACCACACCTATTACACTATTGCCGTTGTCGTGAACCCACTCCAGACACAAGCATATTTAGCTTAGTTGGAGGGGTTAATAAGAAAAAAATGTGATACTAAAAATCCGGAGACCGGAAGACCGTAAAACCCGGTTGACAATAATATACCTATTATCGCCTAACGACAACTTAAGTCGGTCTAACGTGTTGACCGCTACCGTGACCGGATTCAGGATTTTCGACCTTATGTCATGCACGTTAGACACCGTCGGGATCCCAAATATTTTCTCAATGAGCCCATCAATAATTAATCGCCGATTATCATAACGGTCGATTAATAGGCCCCATGCTGTTTCGTAACTAGCATCCGTAATTTCCAGGTGAGTCAAAAGGTCGTGAGGCTCACCGGAGAGCCGACCCATTAGCTGCGCCATTTTATACGCAGGCGAGAGATCTGTACGCGAGTGCACAACACTACTAAATATGTCGCGAAACCTCGGCCAATCGGCATACTCGCCACTAAACTCTGGCACATTCACTGGAGGCAGTGGCGCCATAATCCCTAAGCCCGGCAGCCTGCATTTTTCCCGACTGTCGCCCTTTCGCGACCTCTCAATGTCAGCTGCCGCCTGGATGATGCTCATCACCATCTCACCGCACTGGTCTACATTACCCCGCACTACCGCCTGCGCATCCTTTCCCACCGCTGGGACCTCGTCCTCAAGAAGCGCTAAATAGTCGGCGTGACATTTTAGTACCGCGTCATACCGTTCGTCGGCTTGTTTAGCGCGCGTCAATAGCGCGTCTTCGCGATCCGAACGACCAACTAACGTGACTACTAATGAGAACCACCTTAATTCCGATTCAATCTTGGCTGCGATAGTCTTAGTTACTGACGGCGCCATAGTACCAACTTCAATACACGCAAATAAGCAACAATAATTTATAAACACTTAATTTTACCGTAATTAAATAATATAGTTTATTTGAGTGAATAAGTTTACCAATTATTAATAATAACTGACGTTTTTCCGTATCTAAACGCAACCCTAACAAGTTATTATGACAAAGTTATTCACTCAATTCACACAAATATCTACCTATTGTTATTACACTATTGTTACTACTACTTATCTGCCTTCTTACAACCGTTACTTTAATGTAGGTACAATGAAAAATATAAATGTGCGGTCTACCTTCAATAGGAATTATAACAAATTACAATGAAAATTACTTTATTTTGTACCAAATTGTACAAAATCTATACCAGTAGGTAGAACCACGCTCTGCTACCAGAATTATGTTCTCGCCAGGATCAAAGCGGGCAGCTCACGGGCCCATAGATGAATCGCCAACAGACAGTCTGATCCTGACGAGAGCAAATGGAACGCGATACGCGCCCGCTAAAATCTATCTAACTTAATCTAGACACCAACCTGTACTTCGAGTTGACTTCTTCTCGGCTCGCAAGTTTGTGTTAATGTATATGTGTATGTGAGTGTTTGTGACCTTGCGAGGATCCTGCCGATGTAACAGCTCGTTGCCCCAACGACGCTTCTCCAGCGGCGTCTCGTTCACACCAAACTCCACACACACGTTAAACTCCTGTCCCACAATATGTCCAAATACACGCGAGGCTAACAATCTAACCTCAACAAAGGTGCACTTGCAACCCCAGTTGCTTCCCGTAGTGTCCAAATATATATCGCGCGGAGGCTCACTCTCTGAGCCCAACCAAAACACGCGCGTTCGTCTAGCCGTAACCACGAACCGGCCCTGAATCAGATGCCGGCGGCCGCGCCGTTACAGCGACCGCGCTCCCTACCGTCTTTTGGCAAGATGACGATATCATACAATCAGTTCCGTACATTAACTAATTAAATTATTCTTAGGCTTGATTTCAAACACCAGATGTTGTCGTTTTGGATAGATATGGGGTTTCCGTTACACGTTGTATAAGTATATAGATTATCTATTACGAGAAATGTAAAAAGGTAAAATTTTTGAGTGTGTCGAAAGTATTTTCTGCATCTAGAAAACTGATTTTGAAAATTCGTTTACCAACAGAAAGCTATATTATTCCTGAGTGATAAAAATTTCGATGAGAGCGAAGCTGCGGACAGTAGCTCGTATTTTATATTCAAATGAAGAGAGAGGAAGTTGCGCTTACTGAATTCGTTGACTGGCTGCCTAACGAGAGTGGTTGGTCGAGGCTCATGGCTAACATGGAATAGAGCCATTGGCTAACACAACCCTCGTTAAAATAATTTCGACTTCCATTACATCACATGTCTATGAACTCGTGTGGTAAGTCAAAGGACTTAATTATTTTGTTTTGGTCGAAGATGAAGCACGCTAACCCAGAAGTAACCTGTTCACTATATACAACACTTATCCTAGACGCGATAATGATGATGTAATTAAATATATGTGAGACTTTGACTTTATGCACTACATCGTAGACCTCATCTATCGCTTAATATTAGGCGAGATCGAGGTCAAGAGTGTGCTTATCCGTAATAAAAAATAATATATATATATATATATACATATATATTGTTAATAATACGTTCGCGTTTGACGACCATCTCACCTGATGGTAAGCGATGATGTGTTTGGAAATGAAGCACGCTTGCCTAAAAGTAATCTATTCACTCTGGACTTAAATACCTACCCTAGACTATAGCTGTCAGGAAACACAGACTCTGAAAGGGAATTCCACTTTCTAGCTGTACGCACAATGAAAGTATTCTCATAAAGTTTTGTGCGTATGGGTGGGATGTCCTCTATGTAACGATGGCGAATCGCTGTCCGTCTTATAGTCCGATGATGGAACTTATGTTCATGATCTAAGGATGTTTCCTTATACTAGCTTTTGCACGCGACTTCGTTCGTGTGGGTGGTTTTTCCAGCGTAAATCCCGATTCCGTGGGAATTTCGAGATAAAAACAATCCTGTGTCCTTTCCAGGGTCCTAAACCATTCCCATGCCAAATTTTATCGAAATCGGATCAGCGGTGTAGGCGTGAAAAAGTAATAGACAGACAGAAAGACAGACAGAGTGACTTTCGCATTTATAATATTAGTATGGACTATGGATTTATTAATTCTAAGGCCTCTAATTTCTGACGAGAGCTCTAAACCGAAATCCATTATTGTGCGAGTATTTAACAAACTTCGTATCAATCGGAATTTCAGTAGCTTCAAGAGTCAGTGCAAACTAATTGAACATACCAGTGTACACTAGAGAGAATTCAATTCAATTGAACTAATTTGCACGCGACGGAATTATACTGGAAAATCCAGAATAATTCCAGATGCACGGTTAGCTTATAACGTCATTGTACGCTGCACTATTTTCACACAGCTATGAGTTCTCTCAATTCAATTCAATTCATTTATTCAATATCTCTACGGAACCCCGATTTCGGTTTTACTTGAAATTGACAATTATTTAGGTGTTGCTTGGAACATATGCAGGTAAATTGAAATAGTTTTTAATCATCAGAATGTGTCTAAATATATAGTATTTTTTATTTAGAATGAGAATGCAACGTAAACAGTTGTATCTTTTGACCACGTTGACATACAAGTTTGTTTTTTTTTACAGCTAAAAGGGATTCACAAGTGTTTCTTATAAGTTTCAGTTTGATATCTGACTGTTATATAGACCGAGTATGATGTGATTCTATCAGGGTTTACATTTTCCTTCGGTTGTATGGATCCTTAAATAAATAATTATTGTAACGAGCTGGAGTTCGGGATAGAAATAATTAACGCCAATTAAACCAAAATTAACACTTTAATTAATTAAACACAAAATAAAAATTTAACACAATTATTTGCACCACAACACTCGTCACTTAACACTTAAATCGCACTGAAATTCACTTGTAAAGCTTCGATTATATCGCATATTCGCCTCGTAATAAGACTGCCTACACTGCTAAGAATATTTCAGAGCTACTTGAGATACACAGTACTGCTACTCGCCGCTAGATGGCGTTAGTGTCTCGAACATTCTAGATTTCTGTCGAAGTTTCTCAACGTACTTCACTAAGCGACTGGCGTAACATTATTTAATCATTAGTATCACATTTTTTTCTTATTAACCCCTCCAACTAAGCTAAATATGCTTGTGTCTGGAGTGGGTTCACGACAACGGCAATAGTGTAATAGGTGTGGTTCAAACCCGTGACCTGTCGATCACAAGTCCGACACCTTAGCCGTTAGGCTATTGACGCTTTTAAATATGACAAGAACATGACGATAACAATCAATCATAAATACTTTTTGAGCATATGCGGCACAGGGTGTAAAGTTCCGCAATCCCATTGAAAAGGGAGGATCCTCCGACCAGACAGGTGTTTTTGTCTGGTGGACAACTGCCCGATGTTTGTGATCGGGTGATTTGTATGCAGGTTAGTTGTGCGGTAAACTTTGCTTGCGCGATTCAGGATTTCTATCGTTTTTAGTTTGTATGTTGCGAGATAGATGTCGCTACAACTTGATCGCTTCGTACCTAAATGCTTTGTCTCATCGAATCAATCGGTTAAATTTCAATAAACAATATAGTTATTGTGGGTTCTTTAACGCACCCAGTTTTTAACTACACCACGGAGTAATTTTCATAACTCTTTCACATCGCGAAGCACTATCTGGACATGTATTATTATAAGCGACGAGAGTATAGCATTTTCTGAGTTATGAAGAATTCTATGTTTGTGTTCAATAATCATCTATCTACGGACTGACCTGGACAAGTTACCTCAAAGTTTCGAGTTACGAGCATCTGATTTCCTGAGAAATCAATGAATTAATATCAAACGCGGTACACAATATACAGTATATTACAGCATAATTACTAACACACAATCGTCCCATAACATCTTAGAAATCCCATGTTATTACTATACGTAACAATGGTACGGCCTACAAAATGAAATCCATTGGTATTCAGCACCGAATCCAACTAATATTGATTAGTCGAACAATCCTCATCGTGCTTCACTGACGATATCATATGAATCACTCTCGATAATTCCATATATTCAACTCTATTATCGATAACTTTGGTAATTATGTCCCTTCACTAGCCCATTTAACTATTGCTGAAATGCTTGTGAATAGTATTTCTCGGTATTGAAATGATTATGACGGCATTATTTGAGAAGCATTTGTGGATGACATATTTAATGAATAATGGGAATTTTCAATGGTAAATTGGACCATATAATTAAGTAATAAACGTATTCATATTTGTGCTTCCTGTATTATTATTCAGTAACAAAGACATGTGAGGGTATTGAGACGATTGTGTTTCCTTATTCACCAAAGAGAAAAACAGTCACCATTCACCAAAAAGAAAAATACCACTGATTTAGAATAGTATTTCTATTCTAAATCAGTGAGTTGAAAACTCATAACGGAGGCTATTTTTTTTTCAAAAATCGAGGCCTAAAGGTGTACACGGCTGCCTTTTTGACCGCTATAACCCAATTACTGGGTAACACAATACCCTCGGCAAGATCAGTGTCAGATTTTCTTACTTCTGACTACCCATAACGACTGTCAAAGATGTACAAATGACAGCCGGCACCAAAAGCTTAACATAAGGTAGTTGTCCCACCGCCGACGATGAACGAGTAGCGAATAGAGCTAGCATCTGAAAATGAGTTGGCGAGCAGCGAGTGTATTGTTCCGACAGTTTATTCGCTGAGCTATCATCTGGTTGTTCTCTCAGCGTGAGTTCTGACCGCCAAGCGATCGCTGAGCGAGTATTATCTTCGACAGCTCTTGTCCCTCAGCGACAAAACTAGTGAAGCGAGTAGTCGCCAACCGGCAGTGGGAACAGTCAGAGAGCAACTATTAAAATATGCATCTCTTTCGTTTACACGGCATGTATACTTCATTGTGCGTTTCTTGAGCGAGTAAATCGCCGATAGTCGTTTATTCGCCGGCAGTCGGGCAACTGCCTATATTCCGAGGTACAAAGGAATCTCGATATGTGAAGGTGAAAGACAGACAGACAGAAACAGAAAGACAGACAGACTACAGACTAAACCTTGATGATCGATGCGTGGCTGTTATTATAAAGCTATGGTCTACAGATTTTTAGCCCAGGCCCTGGTGTTGGTGCGATTGTGTTTAAACGATAACTAGGCGTCTGGAAAGATCTTCAAATAACACATGAGTAATCGGTACCAACGATCCGAGGATTTGACACTTCGCGTCACTCTAGGGCTGGCTTTTACCTTGGACTGGGATCAAGTATTGCCAAACAAAATAATATAATGTAGCCAGTATTTGGGCCACATGACTAGTAGGGAGCGATGTGTGTGCCATATTCTAGATTGCTTTTAGGTTTATACTGTTACGAGCTGGGGTTCGGGATAGAAAGAATTACGCCAATTAGAACAAAATTAACACTTTAATTAAGTAAACACAAAATATAAATTAACACAGTTATCCACACTACAAAACATGTCACTTAACACTTAAATCGCACTGAAATTCACTTGTATAGCTTCGATTATATCGCCTCGTATCTTCTCATAAGACTGCCCTCTGCTTTCCTCTGCGATCTATTTATACCCCGATCTATAAGTTCTAGAACATTCTTGTAAAATCGACTCACCGCCTACACTGCCAAGAATATTCCAGAAGCTGCTCTAGATAATCAGTACTGGTACTCGTCGCCAGGTGGCGTTAGTGTCTCGAACATTCTAGATTTCGGTTGAAGTTTCTCGACGTACTTAGCTAAGCGACTGGTGTAAAGTGTATAATATAGTAGTATTAACTACATTGTTGGTCGTAGCTACTGGGCTGTAGAAGTCAGATAGGCATTCCCCCATCTAAAAACATTAATACTCATTTGCATCCAGTTAGACTGGAGAACCAACCCCGACATAGCCGGAAAAAGGCTAAGCTAATGCTGATATATAATAGTTTAATGTTTTTGTTGAATAAAGCTCTTTACTATTAGAGTTTTGTTAATATCTAAACAAATAAAAAAAAATGGACGGCATTCCTAATGTAGCTTTTAAGGTAACCTAGCTACTCTAGTAATTTGTGACAACAGTTTATGACGGCAACTAACCATAGTTAATCTTAACTAAAGCTCATAGACAATCACTCCGTATCTACTATGTACCTACTCAGAAACGCCATGTGTTCCGTGAAAATTAACATACAAATTAGAACTATACATCCAATTCAATCGTTATTGAATACCGAATTTAATATACTATGTCGGGAATTATATTTACACGACATCAGAATGTATGTAACTTTTATTTAGCTATTGTAAGTGTATGTATTAAGTAAGAATGATATGCATGTCTGTCAGTGGCGTATTTAGACAGATTACACTCAAAAACTATTGATTATTAAATGTAAATATGTGGTTAATTCGTTTGTGGAATGCATTGCCGGAAGACAAGTTCAGTTACTCGCTACTTTTAAAAGCTCGGTTGCTATTTTTTTTTCCAATTTATGATTATTCTTTTGTTTTCTCTCCACATGCTGTTATAAAAAGAACACTTATATGTATTATAGTATTTAAATACCTATGTATTGTATTGTATTAATATATATATATATATATATATATATATATCTGCATATACAACGTGTAATTTAAAGGGTATATACATACCAAGTGCACGGCTTCTTTGGAAGATACTAAACGATATGGCAAGGGTTTTCTAATCCTATGTGTACATGTGTGGAGCATATTAGAAATTTCAATACATTAATACCAGAGACAGATTTTTTTCAAATTAAGAAGAACGACGAGAATTATCGTTTTATTGGCAAGTGACGTGGAAAGTGATGACCCTCATAGTGCTGTGACACGTTTGTTATTACTGATATTCAAGAAACATATGAAACCAATAATTTGGGGTCAATTCTGTAAGTCACTTATTTTGAGCTGAAACTTTGCATAGAGACTCCATACCAGATGTTGTCTTCAGTCCTTTTGGATAGATATGGGGTTTCCGTTACACTTTGTATATATATTTATTTTAATAATTTTTTTTCTCTGTTCTTATGAGTAATGTAGTAAGTACACTAATTTAGCCCTCCCCACTTTAATTAAAAATTTTAAAGTCCTTCCAAAGGTTGTCTGGAAGATATAGCTTTCAGCGATAAGACCACCATTGTTACCTTGTTACCATAGAATAAGCAATATTGTTAATTTAATTTAATTTAATTTATTTCAAATAATCAGATAACAGAGAAGAAATTTTGGTGTACAATAAAGTATATTCTATCTATGTATCTATCTATCTATAAGATAAAAATAACTTAGCAGTTTTTAAGCTAACATGGTCACATTGGTCACTAACAGTATCATTAGAATATCGCAAACTCGAAACAATAAATTTACGTGGTATTAAACTCTGGAACATGCTACATCAAGAAGGCCGAGTCTAAATTCTCTTTTAAGCGTAAAATGAGAAACCACTACTTAAAAGCCTGTCATTTTTAGTTTGGTCTTCTCCATAAATATAATTATCGTGAGTTCTCTTAATCAGAAACAGTATTATAAAGCACTGTATTTATTAGTTTATTATTTAAGCATATATTTGTATTTTATTATAATATATATGACATTTTATTTACTTGTATACCTACCACATTGTGGTCCCTTTAACCAAAGGTTGACTGGTAGAGAATGCATTGTTGCATTAAGTCCGCCCATGTACCACTATTGTACATAAAGTTTGAATAAATAAACATAGTCATACATAATATAATCAGCGTATAACGGTCACAAAGGTAGGACAAAAACCTCCTTTCGATGGGGGGAATGAGCCGTAATCCACAACGTCGGTCTAGTGGAAAGTTAAAGTCGGAGAATGTAAAAAAGTTTTAATAGAATGGCTGAAGTGTAAAAGCTATGACTGTATTGAAACCCTTTTACAAATTGTGTGATAATTTTATGTGACAACCAATTACATAGACACTAACATTCAACGATGCATTTCACAAAAAGAGACGTTGACCTCTGAGTTTGTTTCAGTTTTTCTTCTCAGAGTAGTCAGTTAGGAAACACTGGCCTCATCTAGTTTACATTTACGAAAAAAATGACGTGTAAAAGTGTTATTTATAACCCATTTTCAAAATAAACATCATTATTTCATTTCATTTCATTACATACATACACACACAAACATACACACACACATACACACACACATACACACACACAGACACAGCCTGACAGCTCCATGTCACCGTAATTTTAGAATTTCTTAATGTTTATTATTATGTTCCTTTAGTTATTAAGTTTTCATAATTATACTGAATGCAAGCACGGTGCTACATAATATTGTAAGTCCTAGTTTAAGAAGAGCAGGGCCACCTAGCACAGGTTTTTCACAAACTTAAAAGGAGACCCTAGCATAAGACAAACTGTAGTAGTTCTAAGTTAATGTGAAATAAAGAATTATTATTATTAGTGTGGGTTGGTAGATGGTGCGTGTCTTTGCATTTTCTGTTCTGGAATATTCCGGTTAACTCACATGTCACAATGTTCATCGATTTGAAAGCAGTGGTTTAGATGAAAATTACACAAAGCAATGTACTTGACTCGATTCGAACTCAAGACCTACAACTCGTTAATCGCTCCTGTAACCACAGGACCACCAATGATCACAAAAAATGAAAAATTAACGTTAATTGACGGGACTATTTATTCATTATATAATTATGAGCTCTTGACCTCGATTACGCCAATTGTTATGAAAGCTCAAGCACCAGCTTTACCAATCAGTTCAATTGTTTAACAAAAAACAATTTATACATATATTAGTTTACTGTACGAGAAATCGGTTCTTCGGGTCACAAAAGATTGGTCCCTCGATTCACAAAAGATTGCTCCTTTAGTGCACAAAAGATCGGATCTGGTGCACAAACAATATGTTCCCCTTTCGACTCGATTTGGTATTGACGTGACTGATTGGGGCCCGATTCAGATTTGATTTGGGATCTCGATAACATTTCGCTCGGTTTGTTGTAGGGATTTAGTTAGAGACGATTGTAAATTGAATTTGATGAATTTCGCATTTGTAGATTAGGCTCACGACGTCAGCGACGCAAAAATAAATAAGGGGAGAGCAAAATATTGTAATATATATGGAATCTTATAAAACGGATTCACGATATCGACACGGTAGGTGCATTGGTTGACTGATGGCCTGCTGCGCTGAGTGTCGTGGGTTTGATTCCTGCCGAGAACAAAATGTGTAGGCCATACAAAACTACTCATTGTTGGTCTGGGTTGACCTATAAGTTGGCCTACAAATTTCTACGAACACCCAGAGAGTTTGCAGAGAAGTGGTGGTGACGGGAGCGGTGTGTCAATGCATTCGTAATTATGGGACTGGCCTGGAAGACAGCGGGCGGCGAGCGCCGTACAAGCGGTGCGTATAGTCCTCGTGACGTAAGTTGGCAAGGTTTTGGCGTAGTGGGGGTAAGTTCACGCATCGTGCACTTAGTGAAAGAAAAAAGTGGTCACTTTTACTGCTTGCCTTTATTCTATGGTTATTGTCATCATTTATTTTTAATCATGTCTGTTCAGAAGAATGTTAAAGAAAGAAGAGGAATTCATTCGTTAAGTCGGTATTATAAATAAAATATATATAATACATAAATACATTCAGAAGTGAAAAAAATGTATTAAAAAAAAAAGACATTAAAAGTAATACCTATGTTCTCGTCGTCACAATTAGTTAATAAAACTGCTACCCCTTTTATTCTTCTTTTTCCCGGTGTCCTAAAGACAGTGACGAATTCGGAATTTCAACCTTCCTTAACTATAGTGTCTAACTGTTCTTTCTGACGTTTTAATAGTCTGCGTAAAACGGTATTTGGCCCTGGCATTGTAATCAACGTAACAAAAAATTTTTTTTGTTACTCGTAACAAAAAAAAGGGTACAACTTTCGTGTACGCAAGTATATTCGATTATAATGAGAACTACTGACGCACCAATCGCGCGCTCGGAGCGGTGCTACGTCATACCCCGCGTCCCGCTGACAACTGCTGACACCTAGAAATCGACTTCTGCGCATTGAACGACTCTTTCCAAGGTATTTGACGAGAGCTATACCAATCTAGCGATGTCCGCTAGTCTTGTGCCTGCTCGGTCATTTTTGAGAACGCTCCGAACTAGTTCATTTCGGACAGTGAACTAGTTTATTCTATTAGTTCTAATAGCTCTATTCGGTGTTCGCTCTCAGCGGTCACCAGACATGTCTCGCGTGTTCGGGCGATAAGCTAAATTAGACATTATGCCATTGAAATAATACGCATCTTATCTCATTCTTGCGAATTCAGTCGGTCGGGTTCGGGTAGCATCATCATTCGTCGGCTATTCTCTCCCGTTCTCATTCATTCACAGACATCGAATGAATTCGTACGTTTCTGTCAAACAATCAGTGACTGTATTTGATTTCTCGTTCGCACATTACGATCGCGCGGTTTAGAATATAAGAGTTCGAAAAGAGCTGTTTGACCTATTAGACCGATTACAAGTCAGCGTTCGGAAACATTTCTTCTAGTACAGTACGAAGATACGGGTCCTATTCGTTCATCGTTCACGAACTACCCAAGACTAGTGTCCGCGCATCTGCATTCACATATTGTTGAGCCGTAGTATTCTTCACACTACGCCGCTCTAACGCCGATAGTTCTGCCCGCTGGCATCGAGACCGGGTACAGCGTTACCCTTACTTCGTGACCGAGGCCTAAGAATGGCGTTCACCGAAATTATCATTTTGACACCGTAGTTTTCCCTGTTTTTCAAATCATTACTATGACGTTTATTTTTTATTCAAGCCAAAACATCGAACTAATCAAGAAAAGGCAAGTGTATTTTATGTAAAATGTTGTGGTTTAATATCCAAAAGAGATACGCTCCTAATTAAAAGTTTCAGTCCCCAGTATCAAATATGAATTCTAATTTTAATCATAGTATTCATTGTTCTAGGTATTTGTAATAAATAAGTCTATTGTTATGTAAATTCAAGGACAAACTTTCCCAATTATTGTTCTAGACAGATGAATATTTGTTTTTAATTAAACTAGTTACGAAATTATTAACTTTGACGATAATTATTATAGTTCATTTTTAATCTATTGTAAACTATATTCTGTCTGTAGTTTTATTAATGTGAAAATTACAATGTTTTTTCGAAAAGTATTTGTTTAACTTTAAGGCAACGTTGGGTAGTTTAAATTGTTAATCATCAGAGCAAAATTTTAATTACATTAAATTGAGGAAGATTGCAAAAAAGATTTTTAAATTTTTAAACAATGTCAAAAGGTTTGTTTTGTGCATGTATAAATAAAGATAATTATTATATTGTAAGATTTTGTTCAAAGGCAAGCCTATCAGCATATAGTAAAATCGAATAGGATTGAAACACTAAATACACAAATTAGTGTATAATGATAGTGTGAATAGATATTTTATCACAGCGATTTCCAATCTCAGGATCTGTAACTAAACTGTTTCTTAGTAGAGGAAGTTTCAAGATAAAGTTCAGTTACTTGTAGACTACTGTATCAGGTTCTAATCTTATTAAGATGAGCCTTGGCTATTCGGACTTATCTTCAGTCCGAAGTTCATCTTCATCCGCATTAAATTTAAATATCTGTCATTTGGTCTCACTTTAGTAAGACTACAGTTGCAAAACAGACAGCTCTTAATAGAATTGTTTGGTTCTTTAGTTAAATTTACCCTTTGAAAATAAATACTGTTGAGTTTTGTAACAATAAATAGTCGGGTGCAAAGAGATTTTATTGAATTATTTTGTTCTAGCTTCTATCTCAAGCATCGCTCGCGTCCAAAATTTTCTTCGCACTACTTTCTCCTTTTTTCGGATGGAAAAGTCATCGAATGGCTTCTCCCGCTCTGGGTGGAAAGGAAGAAAGTGTCAGATTTCTACTGACTAAAATCCACCAATCAGTTTCTTCAGCTGCCCTTCCGTTCCGGGGCCGCGGTATCTCGTTAGAACATTCCAGTAACTCAGAACATTCCCTCAACCCACACTAATCCCCCCTTGGGAATACTTCTACATGCTTCTGTTATCGTTGTACTTTGAGAGTTTTTATTGTTTCTTTTGTTTTTTAATTGATTAAATTGTTTGACAGCTATGAACAGTATAAGGGTGCGTTTCCACCGGAGATGTGCGATGGAAATGTGTCGTGCGAGGATGTCTAGCTGTGCTGTGAAAATGTGTGGGGGTTTCCACCAAAGCTGTGCGATGAAAATGTGCCTACGAGGATGTGTAGCGGAGCTGTGAAAATGCGCATTAATGTGTGGTGCGAGCATGCGCAAACCTCGCAACACATCCTTCTCAACACACATTCCTGGCAACACATCCCTCGCAACACATCTCTCAAAAACATCCCTCGCACACATCCCTCGCTTGTTTTGTATGCGCAAAAATCTAGCTCCGCTGAGCCGTTTCCACTAGAGTTGTGCTGACCGAGGCAAGGTAAATGAAGCGATTCTATTGGTTCTTTACAAATACATCCCTCGCTACGCATCCTCGCACATCTCTGGTGGAAACGCAGCCTAATACGGGAAAGACGTGTGGTTATTTTTACTGTATTTTTCCATGAAAATTTACTGTTGTCTATGTAGAGAAAAAATGGAAAATTTTAAAAGAATTTCCTTTAAAACTTTCCATTTTTCAAAATTTGTATCAAAAAGATTGCCGAATTGGTCGAGCCGCTCTTGAGATTTGCGCTTAGCAACACGTTTTGCTATAATCTACTAAATTACTACATATATGCTTTAATCTGTATCGTATATGTATAGATAGTACAGGTGTCAAGAATTTATTTAAAAATTAGCCAAGTGCGAGTCAGACTCGCCCATGAAGTGTTCCCTAGTAACTACGCAAAATTCATTTGTTTTTTATAGCGAAAATGTGTTTTATCTCAAAAACTGCTGACCCAATCTTGTTCAAACCAATTTTCGTTGAAAGATTTTATTAAAATCTACAGCATAAATATTTTTTTGATTTTTCACTCCATTATTATAAATGATAGAGGGGACACACACATTTTACTACTTTAGAAGCTTTGGTATCTTTTAAACAATTGACTTTAAGAAAAAGTGGTATAAGAAATGTCATCGTCATTTTGAAAGACATATCTACAGATAGATATCACACACGTATAGGTTTGATGAAAAAATATTTTCAGTTTCAGTTCCATGTAAGGGGAGGCCCCTTAATTTTATATATATACTAGTATTTGCGTGTTGCGCGAGGTGCAAGCACCTCGCAAGCTTGTGAAATAAAAAAAAAAAAAGAGGGGCAGGGGTGATGGGGGGGGGTTGCACAAGTATTTCGACTAAAGCATTGCCCCTCTAAATGAATCTGAAAAAAAAAATGTTCCAAGTCTCTTAGATTCCGAGATCCGCCTAAAGGGGGGGAGAAGGGGGGCGGGGGGGGGACTTTGAAAAATGGTTTTTACTTTACCGAGCCTCTTCTATACGAATCCGTAAAAAACAAAAAATACGGGTCTCGTAGTTTCCGAGATACGATAGGGAGGGGGGAGAAGGGGGGTGAAAAGGGGAGGTTTGGCACTTTTCCCGTAGGTTTGAGAGTTACTTGTTTACGAATCTGTCAAAATATACCCACCTCCCCATCCACCATCTGGGAGAACAATTATGTCAATGAGTGAGTGAGTCAGTCAGTGAGTGGTAATTTAGCTTTATATAGTATAACTAGTATTTGCGTGTTGCGCGAGGTGCAAGCATCTCGCGTGCTTGTGAAAAAAACTAAAGCATTGCCCCTCTAAATCAAGTATTTGCGTGTTGCGCGAGGTGCAAGCACCTCGCGTGCTTGTGAAAAAAAATAAGCATTGCCCCTCTAAATCAAGTATTTGCGTGTTGCGCGAGGTGCAAGCACCTCGCGTGCTTGTGAAAAAAAAAAAAAAAAAGAGGGGGGTGTGATGGGGGGGGGGTTGCACAAGTATTTCGACTAAAGCATTGCCCCTCTAAATGAATCTGAAAAAAAAAATGTTCCAAGTCTCTTAGATTCCGAGATCCGCCTAAAGGGGGGGAGAAGGGGGGCGAGGGGGGGGACTTTGAAAAATGGTTTTTACTTTACCGAGTCTCCTCTATACGAATCCGTAAAAAGAAAAAAATACGGGTCTCGTAGTTTCCGAGACACGATAGGGAGGGGGGAGAAGGGGGGTGAAAAGGGGAGGTTTGGCACTTTTCCCGTAGGTTTGAGACTTACTTGTTTACGAATCTGTCAAAATATACCCACCTCCCCATCCACCATCTGGGAGAACAATTATGTCAATGAGTGAGTGAGTGAGTGAGTGGTAATTTAGCTTTATATAGTATAATATTTTTATTTTTGTCTAAATATCTGAAAGCGGTTTACACAATACATCTACTTACCAAGTTTCACATGCGTAGTCTTAATAGTTTCATAATAAAATCACTGTGACATACGGACGGACAGACGTTTTTTGCGATTAGGCTACGTAACCCTGAAAAAAAGATCGACTACAGCGCGGTGACTAGTTTAGCAGTATTTCTTCTTTCAGTAAGGATTTACTTTTTAGGTCGAATAAACTTTTGAAACAATTGACAAGAAACTATAAAGAACTATTGCATTGCTTAGCAAGTAATAGTACACCTGTAAAGCCCAATAGAAGACTGTAACAATAGTAACGCGTCCACAGTACGTGGAGCACGTCGGAGAGACGTAATTAAGTTGCCGCCGTTGTTAGTTCTGCTAATTGCTTTATTGTTCCCTTCACTCGGTTGGAAATGTTGTGTTAAAAGATACGCCGTTCTCTTAAATAACTAGGAGAGATTTACAAAAATGTTTCACTAAAATATTACACTGACGAACTAATTTTTTGCTGCTATTATAAATAATTTTTTGATACACTTTGATAGCTTTTGCCTGATACTTCGTTTGCGTTGGAGGTTTTTCCCGTGTAAATCCTCCATGGGAATTCTGGGATAAAAACTTCTTCTTCTTCTTCTTCGCCGGTTCACTCTTGGCAGAGTGGTCGTAGTCGTTATTTCTGTTGAGTGACCCGGCTTACAATGCGCCGCCACTCGTCTCTTGCAGCATCCTTCGTGGTATATTCGTGCACTGGGTCACCGAGAGCAGCTCTTATCTGTCCGTCCATCACATTGGTGACCTTCCGCGCGGCCTCGTGCCTTCCACTCGACCCTGTACGACTTGGGGCTCGATCGAGTTGTGGTCTCTTCTCGAAATAAAAAGTAGCATATGTGTTATTCCAGGGTGTCAACTATCTTATATTCTTACCAAATTTCATTGAGATCCGTTCAGTAGTTTTTGCGTGTAAAAGCAACAAACATACATACATTCTCAAACTTTCGTATTTATGATTTTAGTAGGATTGTACACCATAACAGAATTAAATAAGGACTTAACAACTACAAAGGACAGTCTTAACATTAAAAGCTATCTTTTACACTCGACCTTTGAATCGATTTGACACAGCAAGAGAAAATGAATACGCAGTTGGTCACAATATTAATTTCATAAACAACTATGCGTAGCGAGTATAATTCTCTAATATGCGTCTATCGGCTCTAGATTTTGAGTAATCGATTGACAAATTCCTAGAATCAGTTCGTTTTTGCACATTTCATGACGTTGTACAAAGTGAACTGTTTATTTAAAAAAAAAACTTTTTAGCAATGAATAAAACCGCCAAAAATAACTTTAATTTCGGAAGGCGGTGTCAAAAACAAGCAATTACGATACCAATAACACCGACTACCAAAATTAAAGTTATTTTTGGCTTTGTAGTGTTTTAATATGGAAGTCGGTTTATTCATTGATAAAAAGTTTTTTTTTACGCTTTTTAGTGTGTAGGTTTGTAATTTATCTAGTTACAAAAGCCAAAACGTCAACTTCTTATCACCTTTTACAAAATATTGCTTTTCCCGATGCAGAGCCGTTAATTTTTGAGGAAATCTTTTGGTACTTCACCATCAGCTCTACTTCATCATATGCATTGTGACGAGCTTATCCTTGAAGTAAATATGGATGTTAAGCACATCTTATCTTTATGGTGCTTAACATCCATATTCAAGTAATCGAATCGCAATCCACGAAATACTTATTATTGAGTAGTTTCGGTGGCCATCTGTGGTTTTCATCATCAGTTCCACTTCCCCAAATTGGGCTTTTCAAGAGCAACGGCACAAGGTACTATGTATAATAAATACCCAAAACGCTATAGGTGTGCCTATAATATTTCAAGATTTCCCTCGATTTCTCCATGATTCCATCATCAGATCATAACATGATGACAATGGGACCACCTAGAAAGTATACCCTTTCATATAAAAAAAGATTTTTCCAAATCGGCCCAGCCGTCTTCGAGTTATGA
This sequence comes from Tholera decimalis, assembly GCA_943138885.2. Lineage (NCBI taxonomy): Eukaryota > Metazoa > Arthropoda > Insecta > Lepidoptera > Noctuidae > Tholera > Tholera decimalis. Next base: position 38,232,046 of record OW964553.2, on the reverse strand, counting down.
GGTAAATACAAAAAAGTTTAAGACGAAATTGAGAACCTCGTCCTTTTTTTTAAGTTGGTTAAAACAAAACAAATCAATCAAAAGACATGTATAAAATAAGTTCACTAATTCGCAGTGGCCCGCGTGGTAGGTTTCGGCTCATTCATTCCCTCTCCCAGTATTGGGAACGAATAGACTGATTATTGACGTATGTAAATATAAGTCTTGCTGTCTTCATTGAATTGAATCAGGTCTCTGTTATTTTCTTTTACTGAAATATGGACGTTTTGGAGTTAAAGAAATGTCTACTGTTTAGAAAAAAATACTATAAAATTTCAAACATCTATATTTTACACTTTCGCCCGCGACTTTGTTTGCGTGGGAGGATTTTCCCGCTTAAATCCCGATCCCGTGGGAATTTCGGGATAAAAACTATCCTATGTCCTTCCCAGGGTTCTAAACTATTGCCATGCTAAATTTCATCTAAATCGGTTCAGCAATTTAGGCGTGAAAAGGTAACAAACAGACAGACAGAGTTACTTTCGCATTTATAATATTAGTATGGATGATGTAAAACGTATACTAGCGCTATAGTAAGCGTAACTGTAGCAACAATAATACATTATACAACGTGTAATGGAAACCCCATGTCCAAAAGGACTGAAGACAACATCTGGTATGGAGTCTCTATGCAAAGTTTCAGCTCAAATAAGTGACTCACAGAATTGACCCCAAATTATTGGTTTTATATGTTTCTTGAATACCAGTAATAACAAACGTGTCACAGCACTATGAGGGTCATCACTTTCCACGTCACTTGCCAATATAACGATAACTCTCTTCGTTCTTCTTAATTTGAAAAATTCGGTCTCTGGTATCAATGTATTGAAATTTCTAATAAGTTCCACACATGTAGACATAGGATTACAAAACCCTTGCTATATCGTTTGTTATCATCCAAAGAAGCCGTGCACTCGGTATGTATATACCCTTTAAATTATACGTTGTATAACCTCAACAACCTAATGATAGATAGATACATAAAACTTTTATTGGTCAACAGAATACACAACACACAAAAGTACATTAACATATAACACATAAATTACAGAAAAAAAGAACAGAACAAAAGTATACATAAAATCAAAAATATTATAAACGAAAAAGAAACAACCTTTAGAAATGTAGCATGGAAAATGGGTGTGGTGCGTCTCCAAATTGTACCAAATGGGAGTCCAGCTCAGCATGTGCCAGGAAAATATGCCTGACGCTGGTATTCCGCTGGATCCCAGTAGCTGTACTTACGGACGTCGAGCAGGTGGCGTAGGTACAATTAAATAATAAAAAGAACACGAGAGTGAGAGATAATGGTTGGGTAACATAGTGTTACGCCAGTCGCTTAGTGAAGTATGTCAAGAAATTTCGACAGAAATCTTGAATGTTCGAGACACTAACGCCATCTAGCGGCGAGTAGCAGTACTTTGTATCTCGAATAGCTTCTGGAATATTCTTGGCAGTATAAACAGTGAGTCGATTTTACAAGAATGTTCTAGAACTCATAGACCGGGGTATAAATAGATCGCAGAGGAACGCAGATAGCAGTCTTATTTCAAGATACGACGCGATATAATTCGAAGCTTTACAAGTGAATTTCGGTGCGATTTAAGTGTTAAGTGACAAGTATTGTACTGTGAATAACTGTGTTGATTTTGTTTTGTGTTTATTTAAGTAAAGTGTTAATTTCGGTTTAATTGGTGTAAATTATTTATATCCCGAACTCCAGCTCGTAACAATAGGTAATATCCCTTGCCAAGATTGATTTCAGATTATCTGGCTTCTGACTATCCGAAATGACGGTCAAACATGTTACAATGACAGCCGTGACCACCGGCGTAGCATGTTTTTCGAGGGACGCAGGTGATGGATTATTCAAATGATTTCAGTTGGTTTATTACATTAACTCAAGTTTATTTCTTTAATTGAACACAAATTAAAATATCACTATAATAATTATAACCTTTTTAACATTTATCAAAACATTGTAAACACTATTACGAAACCTATTTATAAGATAAGAGTTTAAACTGTTCTTTCATTGTTGTCTTGTATAACAGAATATTTAAACGTTATTTAAAAAATAACGTTGCTTGTTTACTAATTCTGTCATCGTAAGACTAATATGTAGTTGAACTAATTAATTTCAACATATTTACTGTATTTTTATATCATTTAATCATAGTTTAATGTTAAAATACAAAGGTTAACAAATCTGTTTTAAAATCGTACGATATGACGTCACTTGTTTACCACTGTGTATAAAAGCCGCCGCTCAGTCGTTCTAGACACAGTCAGTCACTCAGTCGCTCTGGAGCAGTCACACCGAACGGACCTAAGTTAAGTGAACTTGTGTTGTTTCTAACTTTTATTAATATTTTTATGTGTAGAATTGGTATAAAAATCCTATCGTATTGCTATTGTATTTGAATATAAATTAATTGGTACTTCGAGAGCGAAGTACAGGTCAGTTTGGCCGTGATGGATTATTCAAATGATTTCAGTTGGTTTATTACATTAACTCAAGTTTATTTCTTTAATTGAACACAAATTAAAATATCACTATAATAATTATAACCTTTTTAACATTTATCAAAACATTGTAAACACTATTACGAAACCTATTTATAAGATAAGAGTTTAAACTGTTCTTTCATTGTTGTCTTGTATAACAGAATATTTAAACGTTATTTAAAAAATAACGTTGCTTGTTTACTAATTCTGTCATCGTAAGACTAATATGTAGTTGAACTAATTAATTTCAACATATTTACTGTATTTTTATATCATTTAATCATAGTTTAATGTTAAAATACAAAGGTTAACAAATCTGTTTTAAAATCGTACGATATGACGTCACTTGTTTACCACTGTGTATAAAAGCCGCCGCTCAGTCGTTCTAGACACAGTCAGTCACTCAGTCGCTCTGGAGCAGTCACACCGAACGGACCTAAGTAAATAAATAAAATTAAATTTATTTAAATTCATTCTAATTCAGCAATATCTAACCAACTTACTCCATACTTTGAGGAATATATTTACTAGTTGATAATCCAGAAAGGCTTTAGAAAAAAAAATCTATTGATGTAGCCATATACGATTTCTTGCAAACAGCAGCAGAGTCGACAAAATAACTACCAACTCTAGCGCTTTACATGGATATGTCAAAAGCTTTTGATCGCGTAGATCATAAAATACTAGTAAATAAACTTAACGAATATGGAACAAAAGGAAACGTATTAAATTTAATCGAATCTTATTTTAGTAATAGGCAGCAAATAACTGTAGTAGTCAGGAGTAGTGAAAAGAAAAAACAGATATATTTTTCAACTGTAACGTTTGGTTACACTAATGACTTTTCAACAGCTTCCATTTATCCAATGACTAGTTTGGAGATGATAGTACTTTACTTTTTAATAGTGATTAATTAAGTGCACTAGAGACGGATATTGATTCTAGCATAAAATCGGATGTAAATTGGCTACAGAATAATAATTTTGGTAATAAATCTAGACAAGACAGTTATAATGAATTTCCAACAGAGGCTTTTCCGGAATCTGAACTTCAATTAGTTACGATGACAAAACTATTAATGAGACCAAAGTGACGAAATTTCTCGGATTAAATATAGAAAGCACATTAAAATGGCATAAACATATTTACAATGTGCTTTCTATATTTAATCAGAAGTGGGATTGTTCACAGCCCACTTATTTTGTTTCGGTTTATTGAGTCTTGATTCATAGTCCATGTAGTTTATTTTAAGAATAAAATATTCAAGTACCCTCGTACTTGAATATAGGTCACGATTGTCCAATTGTTTTCCAGTTACTCTTTTCAGTTCTAGTTTTGGTTAACTGTACATTTATTTTAGGCCTTGATGTTATTTCAAGTAGAGGGTACATGTATGTCACTATTGCCCTAATTCTAATGCATTGTGTGAAAAGTTTCAGAATGGATCCCGCAATATTGGAAGGCCTCTTCATCCGTGATGCTGTCTCGGGCTATTGCCGCCGTTCAGATGATGATGTGGTGCTTCCGGACCTTGATCCAGTACCCAGTGACAACAATTCAGCCAGATGGTGCCATAACATCGAGGAACCTTGCGAATAACCTTGATGGACCAGCATGAAAACAGTTGCAGGGAGTCAAGTAAGAAAAAACAAAAACAATTAAATAAGTTTGAACCAATTTTAGTAGAACGATATGTATTCACTGTAACTAAATGCCTTAGTATGTTTTGTAGTATGTTTGCTGAATAGTCAGATTGGCCGAACGGTCTATGGATATTCAAGGATTGGTTATCACAATGATACAAACATTTACCGTTTTCTCTCCTTTGCGTATACCAAATCATGTTAAATAATAAGTAACCTTTATTTTGCTACTACCAAGTTTCAGTTCTAAAACATGTTAAAAAAAAAAAAAACTTAATAACTAATTTGATTTGGATGAGGCAGTTGTGTATTAAAGCAGATACCTGCTGTCCAGATCTGTTAATAAAAATGAAATTCATTTCATTATGACAAACTGATTTTGAAATTGAACTGAATTTGGAATTGAACTGAATTTGGAATTGAACTGAATTTGGAATTGAACTGAATTTGGAATTGAACTGAATTTGGAATTGAACTGAATTTGGAATTGAACTGAATTTGAAATTGAACTGAATTTAAAATTGATTAACATGAATTAAATTAAATCTAAATAAATTAAATGAACATGAATTAAATTAAATCTAAATAAATTAAATGAACATGAATTAAATTAAATCTAAATAAATTAAATTAACATGAATTAAATTAAATCTAAATAAATTTTATTAAAATAAAATAAATTAAATTAAATCTAAATAAATTAACTTAAAATAAATTAAATTAAATCTAAATATATTAAATCTAAATAAATTAAATTAAAATAAATACAATACATTAAATTAAAATAAATACAATAAATTAAATTAAAATAAATATAAAAAATTAAATTAAAAATATTAAAATAAATACAAAAAAATAAATTAAAAAACATTAAAATAAATACAATAAATTAAATTAAAAAAATACAATAAATTAAATTAAAAAAATACAATAAATTAAATAAAAAATATAAGGGGGTTTTCGAATAAAACCACTCGCAAACCAATGTACAGCAAAGGGTTATTTATTAAAACACTTTTACAAGATGTACTAAGGTAAACTACACACTGGTACAATAAAACTACGACGATCGAAGTACGTGATGTGACCGCCCGATATCGGTTCCGCGAAGGGATGCCGACCGTGCAAGCCAGAGAGCGCTCAACTGCCCGAAACCGTTCCGAGGGAAGCGGTCCGTGCAAGCCGAACTGGCGGACTGACGGCGCGCGAGGCCTTATATACCCTGCGGCCGCGGAGTGGTGGCAGTGACGTGCGCTTGAGTGGGGCTCGGTGGGAGGTGCGCGACGTCATATGCGCGCACGCTCTGTGGTCGTGTTACAGTCTCCCCCTCTGTCTCCGAAGACGTCCCGGTGAGGAAGACAGGACTTAGGTAGGCTGCTGCTTCTTTGGCGGCCTCCCACGGGGACGGGGCTTGACTGTGAGTGTCTGGTCCTCCAGCGGAGTTGGTTTGTACTTCCGCGGGCGACCTCGCCGGCGTAAGGGTAGGACCGGCTCGGGCAGGGCGGCTGATGCCAACCCTTGGTACGGACGCAGGGCTGAGGAGTGATACAACCCTGCAGTCTGGTTTGGAGTGGCAGGATCAGCAATCTGGATGCTCATATTCTCTCTCCCCCTGCACAAAAACAGCACTGATAGCGCGTAGTTACTGGCGTCTGATTTTATTGTAAAATGTTTGGTGTGGTCTGCCTGTACCAACACCGGTGCCGTAACTAAAAGGTTCCGCAGCTCGTCAAACGCTGTTTTTTGTTCATCGTTCCAGGTCCAAACAGAATTCTTTTTCATCAAACGAGAGAGTGGTTCGGTGATCTTTGCAAAATTAGGGATGAAACGCCTATACCACGAACACATCTGCAGGAATGATATCAGATGCTTCAAGTTTCTTGGCGCGGCCATGTCCATTATGGAAGCAACTTTATCTGGATCTACTTGGAGACCATCAGGTGTTATATAATGTCCTAGGTATTTGACCTTGGAGCAGAAGAAAACACATTTGTTCTTGTTTGCCGTGAGATTGTACTCATTTAGGCGGTTAAAGACGTCTTGCAGGTCTCTAAAATGTTCATCTAGACTGGTAGACATGACTATCAGGTCATCTAAATATATGAGGAGCTTAATGTGACTAAGGGATATGCGAAATCTGTCCATAAGCCGCTGAAAAGTAGCAGGTGCATTTCGTAGTCCAAATGGCATTCTCAAAAATTTGTACATACCGAAAGGTGTGATGAAGGCTGTCTTTATCTGATCTTCATCCTTGACCTGAATCTGCCAGTAGCCGGCGCGAAGATCTATGGTGCTCATGTAACGCGTAGGCTTAGCACTATGTAGGAGATCGTCGATACGTGGCAGTGGATACACATCTGCCGTCGTGATCGCGTTCAACTGACGGTAATCAACACAGACTCGTGTACTACCGTCTTTTTTTGGAACTAGTACGACTGGCGCTGACCAAGGTGAGGAGCATGTCACAATAACTCCTTGCTCACACATCTTCTGTATTTCTACCTTCAGGGTTTGCATCTTAACTGGCGATAGCCTATATGGTGGAACAGATATAGGCTTGTGTGATCCCGTATCAATGGTATGTTCAGTCTCCGTGGTTGGCTTGCCATTGGATATGAATACCGCTTCATTTCTCTCAAGGAAATGTTGTAAGCGCTTGATCTCTTCCTCCGTCAGCACGCACTCATGGCTGTCCATAGAAAGTGAAGAGATTTCAGTTTCTGGGAATAAAGCGGCAGAGCCTGGTGACAGCTCGACGTCAGCATTATTGATGTTCCTACGCGCATCCTCGTACAATGCATCAATAATAGGAGAGTATCCATCGAATAATGTCGTTCGTGGTCTCTTGGGAGGAGTCGAGAATCCTATGGGTATTAATGGCCCATAAGGTCGATCCAAGGCTTGCTCTGTTGCTCCAGGCACAATAACGGGACTTCTCTTAGGAGAATGTGGAGGCGTCATCATTTGCATAAGCGGTTCCTGTTGCTGTTGCGGAATGAATTTTGTCATACCAACAGGCGATAGTACAGGGCTTGGTGTGTTCATTATCGGTGATTCCATTGCTGGTATGCACACACTGGATAAAACACCCGCTATGTCCTTTGATTCATCCAGACCCTCTGGTCTTAGGTCGTACTTCTTGTGTGGTTCATCCACAAAATGACAAATTCGTTGGGGTAGGTCTAGGGCCAACATTGCATCTTCTATAAATCTTACCCCAAGTAGCGTCCTATTCTCTCGGGCATCCGGAAAGATAACGAAGGACGTGATTACGTCTCGGCCAAAGAGGTTAACATTCGTCTTAACTGTAAGGACGTCCTGTCTCCTTGGCACTCCATCGGCGAGTGTTACATACATAATCTCCCTCTCAAAACTTACGCCGTTTCGCTGTAGACGTGTATATAGTTGGTAGGAGGCAACACTCGACTTTGCACACGTATCTATATACGCTATACCAGTCATTCCTCCGACGGTAATAGGTACAGTGGGACGTGGTCGTACATCAGCAGTCATATTGGCTGAGCAGAAACAGAAATCGACTGCCGTTAGAGATTGCTTGATTTTGCATTTAGGGCAGCGACTGCGTATGACACCTGGCTCACCACAACCGTAACAGGCAACCTTCGGTTTGTCTTCATTTTGTGTGCTCGAGGTGGTTTCCTTAACATTATTCTTAGCTGCGTCGTCTCTTGCCTTCTTTCTACATATCTCAGCCGTGTGACCGGGCAGACGACAGTAACCACAGCGTGTCTTATTTTGTTTCTTGTATGTTTTTTGTTGTGTTGTTCTATCTTGATCTTGTAAATACTCTGATTCTTCTTTTTGATTGCTTTTCTCTATCAGTGTTATTTCAATATCTCTTATCCTTTTTAATAGCTCATCAAAAGTTTTTACAGAATCCCTAGAAATCTTCTCCCTCACAGGGAATTTTATCTGGCCAAAAACGAGGTTGATCTCTTGCTGCTCCGTATGTGGCTCTGACATCTCAGCAAGAAGCGCGCGTTTCTTAGCAATGAAAATCTCGGTCGGGGTCTGGTTGTCTTGCTTTACACCAACTATTTCCTGATAGATAATGTAGTCTAGTTTCTTTGGAGCAAAGGTATGGCGCAAGCGTTCCTTAAAAAGTTCCCAAGTCTTCACGCTACTTTTAACGCCTTGCCACCAAATCGCTGCGTCACCGATCAGAACTAAAGGTAGGCCTTCAAGAGCGTTCTCGTCTGATATTTTTTCTACTTCCTTGAACACTGTCACAGCTGCTAAGAAAGCTTCAACTTCGACCTTTGATCCTCCAAATTTAGATGGGCATTGTGAAAAGGTACTTCCCCCTCGTGTGCCGGTGGTTATTGCGAGAATCAGCTCCTTAAACTGGCTGTCTGACATGTTGATAGCCATTTCTGCAGGTGAACTATCTCCAAATCGAACTGGTCTGCGAGTAGGCCGTGGCCTTAGATATTTTCTATCTTCGGCCTCCACGTTGTGCGCCACTTATAAGGGGCATTTCCAATAAAACCACTCGCAAACCAATGTACAGCAAAGGGTTATTTATTAAAACACTTTTACAAGATGTACTAAGGTAAACTACACACTGGTACAATAAAACTACGACGATCGAAGTACGTGATGTGACCGCCCGATATCGGTTCCGCGAAGGGATGCCGACCGTGCAAGCCAGAGAGCGCTCAACTGCCCGAAACCGTTCCGAAGGAAGCGGTCCGTGCAAGCCGAACTGGCGGACTGACGGCGCGCGAGGCCTTATATACCCTGCGGCCGCGGAGTGGTGGCAGTGACGTGCGCTTGAGTGGGGCTCGGTGGGAGGTGCGCGACGTCATATGCGCGCACGCTCTGTGGTCGTGTTACAAAAAAAAATTAAATTACAAAAAAAATACAATAAATTAAAAAATACTGTAAATAAATTAAACTAAATACAATAAATAAATTCAATAAATTAATTAATATAATAAAATATATAAATACTGTCGGTCATAAAATTCATTAATACTTATGTCTTTTCAACTAGAAATAAAAGAGAATTTACGCTTAAAATGGCTGACGTTTCCGTCATTCTTCTTCTTCTTCACCCTTTGGCAATGTAATATATAGTTTTGGAGCCATTAAACTATTTGTAACTGGTCACAACGACGTTTTCTATTTACTCTAGAAAATTTATGTAAATTATTTTTGACGAACATGAATATTTTGGATATATATAATGAGGGAACTGTTAATATTTTAGTATCTTTAAAGAGTATTTTGCAACTATCTGTACTCTTTAAATTACAAATCGCTCTAAGGCATCTTTTTTGGATTTTACTTAACGTATGCAAGGCATATTAATTTTTCTTTAATTTAGTACACACATTGTAAATATGTTTATGCCATTTTAATGTGCTTTCTATATTTAATCCGAGAAATTTCGTCACTTTGGTCTCCTTAATAGTTTTGTCATCGTAACTAATTGAAGTTCAGATTCCGGAAAAGCCTCTGTTGGAAATTCATTATAACTGTCTTGTTTAGATTTATTACCAAAATTATTATTCTGTAGCCAATTCACATCCGATTTTATGCTAGAATCAATATCCGTCTCTAGTGCACTTAATTCATCACTATTAAAAAGTAAAGTACTATCGTCTCCAAACTAGTCATTGGATAAATGGAAGCTGTTGAAAAGTCATTAATGTAACCAAACGTTACAGTTCTCTGGTCAGATTTGAAAAATATATCTGTTCTTTTTTTTTTTGTTTTTTCACTACTCCTTACTACTACAGTTATTTGCTGCCTATTACTAAAATAAGATTCGATTAAATTTAATACGTTTCCTTTTGTTCCATGTTCGTTAAGATTATTTACTAGTATTTTATGATCTACGCGATCAAAAGCTTTTGACATATCCATGTAAAGCGCTAGAGTTGGTAGTTATTTTATCGACTCTGCTGCTGTTTGCAAGAAATCGTATATGGCTACATCAATAGATTTTTTTTTTTCTAAAGCCTTTCTGGATTATCAACTAGTAAATATATTCCTCAAAGTATGGAGTAAGCTGGTTAGATATTGCTGAATTAGAATGAATTTAAATAAATTTATTTAATTTATTTATTAGGGAATAACAAACAGTAACACATTTTTATAAACTATAAAATCATAACAAATAAAATTAAAAAAAATAATAAACTAAAATATATTAATATAAAATATAATAACATAAAATTGGATTGTAGTTAAATAATTAAATATAAATGGTTACTATGGTTTCCTGGGAAATAAAAATATCTATATAAACAAAAAGAGAAGTCCTTACTGACTGACTCATCAACGCCTAGCCCAAACCCTTGGACCTAACAGCTGAGATTTTGCACAGATTCCCTTTTTATTGTAAACAAGGAATAGGGAAGGATTTTTTTTGAAATTCATAATTTCTCCAGAGGTTACGTGAAAATTAATTTAAATAGGGGATCGAAGTTTGTATTGTTGAGGTAACCATGATTTTTGTTTTTAAATCTTTATTATAATCATAAGTCATTATAGTTTGTTTGTAATGTTGAATGTGATTATTAATATATTTCTAATAACCATAATTGGAATACGATGAGTTAAATGATAGTTAGATATGTTTCCGCTGGTCGCTCTTTTTTTCGGTGCTTGCCTATTCCACTAGCAGCGGGTGGAGGGGCATGACACATCTATGCAATTGGCAAAACATAAACAAACTCATAATTAAAACATAGAAAATAAGAATGAAATGAAAAGACGTTGAGGTAAGAAAATATTATTAATCACATTTGACAATTCTTTGTACTTCAAGACCAAAATCGTTAGTGACGTATAATGAAATAAGTGTTGAAACTATATACCTCGTTTCTAATTTGTGTTCAATTAACGATGTTTGTTTGAAATTATTGAATATAATCTTATAAAAAATATAGAGGTTATTATAGACTGCTTAGGCCCTGCCCTGATACCTTTCTGAAATTCATGCACAGCAGGTGATAGGACTGGTATCTCAAGGCCAGAGGCTGTTGTAGACTGCCGAGGCCCTGCCCTGATACCTTTCTGAAATCCATGCGCAGCAGGTGGTAGGACTGGTATGTCAAGGCCAGCGGCCATATGTAGACTGCTTGGCAGCCCTGCCCTGATACCTTTCTGAAACTCATGCGCCGCAGGTGATAGGACTGGTATGTCAAGGCCAGAGGCTATTGTATTGATTATAATTAGTTGGTACTTCGAGAGCGAAGTACAGGTCAGTTTGGCCGTGATGGATTATTCAAATGATTTCAGTTGGTTTATTACATTAACTCAAGTTTATTTCTTTAATTGAACACAAATTAAAATATCACTATAATAATTATAACCTTTTTAACATTTATCAAAACATTGTAAACACTATTACGAAACCTATTTATAAGATAAGAGTTTAAACTGTTCTTTCATTGTTGTCTTGTATAACAGAATATTTAAACGTTATTTAAAAAATAACGTTGCTTGTTTACTAATTCTGTCATCGTAAGACTAATATGTAGTTGAACTAATTAATTTCAACATATTTACTGTATTTTTATATCATTTAATCATAGTTTAATGTTAAAATACAAAGGTTAACAAATCTGTTTTAAAATCGTACGATATGACGTCACTTGTTTACCACTGTGTATAAAAGCCGCCGCTCAGTCGTTCTAGACACAGTCAGTCACTCAGTCGCTCTGGAGCAGTCACACCGAACGGACCTAAGTTAAGTGAACTTGTGTTGTTTCTAACTTTTATTAATATTTTTATGTGTAGAATTGGTATAAAAATCCTATCGTATTGCTATTGTATTTGAATATAAATTAATTACTTTGTATTTGTTACTTTAATGTGACAGTGTTATTAATTGATAATTGTGTGATAATTTAATGAACATTTGGTATTAATTCTATAAATAACTTTACTTATATAATATGTAATAGAATAATGAAATAATAGATACACAAGTAAATAAAGCTATAAGTTATAACGATAGTAATCACATTGTGGTAATATTGTAAAGTACATATAGTGAATTGATGTTTATGTGAAAATGAATTATGTTTTGAAAAGAGTAACTGTGGAGTTTCTTGCCGGTTCTTCTCCACAGAAAACAACCCTTTCCGAACCGGTGGTAAATGAATAAATTGATATTGCTATACAAATGGCTAAATTATTTCTATAATATACCTGACAATCATGGTAATATCGATTAATTGATAATTAATCGGTAAATACATATAAATTGATATTGATAATTAATTACTTTTAAAAAATAACAACATTCTTTATACATATACTATATATATACATCACATTTTATATACTTGATCTCACACAGGCATCTAAATACGTTAAGACGTCACCCATCCACGGATTGACCTCGCCAGGCATTGCTTAACCTCGAAGATTACTAAAGTACTCGAAAAGCTTCGGGATTTATTTCAGTGATTCACCTACGTGAAAACTCCAATATGAAAACATCAAAAACAGTGCCCCTCTGACAAGTTTATTGCATTCAGAAAAATAGCAACGACACCAAACTCAATGGGTTTTGCGGAAAAATTGTCACCTCGTTCTTTCATGGCACTTTTTCATACCGCGTGGAAAGGTACTTCAAAACATTTTTCTAACGATTGACTCGGCTTTGAGGATAAAAAAGCTTCTTCGAAATTGGTTGTGGAGTGATGAATTCTTTTATGTGGGGAAAGGGTGAGGAAATATATGTTTGATGTCACTGTGAGTAAATGTAGTTATAAACAAAGTAACCATTGTTTTAACACGACAAATAAAAATGCAGTTGAACTGTGAGGAAATGCTTGATCTGGCCAGTATTATAAGTGATGCAAAAATTTTGTAAGCGATCGCTTTTACGAAAGGTACGCGTTTGGATGAGTATGTAATTAAGCATATTTAAATTTCATAAAGAGAAGGAATGTAGAAAGCTATATATGTATTCGCTTGGCAGGGGCTCGGAAATGCTGCAAGCGCACTACCTACCTATTCTCGAAACGCGTCATCGTTTTTTGAACCCTTACAATTAGGATTTGCAACCACAGAAAGAAAATTCTCAAGATAATATGACACTAGTAGATTTATAAGTTTTTAAGCTAACATGGTCACTGGCAGTATTATTAGAACTTAAAACGGAATATTTACCAAGCGTATTTTTTGTTTCGAGTTTCCGATATTTCGACACTGTTGCAAGCGCCGTGATCATAGCCCTTGCAAGAGTGCCGATACTAATAGATTTATTAAATACTTATATAGTCTATAAGTACCTAAAATAAACATAAAAACATTCTGTTTTTAGTCTCGGAAAGCTCGAGAACGACTGGACCGTTTTGGCTAACTTTGGTAACAAAATATGAGTGGAAGTTCAGGGAAAGCTTAAAAAAGTGAGAAAATATGAAAAAATCAAATGGCGGTACGAAGCTTGAATTTAAATTAAGGTCTAATATTTAATTGTGAGAGTATTATGTGATTATGCAAACTAATCAGTTTAGATAAAACGTAACTGATTGTTATTCCCAAATTAATTAATAAATATGGGTGACCACTAGTATAAATATTTGTATTGATAGCGGCACTGAGTCAACATATCAAATAACAACTTTCTATGTTATGAAAAAGTGACTGAGCTTACAAGATTTCATTCAAACAAACTAAGCAAAACCAAAAAAAAAACAAGCAAGACAGTAAAAGAAGCTTACAATTTTTATGTACCAATTAAAATTAACGAACTCTTCGATGATTAATTGGCATCCAGCATATTTTAATAATGAAGAAAAATGTTGCTAATAATTTTTAGCACTAAATTATTTGTGGAAAATATAATTTTTTATAAGGGTTTAAAAAATATTGAGAGATTCTTTATCCCCTTTAAGCTTTACTCCCAAAAAAATAAGACCTATGAAAATAGAGTAACCTTTCAACAAAAATAAAAAAAAAAAATTAAAAGTCTGCTAGGTATATCGTAGGCAAAGATAGTATTTTTTTTTTAAAGAAGAACTAGGAATGTGGGTAGAATTCAGATTACTGCCAATCTTATTAACCCCTCCAACTAAGTTAAATATGCTTGTTTTCGAACCCACGACCTCTCGATGACAAGTCCAACAATTTAGCCATTAGACTATTGACTCTTTAAAAATCACAGACGAAAACTGCCATTTCTGGAACAAATATCTGTAGGCGATTTAGATGATAAAATACTTCTGCCATAAGGACTTAGAACTCGCGGTACGCAGCGAAGCAACTCAGTAAATTTTTTTGTGATAGAATTTTTCACGGATGTCCAAGTCTTTTTGACTCAAACTGATTAAAACATCCCCTTGTTCCCTCGCTCACAAGAGCCAGGGGCTGCGGGAGCACTTAAATACCCTTGAAACGTGGCGCCCGACTAATATCGACGGCCCTCGTCTATACATTAGACCCTAGTAATGTAAGGGCAATTGAAGGAACAGGTTGGGTTTTTAGTCAGTAGAAGTCTGACACTCCCTTCCAATTATTCACCCAGAGCGAGCCGAAACATTTGATGATTTTCCTATAGAAAAAAGAGGGGCAAAGTAATATACATTTCGGGGAGTGTGCGATGGAATTACACAATCTAATTCCGACAAACCGGTTCCATCATCGGACTACGAGACAAACAGCGATGCGCCATCGTTACATGGTGGACATCCCACCTATGCGCACTAAACATTTTGGGAATACCTTCATTGTACGTACGGCTAAAGAGTGGAATTCCCTGCCGGAGTCTGTGTTTCCCGATAGCTACAACCTAGGGGTATTTACGTCAAGAGTGAATAGGTTACTTTTAGGTAAGCGTGCTCCATCTTCGACCACATCATCACTTACCATCAGGTGAGATGGTGGTCAAACACGAGCCTGTTATCAATAAAAAAAAAATAAAAAAAAATTGTAGTGTATATCTTTATTCTTTTCTAGTACAGGACGATGGGATACCAGTTGGTATGACGTTGGTACCGTGCAAGCTCTGTGGTGTCATACGCAATTTGTGATAATAATTATTATGCAGTTTGTGAGGAGCTCGTGCCTAAATAATAAAAGTAGCATGGGCTTCAAGGTTATGCAACGCTCACCGAAGGAGATTCCTCCGTCCCTCGAAAAGCAGCTCATAATAATTATGACGAAGACCAAACTAAGAATGACAGTAAAAGAAAATTTTGACTCAGCCATCTTAATGTAAAGGGGTATCAAATTCCAGAGTTTAATACATAGTAGAAATAGCGTAAGAATTAGATAGAAACCCAGTGCGGTGAGAAGGAATGTGAAGATGTAAGTTTTTGGATGCGCGAAGGTCTTCGACGTTCGTTCCGCAGTAGTCAAAGTCAGAACATCTGACACCAGGCTTACCAAGGTATATTGTTTTAGGTCGTCACTCCATGTAAAATACTAGTACTAAGGTGTATCCGTTTTGTCTGGTTGATACCTTGCTTGACCAGAAGACTGAGTTGTTCTTTGCCCAAAGAATGAACATAGGAATTTAACAAGGTATTGCTGTTAGTCTTAGGCCTCGGCTGGCCCACTGATCGATACTTTACATGACCAGAGGACTGACTCGTTCTTCACCCGGGATAAAACTATTCATAACTTCGTCCAATTGAAATTAGTTCAGTGATTCAGTCGTCCCAGAGATTAGCCGGACAAACGGAAAGACACACTGACCAAAATTTTAAAAAGTATGTTGGTGTTATAATATCCTGCACATATTTGAAAGACACTTCTATTTTGTTTATATGTATAGGTACAATAATAATGATACTGATACGTACGCAAATAATTTGAGATTCGAGAATATGCGAGGCTTTACAAAGTGAAGACATTTTGCATTTCGACTGCGACGCAAATTGCGACACAAGTGTACGCCGTGTTGCAATTTATTTCTCTCTATTCACACTAGAAGAAATACACGGAAATTTTATTTCTTTGTGACAGAGGTTTAAGATGCTTTTGTTTTTGTTTTTTTTTTTAATTCGTAACCATTTCTTTTTTCCATCCATTTATATTCAATGTGAAAGAGTGTTCCTTCATTTGTGTTATTTATTAAAAGAAAATAAAATCCAATCTATCTCTACACTTACCTAATTTCATAAAAATCGGTTAAGTGGTGTATACATGAAAGTATGACAGGCAGACAGTTATTTTCGCATTCATAATATTAAGTAGGGTTATAACCAACTCGGGTGGCTTCGTTTATTCGCGTTTTGCTATACAGATTTATTATACAGTTTTCACCTATGGACGAAGTGATTTATGTAGAAGGTTATGGACTATGGTGTAGAATTCATTAAAAAATTGTGAGGATTGGATGCCATATGACGGTAATCATTTAAGATGTGGAAAAGAATCACACTAATTGGTAGTTGGGAGCTTACATATTCGCTGTTACCTGTTTTAATATGAAAGTCTGTATGGCATGTAGGGATTACTAAAGTTTTAGCATTGACGAAGACATTGATCGGATTAGCTGTATACTAGAGTCGTCACCGTCGGCAAATTCGAATACTATGATTTCTTATGATTATATAATATTTTATCTATGTCTGTATTGTAATATTTTTATATGTTATGCTGCAGTTGCGGCTCAATAAAACCCAATGGACGTAAATATAGTAATCTCATTTATGTCGTAACTGCATTCTCGTTACTTTATTTTCTGACGGGGTGGGGCCATTGTGCCTTTTCAAAGAAATTTTGCAAAGGATGTGTATCTTCTGGCCCAGTCAGCCATTGGGCACTTCCTGTGACCCAATGGCTGGCTGGGCCATAGGATAAACATTACCTTGCGGGCAATGCTACCGGTATCTTGGGCTTAATACCAACTGACAGAGTTGAGGATGATTTTTTGTTGCAATGATTAGATAGGTTTCTAGTAGATAACATCATACGCTCTAATGTTTATTCACCTATATTTTACTAAAATTGTCTTTGAAAAGAATCATTAGCCTTTCAAATCTCATTAAACATATCTAAATGTTATTAAAGTATAAACAAACAAAGTACCTACCTATGAAACAAACACAAATGTTTGTTTTGGAAATGTTACTACAGAATTAACTCTAGAACGATCACTTAGAAACGATAATGAAACATAAACAATCTTATGAAAATTGTATTTTCCTACACAAATAGTCTGCAGTCGCGTTTCGTAGCATCAAAACGTATTTTAGTGTATTTTGATGGGATCTAAAGCTTTGCTATGGTAATATAGGATTAAAGAATAATAGGTCCTAGGTGTTATTTTCCCGAAAATAAAGCAGCGATAGTGTTTTATAGCGGGATTATGTGTATTTATAGAAATATAAGGTTTAATTGTGACTGCCAGATATTCTATTTTATTGTCTCTTCTGAAGACGTTAAAGAATATAACGAAACTAAGCGTTTCTTTGCGGAAATCTACAATAGAATGATATTTTTTTCATATAAGGTGTCTTGTATTTATAAGGTATAATGGAGCAAGAGTTTTAAACATTTTTTTTTGTAATTCATCTTCAAGTGTATGCATGTGGCTCCAGTGAAATAACACGTTCGCTGACAGTACGTCGTTAGGCGGGAAAATAAAATAGTGCGTTATGAGTATGACAGTACGTCGAGGGACGGGCCACTTATTTTTAAGAGTACGTCGTGGAAAATTCTACTGTCGTAATGTGGTGTCAGGGTAAGTGCTCACTGTCAGCGAACGTGTTAATGTGATTGTATTTATTAATAATTATTTTTTAATATTTTATTATTGAAATTAATTTCAGCTCTATATTTTTTTCGTTTCCAAGAAAAAGAGACAGTCGGATACTGCGACAGATCATTGTAGACAAGGACTATTAGTCTATCAGTTGGGGTCAGCTTCTAGTCTAACCGGATGTAGCGGAGTATTCGGGTTTTAAATGAAGCGACTGCCTATCTGACCTTCACAACCCAGTAACTGGGTAACACGATACCCTCTGACAAGACCAGTGTCAGGTTTTCTGGGTACTGACTACCCGTAAAGAATATTTTATATTTTTAGTATTATAATCTATACTAATATTATAAAGCGGAAAAGTTTATTTGTTTGTTTGCTTGAACGCGCTAATCTTCGAAAGTACTGGGCGGATTTGGATGCAATTTGGTATAGAAGTAGCTTGAAGCATGAGGAAAGTTATAGGCTACTTTTTACGCGACTGCAAAAAAGGAGAGTTATGTTTTTACCGTGATTGAATCCACGGGAGCGAAACCCCGCGTGAGTACTAGTATATATAATATTTTAGAAGAATAAAATGACAGCTGGGAACTCAAACTCAAAATGTTTTATTTCACATAGGCCTACATGGGCACTTATAAAACGTCAGCAGTTAGGGCACGGTTCGAAATTGGTCGTTTTCTATGGAGAAGAACCGGCAAGAAACTGCACAGTTACTATTTTAAAATATCATTCTTACAATGTATCCATAATAAAGGTTAATTAGGCATGAGAAGACAGTATAGACCAATTAATACAGCACAATGGATCAACGTGCTTTCCGAGTGGAGTATCATACCGCCAACTTCCTAACTCCTGGTTACTGCTAAGATATTTCTTATCGACAAACCATAAGCTCAGTAGTCAGCGCTTGTAACTACTAGAGTCACGTGTCACGAGTATTAAAAAAAAAAACTTTTTAACAAAAAATAAAACCGACTTCCATATCAAAACACTACAAAACGAAAAATAACTTTAATTTCGGAAGGTGTCAAAAAAAAAAAAATACAAAACCAGTAACACCGACTAGTTATTTTTGGCTTTGTAGTGCTTTGATATGGAAGTCAGTTCTATTTTTTGCTAAACATTTTTTTTAACGCTTTTTAGTGGGTCGGTTTGTAATTTATCTAGTTACAAAAGCCAAAATGTCTACTAATTATCACCTTTTACAAAATATTGCTTTTCCCGATGCATAGCCGTTAGTTTTTGAGGAGTTCTTCTAGTACTTGACCATCAGCTCTACATCACCATATGCATTGTGACGAGCAAAAAGTGCTTAACATCCGTACTCAAGTAATCGAATCGCAATCCACGAAATACTTATTATTGAGTAGTTTCAGTGGCCATCTGTGGTCTTCATCGTCAGTTCAACTTCCCCAAATGGTACTCTTCGAAAGCAACTGCTTAAATTATTATAAGAAATACCCAAAACGCTATAGGTGTATCTATAATATTTGAAGAGTTCCCTCGATTTCTCCAGGATCCCATCATCAGATCCTGACTTCGTAACAATAAGACCAACTAGAAAGTATAATCTTTCAAACGCAAAAGTAATTTTTTAAATCGGTCCAGCTTTCTCTGAGCTATGAGGTAAAATACATTAAAAAAAATCCTCCTCTTTTTTGAAGTCGGTTAAAAATGACAAGTACTTATCACCTTTTACAAAATATTGCTTTTCCCGATGCAGAGCCGTTAATTTTTGAGGAGTTCTCCTGGTACTTCACTATCAGCTCTACTTCACCATATGCATTGTGATGAACATAAAGTGCTTAACATCCATATTTAAGTAATCGAATCGCAATCCACGAAATATTTTTAATGAGTAGTTTCGGTAGCCATCTATAGCCAAACGGTGCTTTTCGAGAGTAACTGCACAAGGTACTATAAAAAATACCCAAAACGCTATAAGTGTGCCTAATAATTTTTCAAATCGGTTGGCAAGTGACAAAATAACTCGCGTGAACAAACATAAAAAAAAATAAAAACATCCGAATTGAGAACCTCCTCCTTTTTTTGAAATCGGTTAAAATTGAAGTAATATTGGACATTTATTAGCTTTTAATAGCTTAAAACAGCAACAGCAAGTAAAATCCGTATGTAATTAACACTAATACAGCTGTATTATCTATAGTAATATTATAAAAAAGGTAAAATTTGTTTGTAAGTTTGTGGTTAATCCGGAGCGAATGGTCCAATTCTTAAAAAAAATTAATTGGTAGTAAGACGCATTATATGTGACTGCTATGGGATATAAATTATTAAAAAATCACGCGGATGAATTCGCGGCCGGAGTGCTAGTTATTTATAATAACAGCTATTAATCATTTAATACCTACAGCAATCAAGCAAGATCTAATATCGCCTTAAGATGGTAGCATCTTGTTTAATAAAGGGGATTCCGAGAAAATCTATCAAGAGAAACTTGGGAAGAGCATCCCAATACCAGGTATTGCTTATTAATTGCTTTAAGACCGTAGCATCTGACACATATTTTATTAGCCACTAACGTATCATAATCGTAATTAACTTTTGTTTCATCTTTTTTTACGACGTCATTTTTTTATTGAAAATAGGTTCGCGTTTGACCAGGGGTATGTAAAGGACCAAAATGGATCCGGAATATTACCAATTTATAAGGCAAATTGAAAAGGCGGGTTTTATTTTATGTGGACTGCATTCTAAGGATGGCGGTGTTCGCCTTGAAAGAACGGGGTATCAGTGTTAGGGATATGAGTGGTGCACGCCTTACCTTCTGGTCTTCGACTCGCAACACGTTGGCGCGGGAACTTGGCGGCGACACAGCGTTCCTGCTTCGAAGCACTGATTTCTATCACAGGAATGTATCAGGCACTGGATCACTGTTCACCTTAGTTCTATCAGTTTGCGGAGCGTATTTGAGCGGATAAAGCGAGCGGAGCATAACTTCAGCAGGCGTGCTTGCGGTGAGGAGCGGTGAGAAAGGAACTGAGAAGGTTCTAGAGTCGCTCTGACAAGTATGTCATAAACGAATGAACCATAGAGGAGCGGAAATGGTTCTGAAGGTGTCTATGACACGTATGTCATAGACGAATGAACTATAGATTAGCGTTAATGAATATTACGCCGAGAGATGGCGTTACCAACCACCATCTCACCTGATGGTAAGTGATGATGTGGTCGAAGATGGAGCACGCTTACCTAAAAGTAACCTATTCACTCTTGACTTAAGGACTCCTAGATTATATCTATCGGAAAACACAGACTCCGGCAGAGAATTCCACTCCTTAGCCGTACGCATAATGAAGGTATTCCCAAAATATTTTGTGCATAATTATGGGTGGGATGTTTTAATTAAGGAGTTCTTTTTCTTCATCCATACATAACAAAATCAGCGTAAAACGTTCACAGAGCTGGGATACAGTCTTCCTCTCTATGGGAGAGAATGGGCCCTAATCAACCTCATGGCACCAGTGCTGGTTAGCAGATGTCGCATGTCTTCGGTATGTTCGGTCCTAGAACAAGGCGGTTGTTCTCACAATGTTTGCTTTCACTGATTTGACACCATTGGTGATGATGAAAATTACACTGGGCGACCGACGTTCCAAAATCATTTTAAAAATCATCTTATAACATAATAATTATATCCTATTCAATTCGGTTCCTATAGGAACTTTTGATTGGATTCATTCTAACGAGTGTCTATAGAGAAGATACCTATATATTTGAAAACATTCGTCTATTTAGTTTATCGTTAGTTTTCAAAAGTTATTATTTTTTATGTTAAATTGTTTCCCTCGAATAATAATTAACTGAAACGCTGTCGTCTCCCTCTTGGAGGTGGGCGTTAATAGGTGCGACACAGTTATTAACTAATGTGGCTATTTTCGTACACAATAATTTTGTAATACGTATTTTTGTTCCAATAAATTATCTTATCTTATTTGTGTGTTTCTAGAAATCTCTTTATCAGAAACTAACACTTCGCCCGTGACTTCGTCTGAGTGGATTAAGAATAAGAGACGAAATAATTTTTAGAATCAGATCTTTACTTCCGAAGATTACCCCCTAGGTACAAACTTACAAACAAATTTTATCTCTGTATAATATTAGTATAGATAAAGAGAGTTTGTTGAGGAGAAGAAGCCAACCGCTTAACAAGTGCGCTAACCGTGTCTTCAAAAATAAAACATAAACTAAAACCACCCAGAGACCTTTCCTACGAAAGCATAAACATCCATGTCCATATAATTCGATAATTAAGAGGCTGTGGACGTATCCTGAATGAGATTATAGTTTGGAACAAGTGTAAAACTAGCCTCCGCGAACAAAAGGGTGACAGGCTTTGTGATCCAGTTATACGGGACGAAAAGTGTGAAGGGAAAGTTTTTGTAAAGTTCTTTTTTTCCGGGTTTGTGTTTACCTTGATAGCAGTGAAATAAATACTGTGCCTACGTAGAATTTACGTTTTCTTGTTAATAAATAATGGAAGGAGAGGTAGCTTACATAAAAGTGTTTCACGTAACATTTAGAGTACCATTTAGTGGGGCTAAGCGATAAATGAAAAATCTTTATTTTGTAAAGTGGTTATTAAGTAACACTTTTTTGTATATCAATGACTTTAACACATATTTTTTTCTCATAAATTAAAACTAACTGACTACCGGAGAAGAAACACCGAAACCATCAAAAATTCCTCCATTACTTCTGTAATAATAAAATATCCCCACGTTTTTATTTTTATTCTTCTTTGAAAAATATCTCTGATGTTAAAGAAAATTTACTCATGATTGACTATATATTAATAAATACGTTTAACTCTAATTATTACAATAAACATTTATATAATAATAATAAAGTCACATTCTCGGAAGGCCGCAGATATGAAAAAAGAATTGTCCAGTAGCGTTTTGTGAGATTTTTTAAATGTGAACGCTTTTAACCAAGTACCGAATATCAATCTACGCACTTACTACTATAATATGCACTGTTCAAACATTATCTAGATACAAACAGTTATCAATCGTCTTTCATAACAAAATATATTATAAAATCGCACCAACTTCAAAACAAATCGTTTTCGCGTTGTAGCTTTTGCTTGTTTTGAAGTCGGTATTTGTTTTTTTTTTAAAGGTTTTTTTTTTATTACGGATGAGCCCACTCTTGACCTCGATATTGCCTAAAGGTGAGCGACAGATGAGGTCTACGAGGGGTCGAGCGAGCCCAGAAGATGCCCATTTACCCTTGCTTATTTTGCATTTATTATGTAATTGAACAATATCTACTGTTAATCTAAGTTAAGTGTCTGCATCGGCAAATCAATTAAAGGTGTCGTCCGCAAGAGACAAAATAGAATGAAGGAATCTATTTTTGCAAGTAAGGAACGCCTATTTAAGAATCGCAAAAGAAATGCTTTATGTCATTCACAAGAATCACCATTACATGACATGTTGTCATGCTAGAAAACGTTTAGTAAAACCAATAAGTCATAGAAAAGCTTGGCAAGGTGTCCGAGTTTTTGCTTCTGACTAATCATAACGACTGTCGTAAGATGTATATTTGGCAGAATGAATCTCGATATTGTAACAATGGTCACCCCTACACGAGCTGACCTCGCCAAGGGTGGCTTAACCTTGGTTGGCTGGCTTTAATTTATTAATTAATTAAGGTAACCACAGGTAGGTCCGGTTAATCAGCTGACAACCTCACAAGTTCACCTTTTTTTTTCTTCTGTGTGGGAAAATCATCGAATAACTTCTCCCGCTCTGGGTTAAGCGGAAGGGAGTGTCACACTTTTACTGACTAAAAACCCACCCTGTCCTTTCAGCTGCCCGTAAGTTCCGGGGCCGCGGTATCTTGTTACTACATTTCCGCAACCCCGGCGGGCAATGGCTTTATGAGGCCCCGTCACTAATTCTGACAGCTCCTTGAGGCTCGCGTGGAACACAACGCGCCGCCGACCCCGGCCTGTTCCTTACCGGAGGTGAGCTACCCCTGTTCTCCGTCCGTAAGCCCGCGCATACGGTGGCCGGAGATCGGACCGTGATCCCCGACGCCCAGGGCGTCTACCACGGCGGCTGGGGCGTGAGGAAGAGAGTTGCCTCTCCCTCGCGCGTTCGGCCTCCTCCTTCGCTAGCATGACTGCTTCGCAGAAGGAGTCGACTGCATCCCATTCCCTCTCACTCCGCACCATGGTCTGAACCAAGGCCGGGTGCGTGAAGTCGCCACCGTCAATCGCCTCTACGAGGACACAGCGGTGCTCCGCCCAAGCAGGGCACACCTGCACTGTATGCTCCACCGTGTCCTCCGGATGGTCCTCACAATGACGACACCCGGGCGTATCCTCCCGCTGTATCCGAAACAGGTACCTCCCGAAACAGCCATGTCCAGTCAGTACCTGCGTCAGGCGGAAGGTGAGGACGCCGTGGCGTCTGTCCAGCCTACTGATGGGTAGTGGAAAAATTCCGGACGGAAAAGAAAAGAAAAAATGATATTTTTCCAATATTTTTCCGAGATTTTTCCATTTCAAAAAAGCTCATTTTAATACATAAACTAGTTAATTATGTGTACACTAAAACAATATCAATATTACTACTGCTAGTAATAACATGTTAAATTAGCAGGATGAAACGAAAAACAAGTTTTTATCTATTTTTGCAACACCAATGTAATTCGCATATAGGGAATTCCCCGTTCGAGTTATTAAATACCGGCTAGGTGCTTTTTAATTTAACCCCCCAAATACGAAACGTCACAAAATGTACTGATTTGTGGCCACCGGTGGCTTTCCGTGATTTGAGTGGTACCAGTACTTCTTTAAGGTATAGGTTAGAAATAGGTTGTAATACGGACAAACTCGTGTGGAATCTGTGCGAAAAACAAAATAATAGTGTATCTTATAAATATTGTAACAAAACATTTCGTTATGCTAATATAGTCGGTAAATATAGTAGGTAATGCGGTTGCACAGTTTTCAATAAATGTCCACAACATGTGAAAATTATAAGTTCGAAAACATCGTGAACTTTGCCGGAAAGAGCAGATTACATGAATAGTTCGCCTTCTACTTCATCCTATCAGTCATATTCGGCAGGAGCGACAGCACAGTTTCTGAGAGATAGGTATCCAGCGCGCGTGCTGGTGGGACAGATCCGGTCTCGCCGTGAGGCCATGGCTGGACACTTTTAATTGTCCTTAAAGGCTGTCTCCGAATGGGGTGATGCCAACTTGGTCAAGTTTAATGCAGCTAAGACCTCTTCTCCGCAAAAAGGAGCCGGCTCCTTTCCATGGTGTAACCGTGCCGACAACTGATCGTATTGAGCTTCTTGGGGTAACATTGACCTTCAATTTTGGTTCACTCATCAAGGCTAAGGCTCAACGAGCAGCAAAAAGTTGAGAATCCTAACAAAGGTAAGACAGTACTGCATAATGGAACAGCTTCTCAAGCTCAAGCTAAACCATGTATAGAGTATGTACCCTCATCTTTATGTACCCTCAGCTACGGATCTGCCAAATATCAACTGGACGCGCTTGAGTCTAATGAGAAACAGGCCAAGAGACTAATTGCCAACAATGCACGGGTTCATTCAAAGCTCAGGAGCCTTCAAAATCAGCAACGTGTTGCAATCCTATCAGTTACATTTCGTGAAATGTGAGATAGAATTACACAATCTAATTCCACCAAGCCCGTTCCATCATCGAACTACAAGACAAAGGGTAATTTGCCTTTGTTACATGGTGGTCATCCCACCCATACGCACAAAACGTTTTGGGAGTACTTTCATTGTGCGTGCGGCTAAGGAGTGGAATTCCCCGCAGTAGTCTGTGGTTCCTGATGGCTATAATTGGGGGGTCCTTAAGTAAAAAGTGAATAGGTTACTTCTAGGTAAGCGTGCTACATCTTCGACCACATCATCACTTACCATGATGATGGTGAGACGCTTAACCAACGCGAGCTTATTATCAATAAAAACAAGATAGTTCGATAAATGAGAACGTTTTTTTTTATTACGGGGAGTTCACTCTTGACCTAGATCTCGCCTGATGGTAAGCAATAGATGAGATGGGCCTACGATGGGACTTGCAAGCACAGAAGATGCCTATTTACTCTTGTTTTAAAGGGTAAAATGTCATAAGTAGCGGGGAAAACAGAAGCCGGCAGAGAATTCCACAGCTTGGCTTGTGCGCACAATAAATTTGGAGGGGAAACGCTTGGTACGACAAGACGGTATATCAATCAAGTGTGTCTGGTAGACTGGTAGTGAAATGGAGATGGAGGGATCAGGTCATGGAGTTCCTGCGCACACTGCCCGAAGTACAATCTGTAGAAAACTGAGAGACAAGCAACTTTTCGTCGATAAGCCAGGCTATGAAGCTTGTCCACTAGCGCTTCGTCACCTATAAGCCTTGAAGGATATTGATAAATTGATTGCTTTAGCAACCGCAGCATCTGGAGCCCTGATAAGTTTTGGGTAGAGCATCCACTATGGAAAAAAATTTTCGTGCTTTGGCACCTTCGTATCAATTACCAAAAATTATGAAGAACTATCTGCTCATATTATTGAAGACATTTATTGTTTGTAGATACAGATGTAGAAGGAAATGTTAACCATGATTCCCTTTTTACAAATGACGATTCGGATTCATTTTCAACTGAATAGATGTAATTAATCCTATTCATTTTTAATTTATCATAATATGTGATGAATGTACATGTTTGTTGTAAATTTTCATGTAAATTAAAAAAAAATCAATAAACCATTTAATTCATAATTTGATTAACTTCCCTTGGTATTTTATTTTGTTTATTTTGGGTTACCACTACAAAATACATTGAGATAACTGACTATTTACTGTAACGTCGAAGCACTGCTAAGACTAGCAGCATTTTCACGTTGTATAGCAATGCTTATTCTTTGGGCAAAGAACGAGCCAGCCCTCTAGTCACGCAAGGAATCGATCAGCCGGCGAGACGCGCACTTGGGCCCTATGATTCAAGCATTCTGACCCTTATTCAAAGTAAAATTATACATTAAAAAATATTTTTCCATTATTTTTCCGTATTTTTATTTTTCCGAAAAATAAAAGGAAAAATTTCCAAGTTTGGAAAAATTTCCGAAAATTACCCATCAGTAGTCCAGCCACTCCTCAAAGAGGGGACTTATCGCCGCGATTCCGGCGTGCCCAGCCTTCGGTTGCGACAGGCGCTCTTTCCATGATGCCGTGAGATTCACAGGTTCATCTGCGAGATGCCTCAGACAAAAAATAAAGTGCGGCCACGTTCTCCTGAAAATGATTAAGTTATCTATACTTATTTGATTCAATAAGTCCTGTTTATTATTCTTACATCGTACAACATCAGAAAAGCTACGAATATATTCCTCACTCCCCAATTTACCCTTACTATAAAAGTACGCATATCGATATTGGTAAAACTTTCTTTTCTATACATTTCCTGTCCTACATGGGCATACAAAACTAAATACCGAAAGGAAAAAAGTAAAACTCACCGTCCAAATTAAATGGAGACTATAATACGTCTTTACATAGATTTCTATTGTATGTACAAGAATAATAGGAGTTTGGACATAGTTGAGGATTCTTTCGTGGAACTAATAACGAGGTCAACACTGAGATACGTTGAGAAGTATCAATTTAGGGTTAAACGAACCGTATAGATTTGCCACTCCTGTCTGCCTATCTATTCGTAAGTCACAGTCACTTTATTATGGTGTGTCTAATGATAGGTATTTAAAAATGACATTGAGGTTTCTAAAACTATGTTTTCTCAAAGCCAATCATTTGAAAGATAACAACAGCTTCTGAAGTGGTAAAATTTGTGTCTCTCTTATGTTTAAAAATAAATAAAAATATATGCTTCTTCTTCTTCTTCTCAATCGCTTCACTCTTGATAGAGAGGTCGTGGTCGTCACGAGGTATCTTTAAGTGTAGTTGAGTGGCCCGCTCTATCACCCGCCACCATTCTTACCTTGACATATGCCTTCCTGCGGCACTCGTGCATGGGGTTGCCAGTGGCCGCTTTAACCTGGTCTGTCCATCTCATCGAGGATTGCCCACGTGCTCTGGTGCCCTCAACCTTGCCCTGCTCAACATGACGTTCAAGAGAGTCGTTCTCGCGCCGAGAAATTTGACCAAAAAATATATATTCTATAGATCTTAACAAGCACTTTAATCGAAAATGGGTTTATAATAATATAATGTCAGTCAGTTTCAAAAATCTAATATTACTTCGTCATTTATATAAACATTATGAAAACAATTATTATTTTCGCCTATTTACGCTTGCTACTACGGAATACTTCATGGGTGAGTCCGGTTCGCACGTGGCTAATTTTTATTTTCTAAACAGTATACAAAGAAGTCGCGGTTTGCTTCTGTTTCTCTACTAACCTGAACTCCACAAGCTGACGTTACTCAAAAATGTACATCAAGCAATTAAAGTACTACATTGATGAGGCCTGGTGTCCTGAAATACAAACCCCAAGCCTAGTTTAGCCCCAGTCTCCCACAATGTTTATTGTATATAAAAAAGTCTTGCGCGCCATTTAAATATGGAGTAGTTCCGTGGATCCGCCACCGCGGATCGTGGAGGATTACGGCCAAATGCCTTTCATAGAGAAGAGGCTTATGTCCCAACAATGGGAACATTATAAACTGATTTTGTTATGTATCCACAAGGGCATAACAACAATCGGACTTTTGCTAGCTAGTATGATGCATTGCCTGGCTGATGTGACGAATGTTACTGTTCTAAAGAGGTTTGCGCGGTTTTACAATCTGTGGCGCAACATGTCACTCTGTCTTCTTCTAAACCACTGAACTGGTTATAGTACAGTTTTACATCTATATAATACTAGCTGTCCCAGCAGACCTTGTTCTACCCTATTTGTCTAAAACAAAGTAACATTGATTTTTTATGTTAAAAGTTGCCCCGACAGACTTCGTTCTGTCAAAAATTATTGACCTGTAGCAATCTAAAAAAAATTTTTAGCAAAAAATAGAACCGACTTCCATATCAAAACACTACAAAGCCAAAAATAATTTTAATTTCGGTAGTCGGTGTTATTGGTTTTGTATTTTCTTCTTTTTTTCACACCGCCTTCCGAAATTAAAATTATTTTTGGCTTTGTAGTGTTTTGATATGGAAGTCGGTTCTATTTTTTGCTAAAAAATTTTTTTTCACCCTTTTTAGTGGGTCGGTTTGTAATTTATCTAGTTACAAAAGCCATAATGTCAACAACTTATCACCTTTTACAAAATATTGCTTTTCCCGATGCAGAGCCGTTAATTTTTGAGGAGTTCTCCTGGTACTTGACCATCAGCTCTACATCACCATATGTATTGTGACGAGCATAAATTGTTTAACATTCGTACTCAAGTAATCTAATCGCAATCCACGAAATACTTATTATTGAGTAGTTTCAGTAGCCATCTGTGGTCTTCATCATCAGTTCAGCTTCCCCAAATGGTACTTTTCGAAAGCAACTGCTCAAGGTACTACAAGAAATACTCAAAACGCTATACGTGTGCCTATAATATTTGAAGAGTTCCCTCGATTTCTCCAGGATTCCATCATCAGATCATGATTTTGTAACAATGGGACCAACTAGAACATATACCCTTTCAAACGCAAAAAGAATTTTTCAAATCGGTCCACCCGTCTCCGAGTTATGAGGTAACATACATAAAAAAAAAAAAAAAAGTTCAAGACGAATTGTAAACCTCCTTTTTTTGAAGTCGGTTAATAAAAATAAAATAACATTGAAATACTTTAGTAATAAGGTTAGGCTAGGTTTTCGAAAGAAGCGAAAATTTAATAACAACCAAGAAAATGCTACGCACCGAGGAAGCAATGATGACACGTACATACGTCAGTTATATTTTTCTTGTTAATTTTTTTTAAAAGAAAAGATCTAAGTCCATGCAGTCTCTTTCCATCTAAAATAATGCACCAACGCTTAATTATGTTTTTATCATTTATTTTCTTTCATATTATTCACGATTACTTATTATAATCAAGTAAAAAAAGGCTATAAAACAAATTTGAGGAAACTCATTATATTATTTTTAACACGCTTTTATTAGGTCGACCTGTATGTAACTATGTAATGGAATATAAGGTAACTAATTTAACCATCTTCCAAGGGTCGTAGTGTAATGAAAGTTGGCAACTGTATGTAGTTTTGATGACAATACAATAATATGGTACTGTAGAACTGATCTGATGATGGAGCCGGGAGATATGAACTGGAAATTCATGATGGAAAATCGTATCATAGATGTTTTGGATTTCTTAGAAAAGTCTTGTAATGAACTTGGACCCATGATTAGGTTTCAAGGTCTGATGATGAAGCCGGAAGATAGGCACTGGCATTCCATGATGGAATATCGTATCATAGTCGTGTTTGCACTTGTGAGAAAGGCCACGTAATGGACTTTAAGCACGATCAGGTTTCAAGGTTATAACAAACCTGAAAAAAATCCGTAATCGGTTTTCTTAACATTTTTTGTTTTTACGTACATTTATAAAAGCGTGTTTTTCTATTGTTTTTTAAACTATTCATTTATTAATTAATGACATGCAACCTCTAATCAATTTAAAGGCATACCAAAGGTAATCCTAACGCGCCATTGTTTTGCTTTGATTGACATCAAACGTTTAACAGCTGCGTGGTGCTAGAGTGGTTTGTATGTGAAAAGATTTTTTTTTTACTATATTCCTCGTACTTTTTTACGTTTTTCTTACCATAAGAACCTTTCTCTGACTTCATCAAACATAGCAAAAAGAAATCAGCCAAATCGGTTCAGCCGTTATCGAGTTTAGCGCTTTATAGCGCTTGCGAGATTAATACGTGAAGTAAAAAAAAGTTATTTAAAAAATCTAAAAAACCCGACTGCTCAACTGAAATGCAAGAAACAAGCACATTTTTATTTTAAAAAGTGACAAGCAGGCGAGACCCAATTGATTTTTTTTAATTGGATGGGTCCGCCTGCTTGTCACTTTTTTGATTTTTAAAATAACTTTTTTTTTCAACTTTTTAGTTAAAATATTAATTAACATTTTTATAGTTTTCCCGGTCGTATCACAATAGCGGATTCAGAAAGTGAAAGAGCTAATTCCATATTTTTAAACTTTCTCTTTGTATTATTTTTGCTAGTATTACACTAATGATAAACATGATATAGCTTTTTGAAGTCCTTGTTTTAAGCCCTTTAATTTGATACCCATATTGCAGTATTCGAAAAAAAAATTTTTTTTTTTCATTATGTATAATGACTTCGCACAGCCGCAATGTTTGATATTTTCAAATGTCACCTATCTAAGAACACTTGGGCTGCTAAGACGAATAAAAAAAAATTTAAAAATAGAAAACAAATAAGGACTTAACGAAATTGGCCAAGTGCGAGTCAGACTCCCCCATGAAGGGTTCCGTAGTAACTACGCCAAATAACTTTGTTTTTCATAGTATTTGTAAGAATTACAAAGTTATATTTGCGGTTTTAGAAAATATGCTGTATCTCAAAAACTGCTGACCCAATCTCGCTTAAACCAATTTTGGTTGAAAGTTTACATTAAGATTTTTTTTTATTGATAATAGGTTCGCGTTTGACCACCATCTCACCTGATGGTAAGTGATGATGTTGTCGAAGATGGAGCACGCTTACCCAAAAGTAACCTATTCACTCTTGACTTAAAGACCCCTACGTTATAGCTATCGGGAAACACAAACTCCGGCAGGGAATTCCATTCCTTAGCCGTACGCACAATGAAAGTATTCCCAAAACGTTTAGTGTGTATGGGTGGGATGTCCACCATGTAACGATGGCGCATCGCCGTTTGTCTTGTAGTCCGATGATGGAACGGACTTGGCGGAATTAGATTGTGTAATTCCATCGCACACTCCCCGAAATGTAACCGATAGAAAACCGATAGACTTGCAACTCGTCGTCGATGTTCAAGGCTCTGGAGCTTTGACTCGATCAGTGCATCGTTGCCAATGCGTCTCTTGGCCCGTTTCTGAAAGCTTGATACAGATTGAGCAGCTGTTCTGGTGTGAAGTACCGTCTCACCTTTGCAAAATTCCTTCCGAGCTTTAGCCTCTATAAACATCTACAGCATATATATAATTAATTTTTCACTCCATTATTATAGAAGTTAGAGGGGGACGACACATTTTACCACTTTAGAAACGTATATCTTTTAAACGATGAACTTTATGAAATAGTGGTTTTAGAAACCCCAATGTCGATTTTAAAGACCTGTCTATACATACTACACACGCATAGGTTTTATGAAAAAAGAAATTTCTGTTTCAGTTCCATGTATGGGGGCTCCTTTATTTTAAATATCGGAGATTGGCTCGCAATCCCCGACGCCCGAGGCGTCTCCCGCGGCAGTTGCACCTACCAAAAAACAGTGGTGTAAAATGAAATGAATATAAAATATTTATTTTGTAAATTGGTAATAAATAACACTTTCACACTTATTTTTTTGTGTTTTAATTTAAGCTAGATGTGGTCGGTGTTTCCTAACTGACTAATCTGAGAAGAAACACCGAAACAAACTCAGAGGGCAACGTCTCTTTTAGTGAGATAGGTCTTTAGTTATAACGATTTATCATTGATTATTAGCTCCAAAAATATGTCCATAATTAGTTGTGCAAATACATTTCTTTTAAAATATGTAATTTGAGCTAGAATTTCTTAAGACAGATATTTGCTCCCATTGTGTATTTTTACTGTGGTCTTGTAAAACGGACAATGGCTTCCAAATTGTATTAGTTGAAAGTCCTACATTAATGTTAGCTTTTCAAATAGGTTCTTTGATTATTTTTATCAAACAAAGCATTTTAGGCTTCAGTTCTTTTGTTTAAGTTTGGCCTCTTCGTAGGAATCCTGCCAATAAAATCCGAACTACATAGTATTTCTTTTGAGAAAATGCTTCGATTAAATGTTAGAATTGTGTTGGTAAGATCGCTTTATGTCCCGGCCCTGGTTCAGACCATGGTGCGGGGCGAGGGGGAATGGGATGCAGTGCCTCCTTCTGTGAAGCAGTCATGCTAGCGAAGGAGGAGGCTGAACGTGCGAGGGAGAGACAACTCTCTTCCATGCGCCCCAGCCGCCGCGGGAGACGCCCCGGGCGTCGGAGATCACGAGCTAATCTCCGGCCACCGTAGGCGCGGGCTTGCGGACGGCGAGCAGGGGTAGCTCACCGTCCGGTAAGGACCAGGCCCGGGTCGGCGGCGTGACGTGTTCCGCGCGCGCCTCAAACAGGAGAAGAGAGGAGATAGGGCCATTGCCTTACAGGGTTGCGGGAATGTTCTAACGAGATACCGCGGCCCCGGAATGCAAGGGCATTTGAAGGAGCAGGGTGGGTTTTTAGTCAGTAGAAGTCTGACACTTTTTCCCGTTCCGCTTCACCCAGAGCGGAAGAATTCATTCGATGATTCCAGGAAAAAAAATCGATTTATGTATTTTTCCTTTATATTTTTACACTAGTAGTCGCGCGAGCCCTTGCCCCCCCCCCCCCTTTTAACCTCCTGCAAGCTTCAAACCACTTCCACACCAAATATCAACCAAATCTACCCAGAACTTTCGGAGATTAGTGCGTTCAAACAAACAAACTTTTCCACTTTATTATATTAGTATAGATTTAGAATATCAGTGGGAAGTGGTCAAGTGCTCGTGCAAAAATGCCCATTTTCGGCTTAGTAGGTATACGAGATACTGCCCGTAAACAGGCAAATGAATAGCGGATGCTAACTGCTAACTAATAGCGTTCCGTTGGTTAAAAGTAGGGAACAGAACCCTCAAAATGCAAGGCAGTTAACGAATGCTTCTATCTACGTTAACGCAACAGCGTACACAAAACGACCTTATTGCACAGTCTAATTCTACCGAGCGCGTTCCATCATCGGACAAGACAAACGGCGATGCGCCATCGTTACATGGTGGACATCCCATCCGTGCGCAAAACATTTTGGGAACGGTTTCATTGTGCGTACAGCTAAGAAGTAATTCGTTTGTTATAGCTTAACATCATATGTTCATTCTTGTCGTACTAAGCGCTTTTCTTCAACATGTATTGTGTGCACAGCCAAGGTGTGGAACTCTCTGCCAGCTTCTGTGTTCCCTGCCACATATGACCAGTCAGCATTTAAAGCAAGAGTGAACAGGCATCTTCTGGGCTCGCTCGTTCGATCGTAGACCTCATCTTATACTTACCATCAGGTGTGATCGAGGTTAAAAGCAGGCTCATTTGCAGTAAAAAAAAATAAAATAAAAGGTGATGTGGTGGACAAACGTAAGCCTATAAACAATACAAAAAAATAACCCTTAATGTCATTTTAAATTGCTATTCTAGAATTTGAGAGAACTGTCTATGCTAAGCTGCCAAAAGAACGCTCGTTGTTTCTCGTTTTTTAATACCATATTTTAATATGGGTTAAAGGCATTCTTCTTTTGTTTTATACTGCATTTTTATTTCTAAATAATAAAAATCAAACAGAGTTCATAGGATTAAAATAAAGACACATTAAAATACAGATATAATCAAATTGCATACATAAAATGTATGCATCATCTACAGGATGCGATTCATATCAGATTAAAGCTATATTAACCTTCTGAAAGTTTCTATTATCTAGCCTGGAGACTAGGAAAAAAACTAAACTGTGTTAGTAAAACTTCTTCATTGTTTGAACTTAAAATGAACTGTTGTAACGATACCTTTGAAGGTACAGAATAAGTTTGGAGCGTTATTATAAAAGTCTTTCATAAACTGCTTTATTATTGAGCAATTAATTGTAAAGTTGAAAACTGGTCAAGCCCCAGGTGTATTTTAATTTCTTTATTCCAAATAAAAAATAGCGGGTTTTTGGGTAGGAAAATCATCAAATGACTCCTCCAATTGTGGGTCAAGCGGAAGGGAGTGTCAGACTTCTACTGACTAAAAACACACCCTGCTCCTTCAGTTGCCGCTGTGTTCCAGGACCACGGTATCTCGTTAGAATGTTCCCGCAAATCAGGCAGGCAATGGCCCTATAGGGCCCCGTCACTGCTGCTGACTGCTCGAGGCACGCGCGGCATACGGCGCGCCACTGACCCGGGCACAGAACAGATAAAAGAGGTTAGAAAGGAAATAGTTCCTGATTTGTATGAGAACGCGTGTCACCGCTTGTCTCCCCACTCTTTAGCTCTACTACAAGCAAGAGGCCCATTACGTATGCGAATTATGCACACAAATAAATTACACACACTTAAATCGAGAGCTTGCTACTGATTGTAACTCACTGTTGATAAACATGCGCCGTGCATCACGGCCAATCAGGGCAAAGGACAAAACGTCAATGGTTGAAGTGTGGCGCATGCAGTATCTATATGCGTTGATTAAGCGAGTACACAACGGGCAATATATACTTTTTGTAATTTGTTAATAATGTTGTTAATGTTTGTAATTTCATAGTGATCAGAATATTTTTATGTGTTTTACAAATAAAATTGTAATTAAATGTTATTTTCGATTTACCGATGGAAAGATATACCTCCTCGCTCTATACTTGAGGTCTGACTTTTTGTTTTACAGGTTATAATTGTACAACACGGCATTTTAAAGCAGAGCTCTGTGTTCCGAAGTAATCCGAAGCGCACTAAACGCGGTGAATGAATTAATCGGTCGCGCTATGATTTTCGTATCATAAATGTGGCGCGCTCGCCACGCCTACATTACCTTATCATTTGTCTCCGCGATTTTATCTTCTATTATTTTTTATGTAACACATGTGTTAGTAGCGTTTTTACTTATTAATTACAGTAAAACCATTTTTTTTTCTCGTTTGTAAATTCTCTAGACAGCGGGTGAAGTGGTCTATCAGATTATAACTGAATAGACCACCCGTGTTCCCTCGCACACTTACACCAGGAGCTCCGGAAGCATTTAAATATTGCGCCACTACCTTACGCTTTTACAACCTATGACAGCAAAATCAAGCTGTTAATGGTTACCGCAAAAATCACATTATGTGCAAAATCAAGCACCGCCTGTTTGAACCATATTTTAAATATTTCGTTTCACGTGGTACACGGTTTGAGTTACCACTCAACTTTATTTTATAAAACTTTGGCTTCTACTGTGTGTACTAGTCACTGAGAGTAACATTGGAAATATAATAACAAATACCGGGATTTATATTGCCACATAAAGAATTAAAAAAATATATAAATGACTACAAACAAATCCTTTGTACGCAAAATTCTCCGCGCGATTTGGAGATACGTATTAACAGGGGGGAGGGGAGTGGATCCACGGTGTTGGGGGACCTCAATACCTACCAATAATATTAATAACCCCTATATGACTCGTATAGAAACAAAAACAGCAATCTGTAATTTTGACGAAAATTAAGATATAAATGTGGCAGCACTGTTTGTTTAGAATACTCTTTGCTTATTTAATAACTTCGTGTCAGAAACAGCAAGCTATAACCGATAATTTGACTGAAATAACAGTGTTAGTATCAAAAACAGCAATCTGTGACCGTCAGCCAATCACAACTGTTCATTTGGTAATGATTCAAAATTAAGTCTGCCTTGTTTTTGTTTTGAATTTAGTGCCTGTATTTTCTTGTTTTATTATAAAAATAACGTTGAAAAGTAAGTTGTAAAACTTTTTAACAAAATATAAAACCGACTTCTATATCAAAACACTACAAAGGCAAAAATAACTTTAATTTCGGTAGTCGGTGTTATTGGTTTTGTCCAGCCGTCTCCGAGTTATGAGGTAACATACATAAAAAAAAAAGTTCAAGACGAATTGAGAACCTCCTCCTTTTTTTGAAGTCGGTTAAAAATTAAAAAACTAAACACTAAAACTAAATTACACAATCTAATTCTACCAAGCCCGTTCCATCATCGGACTACGAGACAAACGGCAAAGCGCCATCGTTACATGGTGGACATCCCACCCATACGCACAAAACGTTTTGGGAATACCTTCATTATGCGTACGGCTAAGGAGTGGAATTCCCTGCCGGAGTCTGTGTTTCCCGATAGCTATAACCTAGGAATCTTTAAGTCAAGAGTGAATAGGTTACTTTTAGGTAAGCGTGCTCCATCTTCGACCACATCATCACTTACCATCAGGTGAGATGGTGGTCAAACGCGAACCTATTTTAAATAAAATCATTGTTTTTTTTTTTTGCACCCCACGCGTTCAAATAATAGGTTTGCACGGAAAAAGAAAAGAGATCCCACAAATGGAAGTAAATATTGCAAAACGTTTGAGGTATGCACTAACATTGTTTAACGCAGGGCTATCGCAAACTATTAAACTGATTTCCACATAACTGTTCATTACAACAATATGAAAATATATTTTAATTTAATTTGTATTAATTATTTAAAGATATTTTTTTGGATTTCTTTTTTCTATACCCCGTTTTAGAGTCATGTAAGAGCGAGTGATAAAATAGAACCCTTATACTCCGAATCCACGAACCGATTAAGTTGAAACGTACTACTTTAGATTTACAACTGTAGCTGTTAATAAAAGTAAATTTAATTATGTAAATAAATTACTTTTTTTTTTTTTTTTTAGCTTGGTAAAATTATCAAATAAGTCCTCCCACCCCGGGCAGGGTGGGAGGGACTGTCAGACTTTTACTGACTAAAATACACGGTGTTCCTTCAATAACCCTTTACGTACCGGGGTCACGGTAACGGGATGAGTCCCACGACCCCGGCAGGCTTCGGCCCTCTACGGGGGGCCTCGTCATATTGCTGACGCTCTTTGAGGCGCGCGTGGAACACGACGCGCCGTCGACCCGGGCATGGTCCATGGTCGGACAGCGAGTTGCCCTTTACTCGCTGTCCGCCTGCCCGCGCCTACGGTGGCCGGAGATCGTCGGCCGACGTCCGACGCCGTGGGCGTCTACCACTGCGGCTGGGCTAGAGGGAGGACGCCATCCTCTCCCTCACGCGGCCCGCCTCCTCCTTCGGAAGCATGACTGCTTCGCAGAAGGAGGCGACCGCTTCCCACTCCCTCTCGCCCCGCAGCATGGCCTCGACCAATGCCGGGCGCGAGAGGTTTCCGCCTATTGCCGCCGTGAGGACACGTCGGTGCTCTGCCCAAGCGGGGCAGTCCTGCACCGTGTGCTCGACTGTGTCCTCAGGGCGACCCTCGCAGTGGTGACACCCAGGCGTTTCCTCCTTTCCCATCAGACACAGGTACCTCCCGAAACTTCCGTGTCCGGTGAGGACCTGCGTCATGCGGTAGGTCAGGACGCCGTGACGCCGATCTAGCCACTCCTCAAAGAGGGGTCTTACCGCCGCAATTGCGGCGTGCCTGATGTAAATAAATTACTTAGTAAACATTTTGGTACAGAATAGCAAGGTTTATCGAAATTGATTTTTTGTAATAAACGCCACACCTTGCAATAAACAAGAACCTGATAAACTTCGAGTTTAACTTTTTTTTAGTAATAGTAATCTATCTATATATATAAAAGAAAGTCGTGTTAGTTACGCCACTTATAACTCAAGAACGGCAGAACAGATTTGGGTGAAAATTGGTATGGAGGTAGCTTAGAGCCAGGAGACGGACATAGGATAGTTTTTATCCCGGAATTCCCACAGGATAGGGATTTAAGCGGGAAAAACATCCCACGCGAACGAAGAAGAAATGGAGAGTAGGGTAGGGGTAGTGTAGGGGTAGGGGTAGGGTAGGGTAGGGGTAGGGTAGGAGTAGGGTAGGGGTAGGGTAAGGTTAGGGTTGGGGTATGGGAGGGGTAGGGTATGGGTAGGGTAGGGTTAGGGTGCGGTAGGGTAAGGGTAGGG
The DNA here is from genome assembly GCA_943138885.2 of Tholera decimalis. Taxonomy (NCBI): domain Eukaryota; kingdom Metazoa; phylum Arthropoda; class Insecta; order Lepidoptera; family Noctuidae; genus Tholera; species Tholera decimalis. The sequence continues at coordinate 38,193,292 of OW964553.2, read as the reverse complement.
GTAGGGTAGGGGTAGGGGTAGGTTAGGGGTAGGGTAGGGGTAGGTTAGGGGTAGGGTAGGGGTAGGGTAGGGTAGGGGTAGGATACCACGCGAACGAAGTCGTGGCGGGTCAGCTAGTACATATATAAAAGAAAGTCGTGTTAGTTACGCCACTTATAACTCAAGAACGGCAGAACAGATTTGGGGGAAAATTGGTATGGAGGTAGCTTAGAGCCAGGAGACGGACATAGGATAGTTTTTATCCCGGAATTCCCACGGGATAGGGATTTAAGCGGGAAAAACAACCCATGCGAACGAAGAAGAAATGGAGAGTAGGGTAGGGGTAGGGTTGGTGTAGGGTAGGGGTAGGGGTAGGGTAGGGTTGGGGTATGGTAGGGTTAGGGTAGGGTGGGGTAGGGTAAGGGTAGGGGTAGGGTAGGGGTAGGGTAGGGGTAGGGTAGGGGTAGGGTAGGGGTAGGGTAGGGGTAGGGTAGGGGTAGGGTAGGGGTAGGGTAGGGGTAGGGTAGGGGTAGGGTAGGGGTAGGGTAGGGGTAGGGTAGGGGTAGGGTAGGGGTAGGGTAGGGGTAGGGTAGGGGTAGGGTAGGGGTAGGGTAGGGGTAGGGTAGGGGTAGGGTAGGGGTAGGGTAGGGGTAGGGTAGGGGTAGGGTAGGGGTAGGGTAGGGGTAGGGTAGGGGTAGGGTAGGGGTAGGGTAGGGGTAGGGTAGGGGTAGGGTAGGGGTAGGGTAGGGGTTGGGTAGGGTAGGGGTAGGATAGGGGTAGGGTATCGGTTGGGTAGGGGTAGGATACCACGCGAACGAAGCCGTTGCGGGTCAGCTAGTATTTAAATAAAACATACCTAAATATTAATTTTCATTTGTTTGACAACCCTACATCATTGTTTATTTAAATTGTATTCATTTATTATCAATGCAGTCGACTAGATGCTATATTTTATCAAAACAGAAACCTTTCATTTACTGAATAAGATTATTTGTGATAAATTTATCAATTCTTTTCGAGCAGGATATCTTTTTTTTAAATTACCACTAATTAGTGAAATGTCAGATTGCTAGTTTTGTTTCTATACGACTCATATATACGTATGATCACTTGTTCAGTCTTATTCAATAATTCAGCTTAACTTTAAGTTCTTGTATGTCTTTGTTTCTTTCTTTTTTAAATATTTATATGTTTTGAGAACGTTATTTATTGTTTTTTTATTTTATATAGATAAATAGTGCACCGTGGACTACCCGCGTACTTATTTTCTCCTTCTGTGTCAAATCCTTCCAAAGTATTCGATATTCAGGATAGCAGGGTTGAAAGGAAAAATCTTGAAAACGAGCAAACACTATTTATTCACTTCACAATCTTCAAAAGTAGCACAATGTTCAAGCGAGAGCGTAGGCGTGTGTACAGCGCGGCGATCGGAACGAGACTGATGTGTACACCGCGACGATTGAAACAAGACTGATGTGTACACCGCGACGATTGAAACAAGACTGCCGTCCCACGTTTTTTTTTTTTTTTTTTTGGTAGGGCCACTCGTAGTTTAGCTCTATACGGCTAACGTACTACTTAACCGGTCTGTCCTGTGGTGACCTCTAATAAATTAAATTAAAGGCCCCCAGCCAGGGCTTACAAACTAAAGTTTACTTAAAGCTAATGACCGCACGCTAAGGGCACTCCCTGTGGAGTACGGGCCTCGGCATAGCGGGGTCATTTTGGGAGGGCAGCAAAGGGACAGGCTGGGTCATATTATTTACGGGAGTATTTATTGCTACTGGCTCAGCATCGCGGGCTGGCTCGTTTGGCAAAGGTCGGGGAGGATTTTCATTACAAGTACGCGGACGTCGCGATGGGCCTCGTCGGCGAGGCCGGAATAAGGAACGCGTTCTGTATTTGTGTTTTCTAAGAGTGCTGGTTTCCCTACTGCTCTCTTGTCGGATGGTGGTGGGGTCGTCAGGCTCGTCTAGGATGTTACGCGGGCGACGAACCCGAGAAATCTTTGAGGGTCTGTATCGGGCGGCCGATACGATCAGGGGGTTAGTGTGGGTATCAGCAGAGGTGAAGTAACGCACTGACATGCGTTTCAACACTTGCTTTATGGTCGGGAGTTTGAGGTCTACGTGGAGATCCTCATTTCTACAGAACCAGGGCGCGCCCATGGCCTTTCGGAGAAAACGGTTCTGAATGACTTGCATCCTATGGATCTGATTGGGACTGGCATGAGCAAACACCGGACAGGCATACGTCATGATAGGACGTATGCATGTCGTGTATATTCGGATTTTACATCTAAGGGAGAGCTTGCTGTGTTTATTCAGCAGGGCGTGGAGCCTACCGAGAGCGAAAGCGGCTCGCGAGCGAACCGACTTTATGTGCTCACTGAAGTTAAGGAACTGGTCGAGGATCACACCTAAGTATTTGGCTCGCTTCTCCCAAGGGATTGGCTTGCCGAACATAGTGATCGGGCGAGGGGGGGATCCGTCCCACGCAATGGGCGGCCATATTTATATGCGCGGTCGTAGGTGGCGCGCGTGGAGAGCGCTCGATTTTTACTTATGCCGCGTCCACCAATCTACGGCCGGTATTTACATGCATATACTATACTATCTTATGTACATTGCCTCTCAAAATGCTATTTACAAACGAAATGATTCTAAATAATAACTAAATGATACAATCAAACTAAATGATTCTACATGATAATAAAACGATTCTACATAAAAACAAATATTATATCTACCATGTACAATCTTTGATACGATTCTATGATTATATCTACTTATTATCTATCCTAGGTTGCTGTACTCCCTAACATTCCCAACCCCCGTATGAGGGTTCAACCGACTATACTACCATCTGTCGGGAGTACAACAACCTTTACAACTGGCCTACGTAAAATTCCATTGTTGGTTCTTATATCTACCACACGAATTACAGAGTCCGCACCAGGAAATACACTTGTAATGACCCCTTTGGTCCACTGATTTCGCGGTTTGTTATGGTCCGTTACCACAACCACGTCACCCACTTTGACGTTCGGCACACTTTGTGACCACTTGTCACGACGCTGAAGAGTCGGCAGGTACTCACGCAGCCAACGCCTCCAAAAGAGGTCGGCCAGCGCGTTCGCTCGTCGCCACATGCGGCATGAGTCCTCGTCGATAGCGTGGCCTCGCGTACACGGAGCATCTCCTGCGGCAGTGCCCAGCAGGAGATGATTGGGGGTCAGCACCACCGGATGCTCGACGTCGCTGCTGATATAGGTGAGAGGCCGGCTGTTCACAACCAGCTCAGCCTCCGCGAGCAAGGTATATAGCACCTCCTCGCGCGGTGTGCGCTCACGTAGAGTTGCCTTGAGCGCATTCTTGACAAAACGCACTAGTCGTTCCCAACACCCACCCATATGTGGGGATGCCGGAGGGTTGAAGTGCCACGCGATACCGCGGCCTGTTGCCTCGCTCTCCACCTGCGCCTGGTCTAGGTCGCGCAGGGCGGCGCGAAGCTCGGCGTGCGCCCCGACGAAGTTCGTTCCCCGGTCCGAGTATAAGTCGGAGGGACGCCCGCGGCGCGCAATGAGGCGCCGTAGGGCCATGATGGCTGAGTCGGCGCTTAACGATGATGCCAGCTCCAAGTGGACGGCGCGCGTAGTGAGGCACGTAAATAATACGCCCCACCTCTTCTCCCTTCGTCGTCCAATAGCGATCTCCATGGAGCCAAAGTAGTCGACCCCACAGTGGACGAATGCTCGTCTGGTGATTTCTAGTCTTGCGGTCGGAAGGTCGCCCATCTTCAGCGCTGCTGGTCTCGCCTTTTCCAGGCGGCACCGCTGACAACTGGCGGCCACGGCCTTCACTGTGGACCGCAGATTGGTAATCCAATAGGCCTCGCGGATTCTGTTCACGACCGCCTCTTGGTTGGCGTGCAGAGCGGCCACGTGATGGTGGTAGACCAGCTTGCGAGTGAGCGCTTGCCTACCGTCCAGTATAATCGGGTGGCGCTCCCCGAAGCTGAGCTCGTTACAGGCGCCCAGCCTGCCGCGCACTCTTACTAGACCGTCTTCGAACAGTATAGGTTCTAGTGCTCGTATCTTGCTGTTGGCGGGTAGAGGGCGGGCCTCCCGCAGTGCTGCGATATCTGCTGCGTAACTCTCTTCCTGTGCCAGGCGCAACAAGCGCAGCCTGGCCTCGTCGAGATCTTCTGCTGTCACGGCGGCCGATTGGCGCCGCCCGCGGCAGCGTTCCGCGAAGATGAGTATGCGTGCCACTACGTACAGGGCACGTGTCCATGTTGGTAGCCGTGCGTAATTCAGCACCGGCTCAGGCGGTGCGGCCGCAGTGTGTACTCGCTGCACCCTTTCTAGATCGGCCTCGGTTACATTTCCGAGGTCGTCGTTCTCCGGCCACTGCTCCTGTGGGCAACGAAGGAAAGAGGGACCCGAGAGCCACTCATTGTTGCAGTTGGGCCACTCCAACCGAGTAGCTTTATCAGCCGGGTTCAACGCCGATGGAACCCAGCGCCAGTCTGACCTGTTTGACCTCTTGTCTATTTCTGCTAACCTATGGGATACGAAGCGCTGAAATTCAGTCGCGTCCGAATTTATCCATTTAAGGACTGTTCTACTATCAGTCCAGAAGTACTTATTTCTAATCTTAGCACCTAATTCTTGGTAACTGTGTCGGCTAATCTACATGCTAACACAGCTGCTTGCAGCTCTAAACGGGGTACGGATATTACTTTCTGAGGCGCGACCCTAGTCTTTCCTATCACTATCGCTACGTCCCTATCCCCGTTAGCATTCGTACCTACAATGTACGCTACTGCTGCATATGCGGACTCGCTAGCGTCCCCGAAAACGTGCAGTTCTAGATGGCCTGCGTCCAGCCCGTACCATCTAGGTACTGTTAGGTCTGACAAATACTGTAAGTTATGTAACCATTTGAACCAGGATTGAGCCTCTTTATCTTTGATCTGCTCATCCCATTGGATTCCTGATTGCCAAATCTTTTTCATGAGAATACGTGATTATATCACACATGGATACAATAACCCTAAGGGATCAAATATTGACATAATAAATCTAAGAAATTCCCTTTTAGTAGGTACTACCTTTCCTTCTACGATGGCTTTGGGCAGCCTTTTGAATGACAGGTCAAATGCTAGCGTATCTGTGCTAGGTGACCACGTCATACCTAATGTGCGCTCTGTGGAGTTTTCTCCTTTGTCTAAAGATACTTTATAGGGCATTTCTAGTCGAAGCCTGTCGCGCAACTCCTAAGAGTTTGTGACCCACCCCCGTATAACAAACCCGCCCTCGGCGTGAACGTGAGTCACGTCCTCGATCAGCTGATTTGCTTGCTCGACCGACCACGCACTGTCTAAATAATCATCCATGTAGTGTTTAAATTGAATTGCTGATACTGCCTCCGGGTGACTATCCCTATACCTAGCCGCGTTCTTATTTAAAATATATATGGCTGATGTGGGCGACGACACGGCTCCGAATATCATTGAGTTCATCCTGTATATTTCATTCAGGTTCCTCACCGCCGGTCGACGACCATAAAAACAATTGTGCCCCCCGGTCTTGTTCTCGGATTTGAATCCTGAGAAACATGTCTGCTATGTCTGCGGTGAATGCGACAGGTCCTAATCTAAACTTAAATAGAACCCCTAACAATGAATTTAATAAATCGGGTCCAGTTAATAGGTGGTCGTTCAACGCGGTCCCATTATACTTGGCGGCGGCGTCGAATACTAAGCGTAGTTTTCCGGGCTTGTTTGGATTCGTTACTCCAAAATGGGGTAAATACCATATCGGCTCGGTCTGTACACCTCCTTCTACCTTACTGGCGTACCCTTCAGCTAATAATCTATCAATTTGAGCTTTGTATGCTTCCGCGTAGTTAGCGCCTTTTCTAAGGCGACGCTCGATTCCCCATAGCCTTTGACGTGCATTTTCATAGTTGTCGGGCAACTGAAGGTTATCCCGACTCCATAATAAGCCTACCTCCCATTTACCGCTCTCTGTTTGACGGCTGGTGGCCTCTAAAATCTGATTAGCTGGTTCTGTGTCTGAGTGCTTGCATGGCACTTCTGATATGCCTATGGCTTCTAACTCAAATTGTCTCTTAAGGACGTTATGTAAATCAGAATCTGAATTATATAATAAATTGGGCTCAACAATGCAATTAACTGATTGGTTACTGGAATATACTTTGCCTAAGGGTCCGTGGACGACCCATCCTAGCGAGGTCAAAGAAGCGACTGGCTTACCAGATTTCCCTCGGCGTGTCTCCTGGCTCACAAGCAGCTCCCAGTTGTCTTGTCCCAGCAACAACAAGGGCCTGGCTCCACTCATTCCTTCGCAACCCAAGTCGCGAAGGTGGGCGTGTTCTCTCATTACAGCTTCGGGCACTGACTGTGCTGGCAAGTCCAAGTTCACTAGTGTACGGCACTTAACTATGTATTCACGTGCGTTGGGGCCACACACTCGTACACTAATCACTCGCGAGGTTTTGTCTGTGATCTCCTGTCCACGTGCACTATGTATCACTAATGGCACTCGTTTGCCCACAACTACTTCTGCCAACGCGCTATCTATCAACGACACTGTTGCGCCGTCGTCGAGCAGAGCGTAACAGCGCTCTTCTTTCCCGCCGACCGAGACGCGCACCGGTAATATCTTCAATAATGCTTTCCCGGTGTAATCGTTGACGTTGGTCACACTTTCCGATTTCTTCTCCATATGCAGAAGTGTATGATGAGCGTAGTTACATGAGGTACATTTCTTCTTCCGGCAGAACTTCTTTGTGTGTTTCTCGCTAAGGCAGTTGAAACATAGTTTGTGTTCTTTCACGAACTTCCATCGTTCGTCAGTGTTCATGTCCGCGAACTTTTTGCAAGCCGAAATTATGTGTTTCTCTCCACACATTTTGCATGAATCCTCAGGGGCTTGCGTCCGTGTGTTTTCTCCGCTGCTCGAGTGTACATGCAAGCGTTGTATATTTCTTACTATTTTAGCTGGTGGCGCGCTAGTTTTGGGTTTGCACGTTGATAATGCGGGTTGACTCATATCCATTTGTACATAATAGGACGATGCGCGCGCTAAATGGCTCAAGAACTCGGAGAACATTTCTAGGATCCCTTGACTAGCCGCCATGCCTATGGCAAAGTCTCCATACTGAGCGCGTTGCACTGTTGTGAGTTTACTAAGTAAATCACTTACCAGCTGAGGATTGTTCAAGTATCCAGTCGCACGTACACTTTTTCGACGAAACGAAACACAATTTCTCACTGTCGTGGAGAATCTTCTCAACTCGCGACCACTCTCTGTTACTTTTGGCAGTGCACTTTCCTTAACGCACACTCAAGTACTAGGTTCGGTTGGCCGAACTCTTCGTCTAGCGTTCTTATTATCTCCGCTGGATCGGCTGATGTACGCAGCAAATCTTCCACTGTTAACCTGGCTTCACCTTGTAGCGACCTCTTCAATCGCGCCAAGTTTTCATTATGTTTGAACTGATACATCGTTGTGGTGTCGTAGTACATGTTCTTGTACGATAGCCATTCCGCTGGGTCACCACTGAAATATGGCAGCTCATAAGCCTGTCTAGGTACCGGCCGTGGTCGTGCGATGCTTCTATTTTTCTGTCTCGCGGTAGGTTGGCTCTGTCCGAGTCTTCGACGAATACGTTGTCCCACTTAATATGATCGCGGTTCGGCGCGTGCGCAGTGCTCGTAGTCACCATCGGCGTGGCTTGGCACATTGGTTCAGTCGATTGAACGGTCGCGGGCGCGTACGGTGTTTGAGACACGGGCGCTCGCTCGGGCGGCACTGACGCGGGTGCACTTGTATACTGCGCGGGCACGTGGTCATTTTGCACATCACACACTGTTTCTGTCACGGGTATCTGTGTTGGTGGCCGCGGTGGCTGTTGTTCGCGACTCGACATGACGGGTGCTTGACCGGTCGCGACTGGCGTCGTGTGCGTAATCCATTCTTCAACACGACGTGATGTTCCTTCTTCATCGGAACCCGAGTCCTCTTCGGCGGCGTCTATCTCGGCTAGATCGGCTTCTAGCTTCTTTTGCACTAGTCTCTCCTTCATTTGCACTAACTGTCGTTCGGCCTGGTACTCGGCCCTCCGTCGTAAGTAGTCGGCACTCTTCCGGCCGCTCCTTGATGACGCGTGACTAGCCCCGGATCTAGCTCTTCTGGTTGTCACCGACCGCACTGGCGTAAATATATCCCGGTGGTCCACTACACGACCGCCCGCCAGTGGGATGACTGGTGCTGGATCCGAAAGCATCGTAGGTGCTATCGATGGTGAGCCTGGTGGCAAATCAGACGGCACGCCGGAGTCCGTTTCTAGTATGCGCCGTTTGCGCATATCTTCTTGTAGCTGACGCAGCCGACTCCTTGTAGTCACTGTGCTCTTCTCGCTCATTTTCACTATTTTTCCACTAGATCCGGCTCGAAGGACCAAAATTATTCGATATTCAGGATAGCAGGGTTGAAAGGAAAAATCTTGAAAACGAGCAAACACCATTTATTCACTTCACAATCTTCAAAAGTAGCACAATGTTCAAGCGAGAGCGTAGGCGTGTGTACAGCGCGGCGATCGGAACGAGACTGATGTATACACCGCGACGATTGAAACAAGACTGATGTGTACACCGCGACGATTGAAACAAGACTGCCGTCCCAACCGTCTGGGCAGTCGCTGCGCCCCGTTAGGGGCGCGGCGAGCGGTCACGGGGCTTTGCCCCACTCCCGCGGGAGCATGCCGTGTCCCGTAAACACGGGACCGTCATTGGGTAGCCTAGTAGCGGCGTAGATGTTCGGGTGTGCGTTGAAAGCGCCTGTTCAAAAGTGAACGGCAAACGCACACCCGCGTGATTAATTGCTATTGTGTAACTATAGGCGCGCCGCGACGCCGATTTTCGGCGTCGTTTCTTCACGACACCCCGGCGGTCTGACCCCGCCAGGTGAAACCCCCATGCAGGGGAAGCCCAGCGGGAGCCGACCAGCGACGAGGGTGCCGACTCTGACGCACCTATAGTGAATGCGGGGCTCCCGTCCGTCCCGCTTCCAGATCTAGCCGGTTACGTTTCGAACCGCAGAGCCGAGAATGTATGTGTGAGCGGCATTGTACTGTGTGTCGCCGCTCAGTGCGTCTGCACCGAATAGCATGCGCTGCTATCCGGTGCTAGTTATATATAGCGCATGTAGAGTCATGAATGTATGTTTATAGTGCGCAACGTGCCTATATTAACTTAGAACACGTTACGTACTAGGTGAAGTGTAGTTATGAATAGTATAACTGTTTGAGTAAGTCGCGTGTAAAGTGGGGCGACTTACCCAGGAGTCAAGTCCGGGGAGGATGCGGCCACGACGTCTGTCGGGAGCAGATCTCTGGGCAGCCTCCTCGCGTCTGGCGGGCGCGCGTGCAGTGGCGCCAAGTGCTTGACGTGGGGCCAAGCAGAGGCGTCGGCACGCGCGAACATCGCATTCGCGAGGCGCTGCACGAACTCATCCAGGCCCTCAATCCCGAGGTCCCGCCTGATGACGTCGTTCCTCACATAGCGAGGGGCACCTACTACCAACCGCAGCGCTAAATTTTGCTGCGCGCGGAGCGGCCTGCGGGTCGTCTCGCTAGTGAGGACGAACCAGGCGGGGGCGGCGTATGTCAGCAGGGGGCGTAAGTACGCTTTGTACACGCCCAGCTTGACACGCGCCGGGAGGCGGGACGATAGCACTGGATAGAGCAGTGAGCGGGCTACCTTGGTCTGCGCCGCGACTTGCTTGGCGTGTGGCCGCGACTGCCGCCACACTTCGGCGGCGTCTATCTCGGCTAGATCGGCTTCTAGCTTCTTTTGCACTAGTCTCTCCTTCATTTGCACTAACTGTCGTTCGGCCTCGTACTCGGCCCTCCGTCGTAAGTAGTCGGCACTCTTTCGGCCGCTCCTTGATGACGTGTGACTAGCCCCGGATCTAGCTCTTCTGGTTGTCACCGACCGCACTGGTGTAAATATATCCCGGTGGTCCACTACACGACCGCCCGCCAGTGGGATGACTGGTGCTGGATCCGAAAGCATCGTAGGTGCTATCGATGGTGAGCCTGGTGGCAATTCAGACGGCACGCCGGAGTCCGTTTCTAGGATGCGCCGTTTGCGCATATCTTCTTGTAGCTGACGCAGCCGGCTCTTAATAATATATTAATTTATCTGTGTTTCCCGATAGCTATAACCTAGGGGTTTTTAAGTCAATAATGAATAGGTTACTTTTAGTTAAGCGTGCTACATCTTCGACCGCATCATCACTTACAATCAGGTGCGATGGTGGTCAAACGTTAGATGGTCACTCATCAACGTACCAACCTCGCCAATGTGTTGCTTAACCTTAACGATCGAGTCGTGTGATCGACAGATTAAAATAACAAAGTTTTAGTAATGAAAATAATTTTTTTAAGCTAACATGGTCACTAACAGTATCATTAGAACTCAACACATTAGAACACATTAGAGTCGACACGGTGAGTTTTGTGTGTTGGGAACAGAATCGAGTGTTTAGTGATACATGTGACAGTGGTAGCGGTGTCGCTAACAGAAAACGAACGAGAAAGAGGGTAGACCGATTTGTCTGCTCATAAACTTCCACCCGCAATTATTACTTCAGTTCGTCCGTGATCATGGCGCTTGCCCGAAATATCGAAAACTCAAAACAATAAATACACATTGTTAACATCCCGTTTTAAGTTGTAATGAAATTAGAATTATTACAAAGTTGAAATCACAATACTGTAAAATATTTGTATTCTCTTAAGCCTGCGCCGAGTAAAATAACTCAAAACGGTCTTAACAACTAAAGGAATATAACCTATAATAGTACTTTAATTACCATACAAAAATATGTAATGAATACTAGAATGAATGTGTTAGCAAACATAGTTGGCAAAATTTAAAAATATTTTATAGTTTATTAAACAAAAATACATAAAGTTGGACAAAAATCCTTACAAAACATGCTCGTGCGTCGCTGAATTTTGATAGTAAACTGTTGATTTTTTTCATAAACTTCAATTCATATTATTCTCTAATTGTCATACTATCATTTACAGTTAAAGCTTAACATTTCAAAAATGTCGCTTGGTTGTTTTAATTTTAATTTTTTCTTCTAATTTGCGCGCTATTTTGAACCATACGCAACGTACACCGGTCGAAATTCAGTCGTCCACGGGAGCTCAGAGAGGGGTCACGTCTCATCGTGGAGCGTTTCGCCGGTAACGATAATTCGCGATCTATTGTGTACGTATGTATTGCAGCAATCCGATGAATAACATAAGTCATACTTTTTGTTTTTTTGAGTACGATTTATTATGCATACCCAACAATTACTTTTTAATGTTCAATATATATTACTTTAACATTTTTTTTTTTCAATATTTGTTTTATTATGGGAAAATGTAAAAAAAAAAATATTATTAGAAGAAAGTTGCCGCAAATTTTCAAAAAAAAGCCATTCTCATAAAAAGTACGTATTTCTATTTTGTGATGTTATTATTGCTTTTTAACCGACTTCAAAAAAAAAGGAGAAGGTTCTCAGTTCGTCTTAAACTTTTTTTTATGTATGTAACCTCAAACTCGAAGACGGCTGGACCGATTTGGAATTTTTTTTTCGTTTGAAAGAGTATACTTTCTAGTTGGTTCCATTGTTATGAAATCAGGATCTGATGATGGGATCCTGGAGAAAGCGAGGGAACTCTTTAAATATTATAGGCACACCTATAGCGTTTTGGGTATTTCTAATAGTACCTTGTGCAGTTGCTCTCGAAAAGCACCATTTGAGGAAGTGAAAGTGATGATGAAGACTTTTTTCAAACATTCGATATGGGTATCGTGTAATGGGTTTTTGGGGGTGGTGATTGTAAATCTGGCTTTCATTTTGAAATCCAATTTAAAAAACATACGATATCCATATTGAATGTCGGAGAAAAAGTTGCATCCTTGGTGGATGCAACATTTTCTCCAACATTCAATATGGATATCGTGTGTGTCTACTAAGTTAAATACACTGATAACCTTCAAGGGTTTATTGCTAAGTATAATTAACAAAGTAACGTAAGGGCTAAAATTATCGCTAAATGATGAAAATGAGTGCACCCGGTTGCTGTTCGAAATACACTAAGCTCGCGGCGAACTTAGTGCGACCGCATTATATCGCTTGCTCAGCAAACGTGGTCGATTGCAAAATATTGCATCAAACATCGTGTAATAGGTTTTTGGGCATACCGATTGCAATCCTGACATTCATTTTAGAATTTACGACGAAAGTTCATTGGCTACTTTGTTAGCTTACAACTTACACTGGGTTATTGACAATTTAACTGATCCTAGGTTAAGTGACTATTCAGTATTATCTAGGGTATCTAATAATACTGAAATTAATTGTTTAAACCCTTAGATGTGACAAAGGAGAGTTATAATAACACAATTTTACTATATCATCAGAATATAAATCGTAACTCCGGCAAAATATTAGATGAGGAAATGTTAATAGATAAATATGATATAGATATTTTATGTTTTTGTGAAACCTGGCTAAAACCAGATAGAATGTTGTTTAAAATTAATATTTTTCTGTTACTAGTGCATACAACAGGTCCTCAGTAGGAGGTGGTACTTTAATATTACGTAGTAATTCTCTTAGATATAAGGAACAAAAATATATCACCGCTTGCTCTGTTGATTGCTTGTGTGAGGTAGCATGTACAGAAGTTGAAGGCCAAACTTTCTTAAGTGTTTATAGACCACCAACATCAAACTTGTCATCATTCTTAATGATAATGGGAGAAATTTTAAGTACCTAAGCTTATAAGAGATAATAAATTAGTTTTCGTTTGTGGTCACCTAAATATTGATTTGTTAGTAAATTCACCTGAACATTGCAAGCTTACTTCATTGTTTGGTTCATTTAACTTAAAATGCACATACAAGGAAGCAACAAGAACAACAGCAACATCAGCTCAATTTAATTTAATTTAATTTATTTATTGCATTCGGACAACATAAATCCATGATGTTAGTAAATATACACGCTTAAATCTAATGTTAGTATGAAAAATCAATTACAAGTACAAATAATAATAATAATATAATGAAATAATTAATAAGTCGAGTACATCTTGCATGAGGGATGAACAGGCAAGTATTTAGTTGTTCATCACCCATACAAAATGTCTCAAAACAGGGGACTAAAACATCTCCCCAACAGTTTTCAGAATGCTGTTATTACTGACCCGCAACCTGGTCACGACAGATGCCGTTTTTTTGCGTAAGAGGGCTTGAAACCCATCGGTTTGGTACTGCGCAAACATCTCAGACGCACTACAGTAGCGGGGCAGTCCTAACAGCATTCTAAAAATATTGTTGTACTGGACACGTAGGGCATCTAGAGATCTTTTGGTGTAGCCGACCCACAGACCACCCGTGTACAGGCCCTGACAATAAGCCTTAAATAGGGTTATTTTGACCTGGTCCGTACAGCGAGCGAATCTGCGCGTCAACATATTACCTCTGACCGCTAGTGCCCTACGCTCCCTCTCAATGTCTACATTGTCCTTAAGATCGTCGGTAATTATGTGCCCAAGATATTTAAAATTATTTACTTTCTTTATGTGCAAGCCATTTAGGGTAAAACTAGGTGTATAATCTAGGCATTTACCGACGACACTTTACACATTTATACTAATTGTGCCATAAAATACTCGTCTCAAATTAGTGGAGTTAGGTCTGACCATACAGGTCAACTAGTATCCTTTGAGTTGGTTAAAAAGCGGCAATTATAACATGTTAAGTAATCTTTCAATGGTTAATTTTGACTCCCATGACCCCAATGAAAATTACAGGATATTATTTTCTTCACTATGCCACGAATTTAGTAAGGCATGTCCAGTTAAAAAATTTCAAATGAGTAATAAATCTAAATTTAATGAATGGGCCACTGCTGGAATAAGAATAAGCTGAGACAATTTATACAACTTATACCATGAAAAATCGTTGACTTCCGATGAAGCCATCCATAATTATGTAAGAAACTACTCAAAGATATTTAAAAGAGTATGCGCCCTAAGCTAAATCTAAATCAGAAAGTAATAAAATTAGCATTTCTTACAATACCTGTAGTTGTGCTTCAAATCACCCGGCCATCATGTTACCACAGATTACTCCTGCATCCTCACCTATTTTGCCTCATACTTTGGAAACCACAAACCCAGCTCAAAGTAACATTTTAGTGTATTCAGATAGATTAGGCACAGGTGTTGGCTCACTATTAAATAATTATTGTGATCATACCGTAGTAAGTCATTGTTACCATAACCTGCATTTCACTGAGCTCATTCATAAAATCAAACAATCAAAATTGAATGAGCAGACCACAGTCATTCTTTTATTTGGAAACAGCCTTAATGTGACAAAAAAGGACATTGTTAATGGTATTGGCACCCTCCTTAAATTAAAATTAGGCAAATTAATTTTATGTGCATTGCCTTATTCTAATAATTTGACATGTATAGAAAATGAATATATTTATAGCCTTAATAATTTGATGCATATGTTAGTATGCCGTCATAGTGACCATTTATTGTATTTTGATACTAACAATTTTGTTAGAGATTTTGTTTTGATTCGGGAATACATGTATCTTCCCAAAAAAAAGTCGACATTTGTTGGCTACTTTGTTAGCGTAAAATATACACTCATTTATTGATAATTTTACTGATCCTAGGTTAAGTGAATATTCAGTATTATCTAAGGTATCTAATAATACTGAAATTAATTATTGCATTGACAGTTTACATAACTCAACCAATTGCTTGGTTGCAAATAATTTTACTACTGAGAATTTAAATTAGAAATTTTGACAACAGAGGGAATCTCTAGCAGTAATGAACTTTTAAACTGCATAGAGGACACAAATATAGTTTTAAAATCAATAAATGCTATTAACCTGGTACATCAAAATATTCAAGGATTTTTAAACAAAGACTTAGAAGTAGAGTTTATTCTTAATTTTAACAATATTGATATTCTTTGCCTAACTGAACATTGGCATCAAAGCCATCAATTTATTTTCAATTATAATAATTACCAGGTTGGTAGTTCTTTCAGCAGAGTGAATGCTATACATGGTGGCTCTTTCATTTTAATAAGTAATAATCTTAAATTCAGGAACCGAATGGATATTGTGAGCCTCTCTGTTGAACGATCTATTGAAATAGCGTGTATTGAATTGGAGCAGTTTATTATATTAAGTGTGTACAGACCACCTTCAGGATTGTACGATTGCTTTGAAAAAGTAATGGATGAAGTTTTGCATAAAATCTGTAACTCGAGTAAATATGTCATTGTTTGTGGTGATTTTAATATTAATTTATTAGAAAATTCTGGTTTGAGCACTAACATTATTCCAATCATACAATCTTGTAAACCTATTTATGGAGCCCACTAGAATAACTCCTACTAGTGCCACTTGTTTAGATAATATTTTTACGGATGTTGTACCGACTCACAAAAAAATCATTAATTTAATAGACTCTGATCATTGTGGGCAATTAATTACTTTACCAAAAAAAGTCAATAAAATGTTAAAAAAGAATATCACTGTAAATCCAAAAACTAAATATCGCCTGGAAGCATTCAAAACTAAACTCTTAAATAAAATGCCCTGTTTGTTAACTAATGAGGACCCTAATAAACATTATAATGATTTTTTCAAAATATTTTGCCAACAATTCGATAACACATTTATTTCCAAAATTGCTTCAGTAAATACTAACACTTCTTTCAGTGACTGGGCCACCACTGGTATTTATAAAAGTAGAAATCGGCTTTATGAACTCTATGAGGAGCGGTCTTACACTAACTCGGCAGAATTTCATTTATATGTTAAGAACTATTCTAAATTATTTAAAAAAGTCTGTTATATTGCCAAGTCTCGCTACTTGAGTTCTAAAATTAAAAATAGTAGTAATGTAATTAAAACGACTTGGGATATTATAAAAAGCGAAACGGGAAGGTCTTGCAACCGAAATAGTGATTACACCCTCACTATTGATGATAATATAATAACATTAGATTCACAAGTCGCCGCAGAATTTGAAAAGTTTTTCACTGACTTTCCTATATCGACAACCAAGTCGCTAAAATCATCTACCATTGCTGCAGAAACACTACTTAAAAAACATGTTCCAGTTTGTAGTTCAGAGTTTAAATTCAAATATGTTACTTCTAATGACATCATTAAAACTTTTAATTCTTTGAATGTTAAAAAGACTGCAGACCTGTGGGGTAATTCTGTTGATGTTACTAAGTCCATTATATACATTATTGCTCCTACATTAGCTGTTATATTTAATAATTGTATTGATTGCGGTGAGTTTCCTGATTTAATGAAATATAGTAAAATAATCCCACTATTTAAATCGGGTAGTACATCTGACCCTACTAATTATAGACCTATTTCTGTACTGCCCACTTTCAGTAAAATTTTTGAGAAAATTATTTTAATGCAGATGCAAAGATATTTTAATAAACACAAATTGCTACATAATAAACAATTTGGTTTTACAAAAGGTCATTCAACAACTGATGTGTTGAACTTTTAGGACACATTTATAATGCATGGGAAGATAAGTGCGATGCGTTGGGCATTTTTTGTGATTTGTCCAAGGCATTTGACTGTGTTCCCCATGAGACATTAATCAGGAAACTGCACTACTACGGATTCCGGGACTGAAATTTGAATCTCTGAATCTTTTGTCCTCTTACTTGAGTGAAAGGATTCAGAGAGTCGATGTGAACGGCAAAAGATCGCCGGGATCTGTGGTCAAAATGGGGGTCCCCCAAGGCTCAATTTTAGGTCCTTTTTGTTTCTTATTTATATAAATGATTTGCCGTACCTGATCAAAAATCATGACATAGTGCTATTTGCTGACGATACTTCTCTTTTATTTAAAATCAAACGTCAACAGCAGGTTACTGAAGAAGTTAACAGAGCCCTTGCAACTGTAGTTAGCTGGTTCAATGTTAATAATCTTCTTCTTAATGAGAAAAAAACCAAATTCCTAAAATTTACGTTACCTCATGTTAGACAAGTGAATACTAGTGTATCAATAAAGGGCGAAATATTGAAACCCGAAGATACCACAGTATTCTTGGGCATAACTTTGGATGCGAAGCTTTAGTGGGGCCCCCATATAGATAAATTGTCAAAAAAGCTAAGTTCTGCAGCATATGCCGTTAGAAAAATACGTGGATTAACTGATATCGAAACAGCACGTTTAGTCTACTTTAGTTACTTTCACATTGTGATGTCATACGGCATTTTACTTTGGGGAAATGCCGCCGACATTCACACAATATTTGTATTACAAAAAAGGGCCATTCGTGCAATTTATAAATTAAGTCCTAAGCACTCCTTAAGAGACAAATTTAAGGAGATTAATACACACATCAAAAGTGTCTAGGGATCAAGCATTTTTATGCGGATTTCTTGAGATTGAGATGTGGCTTTGTAATAAATTTATGATTTTATAAATTTATATGGATCCTTTTTGGTGCATTTCATAATTTGAAACAGGAACTGTTAATCAAATTCGAGTAAAAGATGAAAATCAGCTGTCAATATTTTCCCTATAAAAACATACAACGCATTGAAGACATTATTAGTGCTACTGTTTCCCTACTACAGATTAAAACCAACGTTATTATGGAGCGGCGACGTCACTTAAGCAGGGAAGAAATGCTCAGAGCCGTGGGAATGATAGAAGCTGGTTCCCGGCAACGTACTGTGGCTTTAGCTCTGAATACAAGTCAGAGTGTTATCAGTCGACTTTGGACACGTTACCGAAGCACTGGTACCGTGGCTGAGCGCCATGGAGGACGGTATCGCTGCACCACACGGAGACAAGACCGATACATTCAAATCTTAACTCGAAGAGCTCCAACAATAACCGCGATGATGTTAGCCGTGAGGCTTCATCACTCTTCAGGGAACTTAATTAGCGACCAAACAGTCAGAAACCGCTTGCATCAAGTGAACCTTCATTCCCGAAGACCGCTACGGGTACCACCTATAGCAATGCACAATCGTAGGATTCGATATCAATGGGCTCTTGAACACAGAAATTGGGCAGAAGAACAATGGCGTTTCGTGTGCTTTTCTGATGAGTCTCGTTTTGGTATGAGACCGGATACAAGACGTATACGACACTGGAAAACCCCTGGACGCCAATAGCGATTAAAATCCTGCCAGGAAGTCCATCCTTATAGTGGTGGAACCATCATGGTATGGGCGGGTATTTGGATCGGCGGAAGAACTGAGTTGATTTGGATCAGAGGCAACCTCAACGCTCAAATTTATGCTGAGACGATTGTATCTGACGTCATCGTTCCTCTACAAGTGCAAATCGGTCCCTTATTTCAGTTAATGCATGATAATGCACGACCGCACACCGCAAGAGTTGTAAGACAGACTCTCGCCGCAGCTAACATCAATGTCCTGCTCTGGCCTGCTCAGTCGCCAGACTTGAACTCGATTGAGCATGCATGGGATATGCTACAGAGAAGAGCTCTGCCGAATATGGAGGGTATCCAGTCGCAAGAAGACCTTTTTTTGTTATTGCAACGAACATGGGCGGCCATTCCACAGCGTGATTTGGATGAACTCATTTTGAGTATGCCAAACCGATGTTCTTGTGTTGTTAGTGTTCGCGGTAGAAACACGAATTATTAATTGTTTAAGTTACCCAATAAAATTTTAAAGAAAACTGTTATTTCAGTCTTTTTTTCGAACTTTAATGTTAGTGGTTCAAATGTCAAAAATCCCTTTATTAGGAAAATGGCAAATTTCTTTATTAATGCAAAGGTGACTTGGTTTATCGTTACTGTGACAAACGAAAACACTTTATTTGATGAATCCTTAAAGAAAATTTTAATTAATATCAATCAGGAGAAAAGTTATTGCAAAAATATATGTTGATCCCTAGACACTTTTGATGTGTGTATTATGACTGTGCCATCTCAGTATATTTATGACAACCTCTTGTATGCACACAAAAATATTAATCTGTTTAAAAAATACAGTGATATTCATAGTGTAAATACAAGGAACAAAGACACATATGTCATTCCTAAAACAAGGTTAAAAAAATAGGTGGTTCGTTTAGATGCCAATGTATACGTTTTTATAATAAAATTCCTAGCCATATTCAAAAACTAAGTATTAATAAATTTAAATTATTGATAAAACGTAAGCTATGTCAGAAAGCTTTTTACAGTGTTAAAGATTATATTGAGGACAAGAAGGCTTGGGAATGAGATGCTCCAGTGATATACTGTGTGCCTTTTTTATTTCTTTTTAAAATTATGATTGATGATTTATTTTTGATTAATTAAAATTTTGCTTTCTCAAGTATTGTATATACCTATTAATTTTTGTTTTTGTTTGTTGTTATTTTTTTATATTGTTGTTTATTTTATATATATAATTATTTCATTATTGTAAATGTGAGGACGATGTAGGTTATTCTTTCTTCATTGTTTTTGCTTTCACTATAATTTATTTAATTATGTCAAGCAGTTTGAGTACTTGTGTGGCCTACCCAAAGGTCCTTACTTTGGTATTGTTCGTCAAATTGTTGAGCTCCTTAAGTTCTAAGTTGAGCTACACGATAACTGACAAATGCTTGCACTGTCTGGACAGGTCCGCTCGCGTGGTTATTTCCTCAAAAGAATACCACAGACATGAACCTACATGCTTCTCATATACAAATACAAATTGTCTGGACTTTAAAAGAGACTTTGACCTCTGAGTTTGTTTCGGTGTTTCTTCTCAGAGTAGTCAGTTAGGAAATACCGGCCTCATCTAGCTAAACTAAACACGCAAAAAAACATGACGTGTAAAAGTGTTATTTATAACCAATTTACAGAATAAATATTTCATTTCATTTCATTTCAATAAAATAAAAACTGTGTTGAAGGTGATAAACAAAGAAACTGGAAACACAAACCAACAGGGTTAGAATGATTTGACTTTGAACATCGATGATCAGGTCATCTCAGATAAGTCAAAAGTGGCTGAGAAGTTGGAAAATTACTTTACCAATATTCCAGTAGAGGTTACTAAATCTCTACATTCTTCGCCATTATTAGCAGAATCTTTTTTAAAGGAAAACTTCAATAAGGATATACCAACATTTTCATTTAAGCCCATTTCTATTGATGTAATTAAAAAGCATTCCAAAGTCTTAACATAACAAACACTGATGACTTATGGAGTGCATCTGTTAGGGTTCTTGGTAATATTATTGACTCAATTGCTGCTATCCTAACAGGCACATTTAATTAATGTATAGGCAGCGGTAATTTTCCCGATTTAATGAAACATAGTAAAGTAGTACTAATTTTTAAGTCGGGTTGTAAGAGTGATCCCTCTAACTATAGACCGATATATGTGCTTCCAGCATTAAGCAAAATATACGAAAAAATCATGCTGGACCAGATGCTATCATATTTTAACTCAAATGGAATTCTACATAGTCGGCAGTTTGGTTTCATGAAAGGTAGGTCAACAACAGACGCAGGAGTAGCGCTCATCCGTCACATTCTGGAATCTTGGGAGAAATCTCAGGATGCAATTGGCATATTTTGTGACCTCTCCAAAGCTTTTGATTGCGTTGACCACAAAACACTGATCTGTAAATTACACCATTACGGAGTTCGTGGATTCGTGTTCTGCTGACCTTGTTCTTTCATATTTATCATACAGGCAACAAAAAGTTATTGTTAAAGGAGCGACATCTGCAGGATCCCTAGCCAAGATGAGTGCTCCGCAAGGTTAAATTCTTGGCCCTTTCCTTTTTATAGTGTATATCAATGACATACATGATGACCAACTTATCGGATATTTTTTATTTGTAATTCCATTGTGCTGTATTAATTGGTCTATACGACAGTATAGACCAAAGTTTTAAATATAATTAAGCATGCTTAGAACTGGAAACATATCTTACAACTATATAATAATATAGGTTATCCATCAGAATTCAGACAGGCTTTAATTTATAATCATATTGTGGGAAGTACTAATTTCACACGGGTTCCCGTTAGTATATGCTTAAACTAGACTTATGGTCTCATGGTGCGTGGTGCGCTGGTTGCACGCTACTGGCATGATTGCTCTATGTTATCTCTTAAAAAATAGTAGTAGAGATACCTACTACTGTTTCTTGTGATTTCTTTTTAATTTTTGGCTCGCGTTTGAATTTTAAGAAAAAAATGAATTCAAACTCAAAATGTTTTATTTCACATAGGCCTACATGGGCACTTATAAAACGTCAGCAGTTTGGCGCAGGGCACGGTTCGAAATTGGTCGTTTTCTATGGATGTGTGGTATCTATATATAGGTCTTTAAAATGAGATTGAGGTTTCTAAAACCACTTTTTCATAAAATTAATCGTTTAAAAGATATACGCTTCCAAAGTGGTAAAATGTGTGCCCCCCTCTAATTTCTATAATAATGGAGTGGAAAATATAAATATATATATATACAACGTGTAACGGAAACCCCATATCTAACCAAAAGGGCTGAAGACAACATTTGGTATGGAGTCTCTATGCACAGTTTCAGCACAAAATAACTGAATTAAAGAATTGATACCAAATTATTGGTTTCACATATTTTTTGAATACCAATCATAACAAACGTGTCACAGCGCTACGAGGGTCAATAACTTTCCACGTCACTTGCCAATAACACGATAATTCTTTTCGTTCTTCTTAATTTGAAAAATTCGGTCTCTGGTATCAATGTACTGGAATTTGTAATAAGTTCTACACATGTAGACTTAGGATTACAAAACCCTTGCCATATCGTTTGTTATCATCCAAAGAAGCCATGCACTTGGTATGTATATACCCTTTAAATTACACGTTGTATATATATATATCTATAGATCTTAATGTAAACTTTCAATCAAAATTGGTTTTAAAGAGATCGAGTCAGCAGTTTTTGAGATACAGCATATTTTCTAAAACCGCAAATATAACTTTGTAATTCATACAAATACTATGAAAAACAAAGTTATTTGGCGTAGTTGCAAAAAATGTAAATAAGCTAGTTTTAAGAAATTTTTAAGTTTTAGTTTTTTGTCAAGTAAATATACATATTATATTATATTATTATAGTTACTACGGAACCCTTCATGGGCGAGTTTGACTCGCACTTGGCCAATTTTTGTAAAATGTTATAATAAGCAATATAACATTAGATTTATAGATTTCTTTTATTTATTTTTTTTCTTTTAAATTAAGTTACACTTGATACATATATTGTTATGAAATAAATTACGCTTATATTTTCTGCGAAGTAAGTTCGCTAGACAGCATTAATGAAAAAATGTTTTTTTGGTATGGCCCCACGTATATATAATAAAGTACCGAATGTTATTAAAAATATGACAGTACATCAGAATTTAAACGAGCACTAAATGAAATTTTAATAAACAAAACTTATTTCAGTCTGGTTTTATTATGACATTACATAATTATATATTTTTTTATTTCATACTGGTTTTATTATTCAAATAAGTACTGCATACCCATCTACCCTAACTTGCTACTTACCCAGTTTCGAAGCGTCAATAGCCTAATGGATAAGGTGTCGGACTTGTGATCGAGAGGTCGCAGGTTCGAACCCCACCCATTACACTATTGACGTGAACCCACTCCAGACACAAGCATATTTAGCTTAGTTGGAGGGGTTAACAAGATTGCTAGTAATGTGAAATGTACCCACATTGCTAGTATTCTTTAAAAAAAATCTGAGGAGTTTAATATATAAAATCAAAGTTTTATTGCAATAGGATGAATAGTGAGGGAACGGATAATGTATTAGGTACTACAGTAAAAACAAACGTTAATTTTTATAGAATAGGTATAATTTATTAAATTTATTTTTGTGATTTATTTACGTACCTACTTGCTTCATTTAGATCCATCCAGCCGTTTGAGCGTGAAGAAGTAACAAACATGCAAACAGACACATTCATTCACAAACTTTCGCCTTTATAATATTAGTGTGATAAATAAAACCATCTAAATAATTAATATTCGTTTTTCAAGTTTATTCAACAAAACGACAAAAAATTAAAAAATGCAAAGTTAGCAAACTTCGTCGTGCAACGGCAAGCGGGCCTCGAGCGAACTTGTCATTGTGTGTGTGACAACGCACACGACTAGCCCGCTGCAGTAAATACCTATTTTCCGCGCGTCTCGTAGGCTCGACACCCTCTTAATTGAGTTATTCTAAATTAAGATGGTACACAATCATAGTTCACCACTAAAAAGTCATCCAAAATAGATCGTATTTCAATTCCAACATAACTTCTAAAACATCCCACACACAAGTATTAATAATATTAAAGCTTTCAACTTAAAACATTAAATTCATTTAGTCCAACTCTTGCTGAAAACAATGACAGTTCACATAACTTAGTGAATATTCAGTGAGTCGACAAAATCATTCGAGAGAAATTCATTTGAGTTTGTTTAGTTGCATTTTATAAATTTATGGCTGATATGAAAAGTAATAGAGTATGTACGTTATGTTGTTGAATTTACAACGATGTTGAGGTAACTGATTAATGTATTTTAAGAGTGTAAATTATGTATATGTAATATTCAGGATCACAATAACACTTTTTGGAGGATGGGTATTGTAAGTATGTAATTACAGGAAACGTATATTATAATTGTTTTAGATTGTATAGTTCTTTGCAACATTCATTTGATCACCAACGCAAACTATTAACTATTATTGAGACTTCTGTAAAAAAAAAACTTGTAGTTTACTTTCATTCTGCGTACAGCTAAGGAGTGGAATTCCCTCCGGAATCTGTGTTTCCTGGTAGCTATACCCGAGAATATGTGAATGAAAAAATCTGGGTCAAAATCATCAAATGACTACTGCGGCTGTGGGTTGAGTGGAAGAAGGGAGTGTCAGACTTTTATTTTATTATCTTTGAAAACTTACAGCTAGGATACAGATAGATGAAGAATATTGAAAGAAGACTAAAAACCCAACCTGTTCCTTCAGTGGCCCTTGTGGTCCATTCCCGCGACCCTAGCGGGCAATGGCTCTATCGCTTATGAGGTAATTCACGATACAGCTGTTACTTTTGGATACAAGCACTGAACAACGCGACATTTTTTATCAAAAATCATAAGCAGCGAAGATGTCGCAAGTTGACATTCGACTAATGGCCGAAACTGGTATCCAGACTCTTTGAGGCCAGATGCGTACCGGACGATGCTTACCCAGCCTACCATCCGTAAGCTCGCGCCTACGGTGGTTTCGTGACGCCCAGGGTGTCTTCTGCGGCGTGCTAAGTAAGTTTCTGTTTCGTCATAGCTATAACCAATATTTAAGTTAAGAGTGAATAAATTACTTTTTGGTAAGCGAGCTTCATCTTCCACCACATTATCGCTCACTATCAGGTGAGATAGTGGTTTTACGCGAGTCTCTCATCAATAAAAAATAAAAATTGGCCAAGTGCGAGTTAGACTCGCCCATGAAGGGTTCCGTAGTAACTATAATAATGTAATATGTATATCTATATGACGAATAAAAAACAACCTTAAAAATTTCTTAAAACTAGCTTATTTACATTTTTACAACTACGCTAAATAACTTTGTTTTTCATAGTGTTTGTATGAATTACAAAGTTATATTTGCGGTTTTATAAAACATGCTGTATCTCAAAAACTGCTAATCCGATTTTGTTCAAACTAATTTTGGTTGAAATTTTATATTAAGATCTACAGACATATATTTTTTTAGATTTTTCACTCCATTATTATAGAAGTTAGAGGGGGCGGATACACATTTTACCACTTTGGAAGCTTATATCTTTTAAACGATTGACTTTATGAAAAAGTGGTTTTAGAAACCCTGATATCATTTTTAAAGACCTGTCTATAGATACCACACACGCATAGGTTTCATGAAAAAAAAAAAACAGTTTTAGTTCCATGTATGGGGGAGCCCCCCTTTATTTTAAAAAGTTTTTTTTTTTCTTAAAATCGGAAAGCGGTTCACAGAATACATCTACCTACTAAGTTTCACATGTATGGTCTTAATAGTTTCGGAATAAAATGGCTGTGACATACGGACGGACGGACAGACAGACAGACAGACAGACCGACAGACGGACAGACATATCGAAACTATAAGGGATCCGTTTTTTGCCATTCGGCTACGAAACCCTAAAAAGCTACAAACTTACTATTGTTCTATAATAAAACCTTTTTCACGAAAACGCTTTTCACAATATTTATTCAACATTCACTCTCATTCATTGCAATGGAAATATAATAAGTAATTCAAACATACAATTTTTTAGTGAAATTTCAACGCATTCACAATCCTTGCATTTAACCATTTTACAGATTTTTGGCATAAAATTGGGGTTACGTGAAGCTTTTAGTAACATTTTGGTAATCCTATTCCCCTGTGATATCTTTTATATCACTTGACAGACGGGAAATGGGGTTAGTGAGAGCGAGATAGAACAGGACCTAATGATAATACATGGGAAGATTTTGTGGGTATTTGTCGTTAGGATTATTACGTATATGTAAGGTTTTTGTTTTGCTTCACGTTTTGGTTTAAGATATTGAATGAAAGGGTTTTATCTTATCTCTATAAACGACGTTGATGAAGGTTAAAGTCTCATTTATTTCGGAAAAAAGAAAACGATATCCGAACATGTAACTCGGGTAGACTCCATGATACTGATAGCGCGGGCCTATCAACAAAAACTAAAACGTTTAATGTAGGTACTCGAAAACATTTAAAAAATACGGTAAAAAAACATTTTGTAATTTAGATATTATGCTAAACCTATACTAGAGGCCGTTCATAATTTCATTTACTAACGTTACGTGTCCATTTTTGGGTCTTAGAAGTATTTATTTACATATTTGCATTACAATTTAAATGAATCGGCCCATTAGATTCGGGGCAATCTTATCAGAGTTCAGTTTGTTTCATATAACACACATCACACACATCAAAGTTTTAAACTGTAGATCAAAATATATGGAGAAGGACGTGAATGAATATTGATTTTTTTTTAAGTAAGTATTAATGAGGTCTACGATGGAAAGAGCGAGCCTAGAAGTTGCCTGTTAACTCTTGACAGTGCGCAGAACAAATATGGAGGAGAAGCGCTTGGTACGACAAGACAATTACAAAAGTATTATTTTTATTAAACGACTTCAAAAAAATAACCAAGTTCTCAATTCTACTATATTTCTTTAGGGTTCCGTAGCCATGTCTGTCAGTCTGTACGTCCGTATGTCATAGCCATTTTATTCCAAAACCGGTAGGGAGATGTACTCTGTGAACCGCTTTCTGATTTTAGACAAAAATAATAAAAATGTATAAAATTAAGGGTCAACAAAGCTTTTTTTATTGATAATAGGCTCGCGTTTGACCACCATCTCACCTGATGGTAAGTGACCATGTGGTCGAAGATGGAGCACGCTTGCCCAGAAGTAACCTATTCACTCTTGACTTAAAGATTCCCAGGTTATAGCGATCAGGAAACACAGACTCCGGCAGGGAATTCCACTCCTTAGCCGTACGCACGATGAAAGTATTCCCAAAACGTTTTGTGCATATGGGTGGGATGTCCACCATGTAACGATGGCGCATCGCCATTTGTCTTGTAGTCCGATGATGGAACGGGCTTGGCGGAATTAGATTGTGTAATTCCATCGCACATTCCCCGAAATGTAACCCATAGAAAACCGATAGACTTGCAACTCGCCGTCGATGTTCAAGGCTCTGGAGCTTTGATTCGACCAGTGAATCGTTGCCAATGTGTCTCTTGGCCCTTTTCTCGATAGACTCAAGCGCGTCCAGTTGGTGTTTGGCAGATCCATCCCAAAGAAGTTTTTTTATATATTATAATATCTTCCTATATTCAGAACAATGAACATAATCTATACTTATAATAAATCTGTAGAGAGGTCAATTCTGTACATGAAATATATTTACAAAATAACTATCAGGGGGTGATTAGGGATCGATACTGATGCCAAAAATGCAATCAGTAAAATTTTTGTCTGTCTGTCTGTCGGTCTGTCTGTCTGTCTGTCTGTCTGTATAACCGTTATAGAAACAAAAACTACTCGACGGATTTTAACGAAACTTGGTACAATTATTTTTCATACTCCTGAGCTGGTTATAGTATACTTTTCATCACGCTACAATCAATAGGAGCAGAGCAGTGAAGGGAAATGTTGGGAAAACGGGAGAAGTTACTCCATTTTTAAGCTTCCGTCGCGAGTGCAACCTTAATGGTTAAAGCTACACAGAAATCATTTATGACGGAAATGTTCTCCTTAAAATTATATAAAAAATATCCCACAAAAGCATATATCTATCTGTTATGGTTGAATCACAATAACACGTGTAACTCCCACTAGCTTAGCAGTTCGAAGCTTTCTGATTATTATTTTGCTCCGAAATTTAATACCACCACAACTTTGCAATGGAACTCGGCTAAAAGTAACACAGTTGCAACAAAATATAATCGAGGCCCTAAATTTTAACAGGTTGTGGTGCAGGAGAAACCGTCTTTATTCCCAGAATTCCCATAATACCAAATAATTTTCCATTCCAATTTAAAAGAACGCAATTCTCAGTATCGGTGTGTTATGCAATGACAATTAATAAGGCTCAAGGGCAGACTTTTCGTGTTGCTGGAGTAGATCTCGGTGTCAGTTGTTTCTCGCATGGTCAGTTGTACGTCGCTCTTTCCCGGGTTAGCAGTTCTAGAAATCTTTATGTTCACGCGCCGGATGGGTCAACTTTCAACATAGTTTACCCGGAAGCTTTGCGCTGAAGTATTTTCGTTCTATAGGTACTTAAGCCTCATGTGAACGTGATCTAAACAATATTACCAATACATTAACTTAATAACACACAAGGAGTTACACGCTGACGGAGTCGCGGGCACAGATATTAACAATAATATTGTGCGGTTCGGTATTGCGATATTTTTCAACAGTATTATAGATTGACATATTATATTTCCGTACTAAATTACGAAAGTTAATCTATCTGTTACATCAAAATCACTGAACCGTGAGGAAGGACATAGGCTACTTTTTTTTTACGAAAAAACTACGGAAACGTGGACGAAGTCGCGGGCAACAGCTATCTATACTAATAATATAAGGCTGAAGAGTTTGTTTGTTTGTTTGAACGCGATAATCTAAGGAACTACTGGTTCGAATTGAAAAATTATTTTTTAATTAAATAGTCAATTTATAGAGAAAGGCTATAGGCTATATATCATTACGCTAAGGCCAATAGGAGCGGAGCGCCAATGAAGAATGCTTCAAAATCGGGGTTAAATTTAACGTTAGCCCAAAGTAACTATTCCACGCGGACGAAGTCGCGGGCAAAAGCTAGTAAATATATAATTTGCTTCCTTGCCGACAAAGGTCGTGTCTCATGAATTCAAGCGTTGTCGCTTTGTTTCAACACATCACTAGCTTAATGGTGAAGGTGTCGGACTTGTGATCGACAGATCGCGGCTTCGAACCCCACCCATTAAACTGTTATCGTGAACCCACTCCAGACAAGCATATTTAGCTTAGTTGGAGGGGTTAACAAGATTGCTAGTAGTGTTTATTCCACACAGATTGTTAGTTATCTATTTAAAAAAAACTCACTGTTGTCTGTTTGACGCAGGGCTTTCGGTACATTGAGTCCGCCTACGAAGTATATCAGATCAAACCATCTGGTTTATAGGTGAATGACCCCGTCGTCGTCTATCTTTCACACAACGACTAACTTGTCCAAGCTGTCGATTTGTCTTTAAGCGATTTGACAAATATACTATAAAACACGCTATTAAAATAAAAACATATAAAGCAATTCGTCGGAGAGATATTAAAATAGACACTGTGCCAGAAAGTACTGACAGAGACTAAAATTTATTTGTATTTACTCAAATAATTGTAAATAAATTGAATGTAAGTGAAATCAATTTGCACAACATTGGCAATATGATTACAACATTAGAGCGAAGAGCCACCGAATCCCAAAATACGAGCTTTTCAGTTTACAATATTCTTACAATCATTAACTATCATTATAATGTGTTAACACAATCGAAATAGGCTACTTTCATCCCGATTACAATGCCCAATTCCTGCAGGAAAGATGCCGCAGGATAAGTTTGAAGCAGCGAATTTCATAAAGGCGTTACTAATCCTCATCTGATTAGAATTTTTCTGACCATGTTGGGGTCGGCTTTACAATCTTACCAAAGGCTGAAAGCTATGTTTTATATGAAGCGTTAGTGCTATTGGTTGAGCACTACTTTTAGAGATTGTTTATAAGGTAGCGGAGATTTACTTTAGACAGCACTTTGGAGAATTAGTTATTGAGAGCAATGACAAGGCTTGAAGTCGCAGTAATGAATGTGGAATGAATGTTGTTTATAAAAATAGAATTGTGTATATATAACAGTAGTGTTTACATTAGTTTAACAGCGGTCACTGTGTGAGAGCTCGACCCTCCGCCCGCGTCTCATATAACTATTTACATTATATTTAATTTATAGTATTTAGAAAAGTATTCCTTTGTGCATTGTATGAGCGATTGGTTATCAAAGTGAAGGGTGTGCTACATATGCTACAAAGCCTATCTGACCTCCGCAACCCAGTACCTAACCGGGTAACACGATAACCCCTGACAACTGATGTCAGATTTTCTGGCTTCTGACTACTCGTAACGCAAAGATGTTTTTGAAATGACAGCCGGGACCGACGGTTTGACGAGCTTTCCGAGACATGGAGAAATCTTGATACTTTAGTATCCTTAACGATCGAGCCGTGCGGCTATTATTTTTTTATTTTATTTATTTATTAAAACTTTATGCAAACACAAAAATGTACAGAGGCGGACTTAATGCCGTAGGCATTCTCTACCAGTCAACCATGGGTGGTAAAGAGATAACATGGCAGGTGCATAAAAAACCTAAGCACATAATATATTCAAATTAAAAGTCTTATTACAAGTATACAACGTGTAACGGAAGCCCCATATCTATCCAAAAGGACTAAAGACAACATCTGGTATGGAGTCTCTATGCAAAGTTTCAGCTCAAAATAAGTGACTCACAGAATTGGCACCAAATTATCGGTTTCATAATTATGCTTCTTGAATACCAATAATAACAAACGTGTCACAGCACTATGAGGGTCATCACTTTCCACGTCACTAGCCAATAACACGATAATTCTCTTCGTTCTTCTTAATTTGAAAAATTCGGTCTCTGGTAACAATTTATTGAAATTTCTAATTAATTTCTAAGGATTACAAAACCCTTGCTATGTCATTTGTTATCATCCAAAGAAGCCGTGCACTCGGTATGTATATACCCTTTAAATTACACGTTGTATATATACATAAATAACTATTATTAACTTATATACATATTTATCATAATACATACCAAATAATAATATATACTATATATTAATAAAAAGTCATAGAAAGGGGTTTATGAAATCTCTGCTTCCACTATTTGTTTCGAAAATAATCCCGTAACTTTCTCTTAAACGCATATTGACTGGTGGCCGTCCTGATATCAAGAGTTAGTGCATTCCACAGAAGAATAGATTGTATATAAAAGGAAGAATGAATAAAATCAGAAGCATGAGAAGGACAGAATAAGAGAAGATTATTGGAAGAGAGATTATTATCTTTATTTTTTAAAGAGATTTAGCAATGAGGCTTTTTTTTCCATGGGTGGGAAAATCATCGAATGACTTCTCCCGCTCTGGGTAAAGTGGAAGGGAGTATCAGACTTCTACGGACTAAAAACCCACCCTTAAGTTCCGGGCCGCGGCATCTCGTTAGAACATTCCCGTGACCCCGGCAGGCAATGGCCTTATGGGGCCCCGTCACAGGTGCTGACAGCTCTTTAAGGCGCGCGTGGAACACGACGCGCCGCCGACCCGGTCCTGGTCCTTACCGGTGAGCTACCTCTGCTCGCCGTCAGCAAGCCCGCGCCTTCGGTGGCCGGAGATCGGCTCGCGATCCCCGACGCCCGGGGCGTCTCCCACGCCGGCTGGGAAGTGAGGAAAAGAGCGTCTCTCCCTCGCGCGTTCGGCCTCCTCCTGCCTAGCAATGAGGCTAGAACCAACATTACTAGCATTCTCGTTAACCCCTCTTAGTTAAATGCTTGTGGGTGTGGGTTCATGGTGATATTGAAATGGGTGGGGTTCAAACTCACAACCTCTCGGTCACAAGTCCTACACCTTAGCCATTAAGGTATTGACGCTTCAAAATTGTTATTATTTAGTCATGAGGTCCTCATAAGGACGTTAACAAAGTGACAGACAATATATCACTTCATAACGATACACTTGTCCGTCTATTTGCCGAAATATGGTGACCCACTTCTATAATTGAATATAATATAACGTACTACACGTCACGTACGTACCTGATGCGAAGTGACAGCTGGTGGTACATGCTTGGAGAACTATGTATGTGTGCGTGTGTACGTGTTGTTGTATACGTACCATAAAGTGTATAGTCACATACGCGATGAGATTATACATGAAGGCAGCTAACTTGTAACTGCTTTTAAATAATGTGATGAGTGCTTTAAATACGGAGTCAGTTTTGTAAGTATTATTAAGTTAAGTGTGTTGGAACTGTGGTGGCATGACTTATTTTTTATTCTGGATGAGCCCGCTCTTGACCTCGATCTCACTTGATGGTAAGCGATAGGTATCGTTTACGATGGAACGGGTGAGCCCAGAAGACGCCTATACACTCTTGCAAGGCTGAAAGGTGATGAGTGGCACGGAACACAGAAGCCAGCAGAGATTTCCACACCTTGGCCTTGCGCATTATAAATGTGGGGTAGAAGTACTTGGTACGACCAGATGGTATATCTTACCAAGTGTGGGTGGTACCCAGCCATGCGTCTGTTAGACCTGTAGTGAAAGGCAAATGGAGGGATCAGGTCATGGAGCTCCTGCGCACATTCCCGAAGTACAATCAGTAGAATATTGACCGGCAAGCAACGGTTCGCCGATGATCCAAACTATGAAGCTTGTTCACCAGCGCCTCATCGCGTAAAAGCCTTTTAGCTCTGCGCTCGATCGAGTCCATTGCAGTTGTAATGCCATCAACGAATAAAAAAAGGAAAAAGAAAACATACAACATACAAAAACACAAATGCAAGCAGTTTATGCTTGCATTTGTGTTTTTGTATATTTTTTGGATATTTTCTGCGGTCATTTTATTATCTTTCTTATATCAGATACCTAAAATAGGGAAATTTTGAAATATCATCCTAAAATATGACCACGCATTTCTGAATCACCCTGTATACACGTTTCAGAAGTGCGTAATAGCGGAAGAGCGTGAGTTATAAGACTACCCTACAACTGTTACTATCCGAACGAAACTACTTCCGTCAACTTTGCGATAATTTCTTCCCGAATTTTCCTTTT
Source organism: Tholera decimalis (assembly GCA_943138885.2). NCBI lineage: Eukaryota > Metazoa > Arthropoda > Insecta > Lepidoptera > Noctuidae > Tholera > Tholera decimalis. The sequence continues at coordinate 38,160,688 of OW964553.2, read as the reverse complement.
GAGACAAGTAATTTCATTACACGAGTCTTTTATTATTTGGAGACACCTTTCAATATAATGATTGTGTATTTCCTCTACTGAAGTTCTGAAAACTGAGGACAGGTTATATTATACAATAGGCTATTGTCTGAGAGCCCTTAAAGTTTAGGTACTGTATTTTTTATAACAAGCTCGCGTTTGAACGCCGTCTCAGCTGATGGTAAACGATGTAGTCAAAGATGAAACACCTTTACTTAGTAGTAACCTATTCATTCTTGACTTAAATACCCCTAGGTTATAGCTATCTGGAAACATAGACTCCAGCAGGGAATTCCACTCCTTAGCTGTACGCACAATGAAAGTATTCTTAAAACATTTTGGGCATATGGGTAAATAAATGGTTATAATTATGATTCACTATAACTTAATTTCTGAGTTACAAAGTGTGTAGTGTAATGTAAATACTTTGAAGATACGAATAATTCTAATTTTTCTAACTTTTAAAAAACTTTGGTTTTGGGGATCAGACTGACGAGTATGGGACTTTCACGTCACTAAAATCAACCTTTTGGTAAATACTTGTATCTACTACATTTGGCCAACAACCATTTTTATACATTAAGCGATTCTATGGTTTTTGATCCTTATAAAGTAAGTATTGTTTGGCAGCCCTAGCATGTAATTTTTTATAAATACAACATGCATACCTAGTGAATCATCCAGAAAACAAACCAACCCAGATTGGAAATTATGTTTTCCTTGCTCTTGTTTGTTCTTATCCAGTTAATTTTATTGCGGGATACGAGACAGAGGAGATATATTTGAGCATTATAAATAACATATAGGTATAATCATGTACAGTCGGCCAAGAAAGTGGTGTACCACCCTAAGGTTGAATATCGCTTGCAGATTCATAGGTGATAAAGATTAGTTTCGCTTGCAGATCGATCTGACAACTTCTATTGCTGTCTTTATCTGATTATTGATAACGACTATTACTGTTTGTAACGTGACAGCTGTTCTTAGTTTGAACTTGATGGAACCAATGACGTCGTAAAATCAACGGCGGGGGGCTGTAGATTTTGATGACAAAATTGTATCTACAAATTCAGAATTGTAATCAACAAGTTACATAAAATTGTAAAGGCACAAGGCGAGTCCACAAACCTACAATTTCTGTAAACTTGTAATTACAATATCAATAAAAAACAAGCTAAAATAGATTTATCCTTTTATTAAATTTCTACAATCAATTTTAAAATACTTATAACAAACAAAAACATAGCATATATAGTAATATTTAGAAGATATTGAAAATTTTTAAAAATTAGAAACGGGTGCAACCGCCGTTGGCCTCTATAACCTCTAAAAGACGAGACCTCATTGAACCAACAAGCCGTGAGCAAATATCGGTTCCCCGCATTTCCTCCCAGATATAATTACAGTGACTAATAAGAGCTTGTTTGGTTCTTTCATTTTGATGCGACCATCGTTGGACCATAAGGCCCCAAAGATTTTCTATCGGGTTGAGGTCCGGCGATCTTGAGGGCCACTGAATTACCCTTACGTCAGTGTGTGAACGAAACCAGGCTCTTACGATCCTCGCATTATGAATTGAACAATTATCTTGAACAAAATCAAATTGTGGCACTTCGTTCTCCGGGTAAACATTACGGACTGTCGGTAGCATTGCATTCTGAAGCACGTCGATATAATTTACAGCCGTCGCTCGAGGAGGTAGAGAACACAATTCTCCTACACCATCCGTACTCATCCAGCCCCAAATATTTACGGAAATTCGACCTGATTCTCTATTTGGGATTACATGATCATCTTTATACCGTGTTGAATTATATCGCCAAAGGTGAAGACGTCCATGCTGACTGGATTTAAACGTTTTTTCATCACAAAACACTGTATTAGACCAATCAAACTCTAAGTGCTCTCTGGCGAAGTTCAGACGAGCAAGTCTGTGAGCATCCGTCAAATATATTTTCTTGGCGTAATGCCTGTGGTGCAACCCCATGTAATGTAGATGATTCCTTATTGTTTGGGCACTCACATCGAACATCTCCGCAAAATGTTTTGTGGGCTTAAAACCATTGATTTCATATTCCCGTCTCATGAATTCTCTATCGTTATTGGAGAGTGCAGGCCGGCGACCACTTCTTCTGTGATCCAACAAACTTCCCTCCTCTCCTTCACGACGAATCCAAAAGCGGACAGAACGCCTCGATATATTCAAATTCCGGGATATCGCACTGATACTGCTTCCCTCATTAAATTGGGCAATTATTTGTGCTCTTTCGGCAATGGTCAAGTTGGCAGGCATTGAGATGATTTTATATGCAGTTGATTGAAAAATAACACGGAAAATATATCGATTTTTTGCATATATTTGACAAAATGTCAATTGTCAGTTTTCTTTTTCAAATGGAATTCGGTTGTCTAAATAGTTTTTATTACTTTTGTTTGGAAACATTTCAATTGCTTTGTAGAAACTAATGTCCTTTTCATTTATACTAAAGGTTAAAATGTCATGTACTTATATGTGACATATGACGTATGAATACTAAATACATAGGTTTACGTCATGATAATGTTGTCTCTTTCAGTAATATCTTTTTATAACGAACCTTGTTGTAATTTTCGATGACCGGGAAACTAAATCAAAACTGGTACACCACTTTCTTGGCCGACCGTACCTCATAAAAACAATTATTTGAAGACACATAAATTTAAATTAAATGTTACATAACACAAGGAGTGTGTAGTTCACACTGGACAACTGAACATAATTATAATCATTGCTTATTAACGCGTAGTATTTTACCTTCATAACATACATTTTATACATATGTAGCTAAGCAAGTTTGTTATATGTACGCGTTCATCATACAAGGAACACGGCACTTTTAATTTGCGCACACAACCATTACCGATGATTGCCGATCGTCTGACGAGTACGTTTATGTCTGATAGGGAAATTTTGTGTCGTTTAACCAAACTTACTTTAAAACATACCTACTCAAAATTCTATCTTATTTAAACACAATTGCACTTCATAAAAAGGCCGTCACTTCGTGCATATGAGGGCTCTATTTTCATGAAACACACGGCACACGAAAACCGACCTTATATGCGGGTTATAAAATATAATTCCCTTAGACAAGAATAATAAAGTTGACTGACATAAGTCAACAAAATGAATGCTCTAGTGACAAGATGGCGGCAATATTTCAAAAGAATTACACCACCTAACGAGATTAGCTGCGGTTTTTACACGAGTCGCGATAAAAAATTGTATTTTTTTTTGTAATAATTTTTAACTGGTGTCTGGGAAGGTATTGCATAATTTTTCCTAGAGGTAAAATATTTGTTGAAAGCTTGTCTGGAGGTCACTTTCAATGTTAAATGATGAAGCTTTTATTGTTTGTAAGGCCATAGGTTATTGGTACTCCTTTTTCTACAACAGAATAGAAAACGGTTACCAGACACAAAACAACAGCAATGAATACGGTGAAAAATAAATGATATACAATAACAGTGCTTATACCAAAAGTGTTCCCAATAATTTCTTTTTCTTCTCTAGGTAGTCGTCAGCTAGGAAGTTACACCGGCGCGCGGTGTCGTCTATGTAGTTTAAACTCAAAAAGAAAAAATTGGCCGTGTCCCATGAAGGGTTCCGTTATCCGTAGTAACTACGCAAAATAACTTTGTTTTACATAGTGTACAGTATACAGTGTATAGTACCTATGAAATAAAAAGTTATATTTGCGGTTTTATAAAATGTGCTATATCCATTGATTTAAACAGTAAAGATACGGTCGTCAGAATATTTGACGGTCGCGGTCGCCCTACAAAACACACTAACGCCACGGGGCGAAGAGCGGGTGTGCAATTTTTCGAGGTAAAACGAAATAAAAAAAAACTTTAATTTTTCGAAATTTATATTTGTTGTACATAAAAATACATTTTAATTTGCTTTTAACACACAATAAAAATAATTTTGTACATAATTTAATCTTATAGTAATATTATTAAATCTTTTCATTTCATCGGCTATAACGCGCGCCGCTGCAAAGTTATGTCACACTTTTATGCGGCTTCGCGTCGTCTTGGCCAAAGGTTGAGACAAATAATAAAGAAAATTGTTTTAAATAATGTTAGAAGTTGATTTAATTAATGACATATTTTTAACTTACCGGTGATATGAAATGTTATCATTTTTTTATTGTGCTTTTTGTCGTATTTCACGCAACCCTTCACGACATAACTCGGCATTTTTGCTTGTAATACTTACGACCGCTCCCGAAGATAGCCGATCGCGTTCTAGTTCACTTCGATAAAGGGAAGACTACTTTGGGACAAAGTTCGAGGCGTCATTATAACATGCGCTCCACCCAGTCCTTACGCAGTAATATATATCTCAATGGCTATATCGCAAACACTGCCGACGCTATCTCGTTCGTTTCCGTTAAGATCTACAGCAAATATTTTTTAAAGATTTTACAAATAACAAAAATTTAGAAACGTCGTTTTCATTTTAAAAGACCTGTCTGTACCTACACGTCACACACGTATAGATTTGATCAATTTTTTTTGAGTTAATGCTTTGTACGGAAATAGGAATACAGAATGCACCTATGTACCCAGTTTCACATGTGTAGTCCTAATAGTTTCGGAAAAAATTGGCTGTGACATACGGATGGACAGACAGACAGACAGATGGGCGCGACGAATATAGTTTATCGTTTATTTATTTATTACTCTAAATTTACAAATTACTTTTAGTCTAAATTTATACAACGTGTAACAGATTAAGCGCAATACCTCAGACCCCAATTAGAATAATAAATTATAAGTCTACAACAACACCCGTAACTAAATATATTGAAACCAAACCTAGGCATTTATTATAAAATAGTTATCTTTACTAAACGTAAAACGTATGTGCGTTATAAAATATCCTGACGCAGACGCATACACTCATGCAATATTAGCGGCCGACACGCACTAGAGCGCATTTCCCTGAATTAAGAATTGTATTAATTTGTAATGATACTGTGTTTCCATTTTAAGTTAAACGAAAGATTTTTCCACCAAAATTTAACACCTATTTTCTATGACGGAAATCGATTCAGAAGCCTATTCTGAACCAACTACTTTCAGGAATTACGTTTATTCTGTTACACGTTGTACAAGACAATTAATTTATAGCAAAATCTCCTTCCTTTATACCCTTTTTTTCCCCTATCCTTTACCAAAGGTAAGAGAATTTAGTATGCAAGTTATGGTGTGGATGGAGTCACACACATGACTCCTTACTCACTGTAAGGAGTCATGTGTGTGACTGAGTAATGAGTTGTGCATGTAAGTGAGTGATGTGTTGAGTGGGGTATATACATGATCAAATAAAATTATTCATGACTTTCTCGGTCTCAGTATAGTCTAATCCTTGAATCCAGCTTCGTATCAAAATTTTACATTTATTTATTGGTAGTGCATACACGTTATTTACGCGGTTTGCTACGTTGTATATGTTGCTGCTTATAACATAGAATTGCCATTTAGCAGGTGTAGTTCTGTGTGGTGTCATCTGAAAGATTCTTTTCTTGTTACTAAAACGTATAATATAGGGGTGAAATTCAGGCTTTTATGCTTATGACTCCATGTAGTCCAGTAGATAGAATAAACAGCTGTCTGTCTGTCAAATTTTGGCCTCCAAAGTTGTCTAGTGAGTGACAAGAGTGTGCACCGACTGCAAAGTCAGAAGGTGGTTAGGTATATACAAGAGAGAAAAAGTGGGTCCAAAGACACTGCCTTGTGGTACACCAAATGATAAAGTCAACGATGCACTTGTGTAGTTCCTTATCCTAACGCACTGTGTTCGATTAGTTAGGTAAGTACGGAAAATGTCAAGAACAACTCCACGTATACCAATAGCCTCAATTTTGGTAAGTAGAATGGGAATAGAGACAGTGTCGAACGCTTTAGATAAAAAAAAAATCACCTATATCTTTCTCTTTAGTGTCTGGATTTTTAGCAATAGCCTCCGTAAGCAAAGCAAAGTTGCATCTTCTCTGGATTTGCCTTTCATAAAACTGAACTGATTTCCAGCTATAATATTAGTATGCTTGAAAAAAGTTTACAAGACGACAATTGAGGAGCTTTTCTAAGATTTTAAAGATAACAGTCAGCACAGATATTGATCTATAATTTCCAACACTGTCTCTGTAACCATTCTTACGGATATGATGTACAAGTGTGTTCTTTAAGATATCCGGATATACTCGTACACCGGTTGCTAGACATGTATTACATATGGGTGATGGGACGCATGTTTTATTACTTGTTTTGGTATACTATCAATGCCGGTTGCGGAGTTGCTCTTTAAGTTACTAATGATTGAATTTATCTCCGAGGGTTCAGTGTCAAAAAGCACCATAGAGCCTCTTGGAGATTGAAACTGATTAGGTGCTTGCGATATATTGTGCCAATTTTTATCGTGTTTATTCAATATCGTATTAGCAAGTCTCTCTGATACTTACAAAATAGTCGTTGACGGAGTTGACTGACTCGTGTGCATCTGGAATAAAGCTAAGTAACTCATTAGGAGCGTGACTTTTGTTTGAGGTTGGTCAATTTATTTATTATATTCCATACACCCTTGGTATTCTTTTTATTTTTAAGGAATTCCGCTTTTTCGCAGTTAGTTCTTATTTCTTTTAGGAAATTATAGCAGAAATTGCGGTAGCTAGTGTCTCTGTGTCTGTTACATCACACTAATCCCGGAGTCAATCATGGCTTAATGGTGTGCTTGCGATGAAGAACTGTTACTGATATTGAGTGCAAAGTAATTCAATTGCTTCCTTAATAATATTAGTTAAGTTGTTAGCTGCAATATTTTCGTCTGTATATATATATAAACAGAGCCAAAGTCGGTATCAGTGAGTTTTCGAATTAAGGACGGGTAATCAATATTCAAAAAAAGTCTTAGATGTATTTCTTTTTACTTTACAGTCAAGACAAAAAACGAGAGGCGCATCAGTTATGTATGAGTCAAGTACATATGTAGTAGCTGTAAATCTATCGGATCTAAGCATCACGTGATCTAGGCAACTAGTATATCGAGTGGGAAAGATATGGGCAGGAAGTAAACCATGGAATGCCAACTGTTCCAATTAATTACTTTTGGGTTATATATCACTTATCAGAAGTACCGATTTCACTGAATTGAGTGAGGCAAGACACGCATCTAGACGGTCAGAAAATGCGCTTATATTTCGATATGATGGTGATCTATACACAGCCACGACGGCATATTCGTTATCGTTCTGTAAAATAAGGCAGTTGGCATCTAGAATTAGGGGTTTTTTTTGCAAAGTATTATTAGTATTTCTGACTTAATTTAAATAACAACGCCATCATTCTGGTTAATATTGTCTGAAAAATATGACATGTGTCCAGCAATTACAGGTAGAGTCATCGCTTTACTGAGCCAGCATTCTGTTAGCACAAGAATATCACATTGTATACAAATACGTTCCAAGAAAATTAGGAGTTGGTCAAAGTGACAAGCTACACTTCTAATATTGGTATGTATTATTGATAAATGTGTCCGGGACAAATCAATTTTATTTACAAGACTTTCAGGGGATCAGATCGATACTTGCGTCGAGTCAATATGTCATCCAAAAAGAACATTATAACGTTAAAGATCAAGAGTACATATAGAAATGTTACATAAAGATTTGTATTTTATAATTATTAGAATAAAATAATGAAACTATTATTTTAAGGAAATAAGTTATTAATAAGTCAGTTATATGTTTTGTGTGTGAGTATGTTTGTATATGTGTGGCGCTGTTGTATAAATGTATTATTATGTTAAGAATTCTGTGCATCATTGAAAAGTTTTCTGTGTTTAACGTTTGTGTTAATGCTAAGATTATTATTACTAGTTTAAGATTACGGTCACATATGATAGGCAAAATGAACAACATGCGGTAATTAAAATATACAAGCCATAAAACATTGTCTAGTCACAGCTTAGGTTTAACCTAAGCTGTGACTAGACGCGGACTAGAGGCGCAGCTTGTCCAGGTCACTGTCATCCGATGAGATGGATCACCCACGCAGTGGCGTAGAAAAACCTTTCCGTGGGCTACCCACCAAAAGTCAAAGCAAATATATAAGGGTTCCGTTTTTTGCTATTCGGCTACGGAATCCCACAAAATTACATCAAAAACAAAAACCAATTTATCATTAAAAACAATTTATTTTAATCAAAAACAAAATAAGTCGCTTTTATTGGATTATGTTGGTTTAGTTTTATTCCTTTGAAAAGTCTAGTTTGTTTTAATTTTTATTTAGATGTTTTTGTTTTATGAAATCGCATAATTAGTATTAAAAAGTATTTAGTAGCAACTTAGGTCATGTTTACTTATGTAATACCTTCCAGGGTCGCGAGAATGATCTAACGAGATACCACTGCCTCAGAAAGCAAGGGCCACTGAAGGAGCACAGTGGGTTTTTAGTCAGTAGAAGTCTGACACTCCCTTCCACTCCACCCAGAGGAGCAGTTATTATGAAGATTTTCTCACCGAGGAAAAAAGGAGATATAAACAGTCGGCTGCGTGTAGTCCTTTCAACAAATGCATTCTCTTCCACTCCGGCAGCGCGAAAAAGACCCTTTCTAGTACAATCTAGTACAACGGTCGGAAACCCGAACTGGGAACGTTTTAGGATTAGTTGCCAAGTTCAAATTGTCCAATTTTAAATCATTTAAAGTCGTTTACGTCGAGTCGTTTAAGTAGTCCCTGATTGATAAGAATAGTCATTATAATATAGCGGTATGATCTTATTCTAATACTGGCTTTTGCCCGCGACTTCGTCCGCGTGGAATAGTTACTGGGCTAACGTTAAATTTAACCCCGATTTTGAAGCATTCTTCATTGGCGCTCCGCTTCTGTTGGCCTTAGCGTAATGATATATAGCCTTATAGCCTTTCTCTATAAATTGACTATTGAATTAAACAATTACGTTTCAATTCGAACTAGTAGTTCCTGAGATTATCGCGTTCTTATATTATTAGTCTAGATAGCTTTTGCCTGCGACTAAAGTAGCCTATGTCCTTCCTCACGGTTCAGTGAGTTTGATGTAACAGACTAACATTCGTAATTTAGTAGGGAAATATAATATGTCAATCTATAATACTGTTGAAAAATATCGCAATACGGAAACGCACCATATTATTGTTAATGGCGGCTCCACATTAGTGCCCTCCACATTCACGGGATACTTCAATCGTTCGTGAAACCTGCCGCGAAATGGACGTAGAAGCTGCTGCTACATAATATAAAAACAATCCCCTTTAAATTACAAATTACTTGAAAAATATATCTGCTTAGATGATAATGGTACAATGTTTTACTGCTGTAAAACATTGTACCATTATCATCTAGCATAGTGGCTTGAGCCCTATGTACATCTGATGACCATGAATATGTTATTAAACTGACTTTGTAGTCCGGAGTAAACTGGCCTGGGGCCGTGAATGTGGATGTGTACGCGTGAACGCCGCGCGAAGGGGGCGTAAACCCTTTGTCGCGGGTCAAAATACCGACACTGATCGGGGAACAGGCGTGAATGCGCGTGAACCCCGCGAAAACCGTCCACATTCACGTTCACGCCTATTTACGGGGCTTCACGGCACTAATGTGGAGCCGCCATAATAGCTGTGCCCGCGACTCCGTCAGCGTGTAACTCCTTGTGTGTTATTAAGTTAATGTATTGGTAATATTGTTTAGATCACGTTCACATGAGGCTTCAGTACTTATAGAACGAAATTTTATACCTACGGCCGCGAGACGCGTCGAGCGCGGCGACCGATTCTCAAAAATAACCCTTATAGCATGATTCAGTATTCACGCGCGATGGCTTATTATTAGCGTATTTCATGTATAACTTTGGTGTTTCTATACCGATTTATATGATTCTTTTTTATGGAATAGTTAATAATGTTAACTTTCTCAATTAGGGGTGACTGAGAGTGTTATAAACGTAAGAGTAGACAAATATTATAATCAGAAAGCTTCGAACTTCTAAGCTATCGGGAGTTACACGTGTTATTGTGAGTCAACCATAAAAGATATGCTGTCGTGGGATATTTTTTATATAATTTTAAGGAGATAATTTCCGTCATGAAATGATTTCTGTGTAGCTTTAACTATTAAGGTTGCACACACGACGGAAGCTTAAAAAATGGAGTAACTTCTCCCGTTTTCCCAACATTTCCCTTCACTCCTCTGCTCCTATTGATTGTAGCGTGATGAAAAGTATACTGTAATCAGCTCAGGAGTATGAAAATAATTGTACCAAGTTTCGTTAAAATCCGTCGAGTAGTTTTTGTTTCTATAACGGTTATACAGACAGACAGACAAAAATTTTACTGATTGCATTTTTGGCATCAGTATCTATCCCTAATCACCCCCTGATAGTTATTTTGGAAATATATTTCATGTACAGAATTGACCTCTCTACAGATTTATTGTCACTATAGATTTGTACAAGAAATAGTATATCAAACTTTTAGTGCCGTTTCCTGTAACCCATCTACACACATTATATTTAATGAACTTAGTCTCTTCATACATATATTTAATCTCATTAACGTCTTAAGACGTCACTTTCCCCACTTTACATTTCACTTAGCACTCACCTTATCATATGTGTATGACACGGTGAATGTGTAAAGTTGGACATGTGAGGATCTGTCTAAAAAAAGGATTTTTTTTAAACATTCAACATTTTATAAGGTGCTAATCTGATCCAATAGAAAAAAAATGAGGATAAATGTTCATTCTAACATATCGAGAATACTACGTGCCTCCAATGCATACTTCATGCCGCTGGTTACATCATTGATAGTCCTTACAGATAGTCAAAATCCAGAAATTCTAAAACCAGTTGAGCTGAGGGGCATTTTGGTACTCCGTTACTGGGTTGTGAAGTTCAGCATCTCCATGTTAAATACTGATACTCAGATAGATATACTTTTTATTGTACACCATAACAGAATTAAATAAGGACTTAAAAATTACAAAGGGTGTTACAATGTGCGGTCTTATCGCTAAAAGTGGTCTTTTACAGACAACCTTTGGATGGATTTGACACAGAAAAAGAAAATAAATCGCACCCTCAGTAATATAAGGAATCAAGTCAAAATTTTTGCAAACTGAGGTTTTAAATGCTAAGGGCTCAAAATTAAATTCGCTACCGGTTAACTAACCAGTTAATTAACCGGTTAACTAACTTACCGGTTGGCTAACTTAAATATATATATAGATATATATAGTATGTTACATGAAAAAATATCACTAATGTAGGAATCCAGAATCTTGAAACGTGATTTCTCAAAAATCTACTTTTTTGAGTTGTGCCCTTATATTACTAAGGGTGCGAAATATAGTTGCATTTGGTTAGACTGGACTCCCACCCCAGAATCAAGCAAATTACTTTGTAATGGATAATAATCTAGACTCCAGAAAGCTCCTACATCTACTAGAATAACAAACAGATACCATACCAAATACTTACCATATTTTTCTAAGACTAGAAAAGTTTTCTTCACATTGTAAGAAAACAATGGTAACTTATAACAGTTGAAAAATTGACAGAGAAAATAAGCACTAACATGTTTGTACGCAATCTCGAACCATAAATCACAAGCACAACTAAGAAAGAAAGAATAAAACTGCAGTCTTTAATCCAAATGTCGTATTTTTCTTTAGCGCTGCGACATAAAATACTTTCTACTTAGTACCGGTAGCATAATTTATCACTATAGTAAATGGAACTTGGCTTCTATTTCTTACCGTGGTTTCAAACTGGATGTATACAAAAGACTTTTGCCTCTGCCGGTTATTGTGGGTGCTGAAGAATGAGTGCTTTCGATATTGTTAGAAAAGGGTGTACGTTGAAATGTCATGCTTATATTGCCTAAAATGAATTGTATTTTTAAGTAACTGAAGGTACAGGGTGGGTCTTTAGTCAGTAGAAGTATGACACTACCTTTCGCTTTTGATCTTGCAAAGTCTGCAATATGATGAGTAAATCTCTGATACTGTATCGTGCCGGTTGATCTGCAGTGGCAGAGACTTTTCTGGGTCAGTGTTAATATCGTGACATTTTAATATCACCTCTATTTTGATAAAATTCCTTTTTTACAACTAGCTGAGAAGCTAACCCTAACATAGTTGAGAAATGGTTATGCAGATGATAATGGTGATTTAGTTAAAATAACTTTTTTTTAAACTCCTCCTAGATAAATTTATTTATTTTGTTTGGCTCTTCAACAATGAAAACACTATTAAATACACAACTTTACATCTTAATCTAAGTTTAAGTACCCCATCACTTAGAGAAGAGTAGGTACTCCCTACTGCCCCGGTATCCGCGAAAACTGTTAAACAAAATGAATTACTTAATTAATTAATTACAATTATGTGCTAACAAATTATTTCCCTAATTATAATTTAAAATTCTCTTCATAGAAGATACAGGTGTATGGAAAAATCAATGTCTTCATTGTGTTAAACTAGAAAGAGTATTAGTTTAACTTGTTTTAAATTTTGGTAAATAACTTCGACATTATAGAGATAATATCAAAATAGTTTAATGTATTTGACAATAAGGTTTAACTTTTGAGCTCAGAATTGGAACTTTACGACCTACATGTCAATACATAAAGAATCATACCAAATTGTCCTAAGTACATACATTGTCACCTATATCCTCCTTCTGGAAATGCCTCAAGATCGCAATCACCATTTTTCATCCAGCGTGTCTTTGGCCATTCTACCATTTGGATTTCTGCCATCTGTGGTCATGCTTTTAAACTGTAGGACCTGTTAGACTTAAGTTGCTCTGACCATCGTTACAGATATTTCTCTCTTATTCTTTTGCCCTCGACCTTTTTCACCTGTAGATTCTTATTAAACAGCATCCAATTTTGCACTGAATTTTTCATATATTTTTTTTACTGTTCTTATGCTCATAATTTCGCTAGCACCAGTTCACCTGATGGAAAGCGATGATGTGATTGAAGATGAAGCACGCTTACCTAGAATTAACCTTTTCACTCTTAGAGTTCTAACTCTAAGAGTGTTCTAAGTCTACTTAGAAATCCCCAGGTTATAGGTATCAGAAAATGCAGACTTCCGCTTCCATTTATCACAACAAAAGTATGCACAAAGCGTTTTAATAGTATGGGTGGTATTTCAATGCAAATAAAATTCAAAATTCATAGCATCACTTAATTAACAAAACTATGACAATAAAATTATCTAGATTTCAATACAACATTTAACAAATAAAACATTGATTCAAGTTAATTGCTAATCAAAATAATTCAGAAGCAAATAACAGTACTAACATTATTTCAAAGGCAAATAATATAAAACTGATTATGTCATGACCACTGCTCATAAAAGGCTTGTTCTGATTTCGAGTAAATTAATCTAAAAACTGTCTAACAGCACATTGTTATGCACTAGCATTGGCTGGCGACTTCACTTGAGAAGTTTGATGCAGTTGGTAGTATTTTTATATCTCATTGATCTGACGAAAACCCCTTGACCTGAGTCGAGAATCCTTTCTTACGTTATTCAATCTTTTTTATGGACATTAGACTCTTGTTTGACCACCATCTCACCTGATGGTAAGTAGTACATCACCACGGTCGAAGATGGAGCACGCTTACCTAGAAGTAGCCTGTTCACACTCGACTTAAAGAAGAAGTTATAGTTATCGGGATACACAGACTCTAGCTGGGAATTCCACTCCTTATTTGTACGCATAATGAAAGTATTCCCAAAACAAACTAAACAAAATCTCTCTCAACTCAGCCCGACACCAAATTAATGAATCAGCTTTAATTTTTGTGCGTTTATGCATGTTTTCCGCGGGATTTGAATAGATACACCACTACACCATCACCCAAGAGACCCAAGAGACCCAATATCCGGTGTGGGGTGCCTCCTTTTTCTGAGTCGATGGTGCGTCGTGTACTACTCGCGCCTCAAAGAGCAGTCAGCATTAATAATGGTCCATTGCTTGTGGGAATGTTTTAACAAGACACCGCGGCCTCAGAACGCACGGGAAATTTAAAGAATAGGGTTGATTTTTAGTCAGTAAGACTCTCAAACTCCCTTCCATTCCACCCAGAGCAAGAAGAACTATTTGATGATTATTCCGGATCTGCATTTTCAATTATGGTTACAGGACTATCCACTCTGTTCCAAATCATATAGATCTTCTAAGCCATTATACATGAGTCGAGATGGCTAGCTGGTAGTAGCACGAAGATAGTGAGTTGTAGGTTGTAATCCCACTTAGTACCTGACACTTTTTCGGGGTTGCTGGAAGTGCCAAGGTTGCGGGTATGTTCTAATGAGATAACAGAAAAAAAGTCATCATACATCCTGACATTCACATTCATAATATGTATTAGTAGGTGACGTAGCAAATTGCACTATCATATCATTTAATATCATTTAATTGGATTTACTTAATACTGTGATGCGAATTCATTAAAATGGACCATGGATTAAATTTAATTGGAAGCTAAAGCAATTATTAGAGCGGCCTAGTTTTTGGTTGGGTGTGTGATGTATGTGTATCTGTATTTTGATTGTACATGCCGAACTGTTTCTTAACGATCTTTTTCAACCACACGAAAAAGGTGCCTATAAAAAAGCTGGAAATCGTAAAATTACATAAAGTGTTAACTGTCCAGACATTTTTAATTTAAAATGAATAATTATTTTAAAATATGTAAAACTCGGGCAAATTAATATGACAGGTGACTTTCAAAAGCAACGTGGAAAATTTACAACGTAATACCTATTTAAAGATTCGATTGAATAATATGTTGTATGTAGGTTTCAAAAAGTAAAAATATTCATCACACACATCACACACTGTAATTCCCACAAACGTCATTTGAGACAAGTGTCATGATAATTCGCCAGACTTATACGAATATGGTAATGAGTTAATAACTCGTAGCAAATACTACGGCGTAGCACATGCTGACGGCGTAGCACATGCCTACTCATCCCGTAGCGGAGAATTAAATTAGCTGCGGGCAATTATGCGCTTCTGCGCAATACGGGAACACTACATTTTACTTATTAAAACCGCTGAATACATTTATTTTGCTGCTAACATAAAATCCGGCGTTGTTTTATTCAGTAACGCTAGTTTACTATTTTAATTTAAAAAGAAACTAGGTATTACATTCTGGTCTTCTGAATATACGAACAGTTGGAGTAAGTAGTGGTCATCCATTGGTCGAAATTCGACCCTTGTTTCTTAAGGATGGGTAATCATCCAATGACTGTCTCCCGATCTGGGCCAAACGAGAGGGTGTGTCAGACTTTTACTGCCTAAAACCCATCCGTGTTCCGTCATTTGCCCTTCGTGTTCCGGGGCCGTGGTAACTCTTTCGAACAATTCCGCAACCCCAGTAGGAAATCTCGACTTAGGTAAGTTATTTCTTATGCAATTTCATACAACTTTGTCAGCGCCATTTTCGTATAAAGGCGTACAGAGTTTTTACTTCACGTATCAATAAATGACGAAGCTGAGGCCTGTTTCCTAGCTATCAACCCTGAGGAAAACACCAAAACTCAGACAAGTATATTTTTAAAGTTCACACAATCTATAATAAAGTTAAAATCACATGAGAGCCGTGTAGGTTAATGTCTGAGATGTGATGTGCGAATGTCGACCTAACTGTATTCGAAAGTTTCTGAGAAAATAAGCCTATGAGTCATGAATCATGATCATGATTCAAATTTGTCGATCGGACTCATTTCTTACTCTATCGATTATTTTTACTCCACTCCCTCATCTCTTCAAGCAATGCCTAACATATGTATTCTGTTTGCACAATGAATATAAGTTTTAGGTCAATAAAAGTCTCTGCCGGGGTTGCGGGAATGATTTAATGAGATACCGCAGCCCCGGAACGTATGGACAATTGAAGGAACAGGATGAGATTTTGTTCGATACTCTCTTCTGCTCTATGCAAAACGTATCATTTTCCCATCGGAAAAAGAGGCCAATAAAAGCCTTTTAATTTATTTACAATTACTTTAATTATTATTTAAAAAGGTTTTCACACACAGTCGCCTCAGTCACACCTTTATTGAATTGATATAAAAAAATCATGATAAAAATGGATACTTCTCATGTTCTTCAGCAAATTATTGCTCAACTTTGAATTTAAAAGCTGTAAGTTTTATTAAGCGACCCTTCAATGTTAAATAAGTAATTTATGACTACAAATTGATGGTTCCTTCGAACTTGGTAAAAAGAAATTAACGTTAAATTTTCAAGTTTCATAAAATAATGATATTTTAATATTTTAATACTCCGATGTTTTTTACTTAATTGAACTTATTTAAGTTTAATTGTCATATGATATTACCACAGTTATTGAATGTAAATAATTATGACAAATGATAGTATTTTCTTACTAATCCACCAACCTGCATTGGGGCCGCGTGGTGGTTTGCGGCCCATTTCGTCTCGTAAAGAGGAAGCCTGTTTTCTAGCAGTAGCAATGTTATAGTCTGCTTATGTCATCCGTTTTTTTTTTCTTGATAATAGGCTCGCGTTTGACCACCATCTCACCTGATGGTAAGAGATGATGTGGTCGAAGATGGAGCACGGTTGCCTAGAAGTAACCTATTCACTCTTGACTTAAAGACTCCCAGGTTACAGCGATCAGGAAACACAGACTCCGGCAGGGAATTCCACTCCTTAGCAGTACGCACAATGAAAGTATTTTCAAAACGTTTTGTGCGTATGGGTGGGATGTCCACCATGTAACGATGGCGCATCGCCGTTTGTCTTGTAGTCCGATGATGGAACGGGCTTGGCGGAATTAGTTTGTGTAATTCCATCGCACACTCCCGGAAATGTAACCGATAGAAAACCGATAGACTTGCAACTCGTCGTCGATGTTCAAGGTTCTGGATCTTTGATTCGACCAGTGAATCGTTGCCAATGAGTCTCTTGGCCCGTTTCTCGATAGACTCAAGCGTGTCCAGTTGGTATTTCGCAAATCCATCCCAAAGATGAGAGCAGTACTCCATACACGACCGAACCTGGGCTTGATAGAGATTGTGCATCTGTTCCGGTGTGAAGTACTCTCAAACAAACCGCAAAAGCAACGGATTGGTATGATTCTCTTTTTGTCTTAAAGAGATTGTTAGCAATGTGGGTAGAATTCACATTATTAGCAATCCTGTTAACCCCTCCAACTAAGCTAAATATGCTTGTGTCTGGAGTGGGTTCACGTCAAAAGTGAAATGGGTAAAATATTTGAAAATTTATTTATTTATTACAAATTTCTGCAACACAAAAACGACAATGGCCGACTTAATGTTTTAAGGCATTATTCTACTAGTCAACTATGGATAGTGAAGAAATATCCTACCACATTGTGATCTTTTAAACCCAAAAGTTGACTGTTAGAGAATGCCTTGTTGCATTGAGTCCGCCCATGTACCAATATTGTACCTGCATAAATCAATAAATAAATAGCTAAACAGGTGCATCAAAAATCTACATTTTACGTGAACGAAGCTAGGTAAACGATAGTACTTACACTCATCCGGGGTTGCGGGAATGTCCGGGATTGCGGAAATATTCTAACAAGATACCGAGGCCCCGGATCGCAAGAGCAACTGAAGTAGCTGGGTGGGTTTTTAGTCAGTAGAAGTCTGACACTCCCTTCAGCTCCACCCACGGCGGGAGCAGACCTTTGAGAATTTTCCCACCCAGAAACAAAATACTTACACTCATAAATATGAACCTAAACTTATACAATGTTTACTAGCCTAACCTAACATAGTAACTATCTGTATCCTCAGTCACTACCTACACAAGAACATAAATTATCTACTCACCTCCCATCGTAATACCAAGATAACAACAGCGAGTAGCTCATTACGTTTTAAAATATTAATGTTTGCGTGACGTCATCACGATGACAGCGCCCCTTGGTTTTATTATTACCGTAATAATTTATAAAGCTTTTAATGAACGGGGCCAGCGCGCCCTATGGTTGCAACGAAAATGTTTAGAAAAGTTTTAAAAGCGTTAGTAGGGGTGATTAATAAAACTGATTGGATATCAAATCAAATAAAAACATAAAATCAAAATATTAAAACGCTTGTATTACGTCAAGCTGTATCAAGTTCTATGTAATAAAATCTAAGCATCTGAATCAGCAAACGTTTAGTCGACTCCACAAGTGACCAGAGAAAGGCTGTCTGAAAGGCTGGCCTTTTTTTGGACAGAGAATCAGCATTGCCATTCAACGTGGCAATGCGGCCAGTGTTCTGGGCACTTTTCCCATTGATAGCGATGTTGATGAATTTTTCGATGCCCTATAATTTCCCTTTTATTTTCGCCTGTATTATATTTGTTTGCATCTGAATTACACGCACTTCTAATTGTTGTATCATCATGAAACTTGGCAATTATATGGAGATTAGATGTCAATACAATATTATGGTATCATCGAGCTGGTCTGATGATGGAATTGGAAGGTGGCTGATGGAACCTTGGACTGCCTACTAGCTAACATATCGAATTTGGACTCATTAAAACGTCTTAAAAGTAAGTTTTAAGTTTTTTAAACTATTAATTTATTATTTTATTACTTCATAAGGTTAATATAACATGTAGTGATTGGAGTTAAGCAAACAAAGCCTGTTTTGGGAGAATCCATTATATATTTTTTGGGATATGGATTTGTTTGTTGAGAATCTCAGCAAAAATTTCAAGTCCGTGCCAAGATAAATGAATAGGTTTGATCACTTCGGGCTTGCCCAAAAATGCGTCTTACTTAGCCTATCAAATCTATTCATTGGCTTGGCACCGACTACAGCCATGTGAGTGAGGTAGCCTAAGCTAGCCCTTATTTTCAATGAAATTAGACATCGAATGGAAAAATCTTTAAGGTAATTTTTCTCTATGTAGTGCAGTGGTGTTTTGTTTGTTTTGTAGTCAGTTATTTTT
Organism: Tholera decimalis; assembly: GCA_943138885.2. Classification (NCBI taxonomy): domain Eukaryota; kingdom Metazoa; phylum Arthropoda; class Insecta; order Lepidoptera; family Noctuidae; genus Tholera; species Tholera decimalis. The sequence goes on along the minus strand of OW964553.2, from coordinate 38,141,608 downwards.
TTTTTATATTCTTTTTCAAAAGCATTTTTCTTAAATCTGTGACTGCTGATCATGAGGTCTTGGGTTCGATTCCCGAATCAGGAAGAAATGCTATTGCATTTATCTAACAGTTTCTTAGGAGTAACCCAGAGTTAGGAAGTCGGCGGTGTGAATTGTGATACCCCGTACCTCGGAAAGCACGTTGGCTCGTTGGCAGGGTTGCCAGATGCCCAATTTTTTATCTCGTACTAGGTGTCTGATGGGAAAGGAGGAAACGCCTGGGTGGTCACCACTGCGAGGGTCGCCCTGAGGACACCGTAGAGCACACGGTGCAAGACTGCCCCGCTTGGGCAGAGCACCGACGTGTCCTCACGGCGGCGATAGGCGGAGACCTCTCGCGCCCGGCATTGGTCGAGGCCATGCTGCGGGGCGAGAGGGAGTGGGAAGCGGTCGCCTCCTTCTGCGAAGCAGTCATGCTTCCGAAGGAGGAGGCGGGCCGCGTGAGGGAGAGGATGGCGTCCTCCATCCAGCCCAGCCGCAGTGGTAGAGGCCCACGGCATCGGACGTCGGCCGACGATCTCCGGCCACCGTAGGCGCGAGCATGCGGACAGCGAGTAAAGGGCAACTCGCTGTCCGACCATGGACCATGCCCGGGTCGACGGCGCGTCGTGTTCCACGCGCGCCTCAAAGAGCGTCAGCAACATGACGAGGCCCCCTCTGCAGAGGGCCGAAGCCTGCCGGGGTCGTGGGACTCATCCCGTTACCGTGGCCCCGGTATGTAAAGGGTTATTGAAGGAACACCGTGGATTTTAGTCAGTAAAAGTCTGACAGTCCCTCCCACCCTGCCCGGAGTGGGAGGACTTATTTGATAATTTTACCACGTTAAAAAAAAAAAGGGGCTGTCAAATATCTCGTACTTTCAATACAAAATCTCGTAAAAGTATACATTTTAAAAATCTCAGACCTTAATTTAGGTACACTATGTACTATGTACTAGCTAGCCTGGCGTAGGAATATTCCTTAAGTTTGGGACCGCCAAATGAAAAACTTTACTCTAGGTAATTCATATTATTTTACCAAAAACTTCAAAAAATAAAGCAAATTATTTACTTAAGTAATACAATTTGTAGGTACTTGCTACTAGTACATATGTGTAGTGTAATACATCTAGCAGGGTTTCCCCGGTCAACGATAATATTTAGTGATGAGGTAATGAATCTAGTGATGTGCTTAGTCGAGTTTGTGGCATGGATATACATTCTTTTCTTTAAATGTTTTTGGTTTGTATTAACAACATTGTTAAAATCTCGTAAAAGAGTGTACGAGATTTTATTTTCTCGTTTCTCGTACAGAGACTGGTAAATCTCGTAAAGATACGAGATTTCTCGTACATCTGGCAACGCTGCTCGTTGGTCCCGGCTGACAAGTAATCGGCTGTATCGTGCTACCTAGCATCTTGGTTGTGGAGTTCAGATAGACAGTTACTCCATGTAAAAGTACTGGATGCATCTGATTAGACTCGAAGCTAACCCCAATATAGTCAAGAAAAGGAATAATGATGATGAATAAAGGGTTTATATCTACATGGATACGTCAACTCAATTGTACCTTATTATCTACTAGCTTTTGCCCGCAACATCGTTCGTGTGGGAGAATTTTCCCCGCGTAAATCCCGATTCCGTGAGAATTTGTGAATAAAAACTATCCTATGTCCTTCCCAATTATTATTCATTCTCGGAATATATTTTCCAGAGACCATTTCCAATGAGGAACTGCTGGAAAGATGCCACGAGAGCCTGATCGACCGACAGATCAAGCGTCGCAAGTGGAAATAGATCGGCCACACGCTTCGAAGGGATTCCGATCACATACTTAAACAGGTGATGGATTGGAATCCTCAGGGCAAAAGGAAGCGTGGCCGTCCCCGACAAACTAACGTCGCACCGTGGTGGCAGAAGCGGCGAGCATCGGGATGACGTGGAGCGAAGTGAAGCGGGAAGCTCAAGACCGATCGCGATGGAGGACTACTGTGGACGCCCTCTGCCCCATCTAGGGGGCATAGGATATTAATTCAAGTAAGTCAAGTATGACCTTGCTAAGGTCTTAAACTATTCCCACGCCAAATTTCATCTAAATCCGTTCGGCGGTTTAGGCGCGAAAAGGTAACAGACAGACAGAGTTACTTTTGCATTTATAATATTAAGTATATTTATACAACACGATACACGTGTAATTATAATATGAGACAAATAATATTTAAGACACCTTTTATGGATCTACAGATAGATAGTATTAGCCGGGGCCATTATTTTCCGGCCACATAAATAACAATTTATATAGATACATACGTTATTATTTAGGCAAAATGATAGAGCAGGTGGCTTATCCCATGTAATACTCCTCTACATACACATTTGCTCGTAAAATTTTCAACAAAACCGAGCCAACCAATGGCGCCTGAAAATTAGTTTCATCTCAACGGGGATGCGGCAAAGGGCCTGACTACCCAATAAACCATTTTATGAAGGCATCGCCTGAAAGTTATAGTGGAGTTGTGAAAATAGAGGCAGTTTATTAGTAATCCTGAATTTAGAAGTTTTAGCTAAAGGCTTGAATTATACTACGTATAACGGAAACCCCATATCTATCCAAAAAGGCTGAAGACAACATCTGGTATGGAGTCTCTATGCACAGTTTCAGCTCAAAATAAGTGACTCAAAGAATTGATACCAAATTATTGGTTACATATATTTCTTGAATACCAATCATAACAAACGTGTCACGGCACTACAAGGGTCAATAACTTTCCACGTCACTTGCCAATAACACGATAATTCTTTTCGTTCTTCTTAATTTGAAAAATTCGGTCTCTGGTATCATTATGGTAATATTAGGATTTGTAATAAGTTCTACACACGTAGACTTAGGATTACAAAACCCTTACCATATCGTTTGTTATCATCCAAAGAAGCCATGCACTTGGTATGTATATACCCTTTAAATTACACGTTGTATATTAAACCAATGTATCTTACTTCTTCTTACTTATATTATAAATGCGAAAGTTTGTGAGGATGGATGGATGTTTGTTACTCTTTCACGCAAAAACTACAAAACGGATCTAAATGAAATTTGGTAAATAGATAGTTGACATTCTGGAATAACACATAGGCTACTTTTTATCCCGAAATTCCTACGGGATCGGGATTTGCGCGGGAAAACCTTCCCACGCGTACGAAGTCGCGGGCAGAAGCTAGTATAACATAAGTGGACTCGATAGAAGTCATCGTGAAAATTAACTGCTGCGGCATGTAACGGGTACAATTTTATTTTAAAACTTTTCAGGAATCCGTTGAAATATGCACTCCAAACGTACAAATCGGTCGAATCGTTTACGAAGAGTTAGATATCAAACAAACGTATATTTCACGTGTATTTAGTTATATTTTATGATGATATATCTAGACGTCGCCAGCCCCGGGTAATATAACTGAAAATGCCTAATTTGATTTTTGGCTTCTCTATGTATATTTATTTATCACTCTTACTTTTTTTCGGGTTTGTTTTATTACTAAAAAAAGTTAATAACAGCATTATTGCACGGCAATTTATCTTAGGACTTAGTTATGTATGCGAAATTTGCATTACTCTAAGAAACATAATACAAAAATACCGGTGAATATCTTTAAACTAAATTTTTAAACAAAGAACACACGTGTTTTATTAAATAAGCTTATTGTATCAAATACAATTTAAACACTTAACACGAAGTAATCATTCAAGCTGTTACGCTTTTTTCCCGTTAATGTATTGTAACCCTAGTGACGTACTATCATGTTACGCATAATGCAATCCCTTTAAGTCTACACACAAATAGCGTTTTGGAGGTTACCTAAACGTTTTCGTTCAGGTAAACATCCAAAACTTTTTGCTAAACAAAACCGCTTAGCCTTTTCCCAACTATGTTTTATTGTTAAGGATGGGAAATCATCCTATGACTGCCTCCTGATCTGGGCGAAACGGGGGGATGCTCGCATCCCGCAGGCCACGGAATAGATGAATAAGGTTGGAATGGTAATGTGGGCGTGGCGAGCAGCGCACCACAACTATGATTCGAAAATCGTAGCTCGATCGATTAATTCATTCACCGCGTTTAGTGCGTTTCGGACTACGTTTGAACTCAGAGTTCTGCTTTAAAATGCCATGTTGTGCAATTATAACCTGTAAAACAAAAAGTTAGACCGCAAGTATAGAGCGAGGAGGTATATCTTTCCATCAGTAAGTCGAAAATAACATTTAATTACAATTTTATTTGTAAAACCATAAAAATATTCTGATCACTATGAAATTCCAAACATTAACAATATTATTGCAACAAGTTACAAAAAATATACATTGCTCGATGTGTACTCGCTAAATCAACGCAATTACCAAGTTCGCTTACAATGTACTGCATGCGTCGCATCCTCAACACTTGAACCATTGACGTTTCGTACTTTGCCCTGATTGGCCTTGATGCATGGCGCATGTTTATCTATAGTGAGTTACAATCAGTAGCAAGCTCTCGATTTAAGTGTGTGTAATTTATTTGTGTGTATAATTCGCATACGTAACGGGCCTCTTGCTTGTAGTGGAGCTAAAAAGTGGGAGACAAGTGGCGACACACTTTCTCATACAAATCAGGAACTATTTCCTTTCTAACCTCTCTTATCTGTTCTGTGCCGCAGGCCCACACCTACGGTGGCTGGGAGTCCCCCTGTGACTCCCGACGCTCGGAGCGTCTCCTGCGGCGGCTGGGGCGCAAGGGCTGTGAGGGCCTTGAGACCTGCCTCTCCCTCGCGCGTTCCGCCACCTCCTGCGCTTGCATAACTGCTTCGCAGAAAAAGGCGACTGCTTCCCATGACTCCCGCTCCGGACCATGGATTGAATCAGGGCCGGGAGCGAGAGGTCACCGCCTATCGCCCCTACGGGGACACGGCGGAGCTCTGCCCAAGCAGGGCGAACCTCCACTGTGTGTTCCACCGTGTCCTCAGGACGATCAAGACTGGTACCAGGTTTTCTGGCTTCTGTCTACACGTAATGACTGTCAAAGGTCTACAAATGATAGCCGGGCTTAGCGTGGTTTTTGAGGCACGCAGAAATCTCTATATATTAAGATTGACCCCCATCCACAAACCAAACTAGTTAAGTGTTGTTTACCTTAAAAATCGTCCCTTGTGATTGTTAATTCACTACGAGCTCATCAATTGCTTACAGCTCCGGTAAGAACCAGGCCCGGTTCGGCACGTCGTGTTCCACGCGTGACTCAAAGTGTCGTCAGTACTAGTGACGGCCCATAGGGTCAGTGCCTGCCACAAGGTCACTGGTTGCGTGGATGATCTAACGAGATACCGCGGCCTCGGAACTTACGGGCAGCTGAAGGAACAGGGTCGGTTTTTAGTCAGTAGAAATCTGACACTGTCTTCCGCTCCACCCAGGGCGGGAGAAGTCATTCGATGATTTTCCCAACCGAAAAAAAACCCTTAAACAATCAAACCATCGACAACAAATACCTGACAGCCGATTTCGTAATGAATAATCCTTTGCAAACACTTATTAAAATTATAATATTCTGAAGGAGTTTCAAGGCAATATTCTTTGAGAAAGTAAAAATTAGTTTCAGTAAAAAAACTCGACTTTCAACGGAAAAACATCACTTTAATTAATTGACTTCAGAACTTTCATAGTAGGTTTGTTTACTAAAGAACTTTTACTTATCTGGCTTGCAAATTTCTTGCCGAATTTTGTTAAACCAGGTACTACATGTCACGTGCAAACACTCAAGCTATTACAAACTTTATGACGTGGGGCTAAAGTTGAAATCAAGTTGTTAGTTTCAGGGATTTTGTTTTTCTTTGAACGATCGATCTTGTGGCACCCAAACTTATGATGTCAGTCGATGTCTGGATGAGTAAATAGGGTATGAATGATATATGGGCATTAGATAAGAGTGAACGCGGGATATCATGTAAAGTTTCGTTTTCTTCTTAAGTTTACGCGATATATGTGTGAATGATGTGTTCGATATGAAGTTGTTTTGTATTTAGGAAAGTCAAATTCGGATGCGTCTAGTAAGAATTTTTTTATGTTAATATATTTTTTATTTTTTAAGGAGAGGAGAGCATCGTGACTACGTTCACTATCACCTATACAGTTTAGAGTTATAATTTCTTTTCCGAGTCGAATAAATGTATTACCAATATTTAGAGAAACGTGACTAGTATTTTACCTACATCAGGAAATCTTAGACCTGAATATTTAAATTGCTCCCTTAATTAGATTTCTAGGAAAACAGGTCAAATTAAAATTTATTTGAGTACCTTTATTCATTTAAGAACAATGAAAATATAAGATTAGTCGGAATTGAGTATGAATGAAACAGCCTAATGGATTAAAAGGGGTAAGGTTGATACTTTACAAGATTCAAAGACTTGAAATAACCCTTTTAAATTAATATTTAATCAGTTCACGGAAGACTTATTGACGGTCCAAAGTTGAATTTAAAACAAATTAGAATAGAATCATTTTAAAAGAATTCATTTTATAGTTACAGGATTTTATTAATAGATGTCTCATCATCAAAACATTAAATGGTTTGGTTGTTTTATGAACATTTTTATTTTAATAGTCTGTTAAGTCCAACGTGAAACCGAACGCACCTTTGGTTGGCAACATTATTCTATTGTCTTTGACTTTTTTTCACTTTGACGTTTTCGTTCTTGCAAAAACTAACCACCGCTTGGGAGATTGATTTTATTGATTATAATTGGAAATCAAATTGGATCTCACGTGATATTAACAGATTAATTGTGTTCAGTGATTGATTGAACGTTAGAATCCCCATTTGACGAAAACCCCGGGATATTTTTGGATTTATCGCCGGGTTGACGCCATACCAAGGCACGCGCATTTCTTGGAAAAAGGTAGTGATAAACAGCTTCAATCTGGTGCGAAGTAATTGTGTTGTGATTGCTGACGGACCGCATTGGGAGGACTGCATCTTTGAGAACCTTCGTCCATCCACACTTGACTTTCACTATACGTTCAATTACTCATTACCTATACACACACACACACGGACGCGGCCTCAGGAAAGGTCGTAGCTTGTCGTCATCAGCTCCTTGGGTAAGTGATTATAATTATTAACCATTAAGGGGAAGCCCAAGGGGCTATTGTGTAACTTGTTTAAAGAGCAACGTTAAGCTCCACGTACCGTGGACCGTTCAGCATACCAGTATCGTTGCGCTGGCTTGGGACTGAACAATTGGTAGCAGAGCGTGGTTCTTGAAACAAGTTACACAATAGCCCCTTGGGCTTCCCCTTAATGGTTAATAATTATAATCACTTACCCAAGGAGCTGATGACGACAAGCTACGACCTTTCCTGAGGCCGCGTCCGTGTGTGTGTGTGTATAGGTAATGAGTAATTGAACGTATAGTGAAAGTCAAGTATGGCTGCACCAAGGCTCTGGCTTCGCCCTCCAAAACGGTATCAGAACAAGCGCTGCCTGGCTGATGTGCACATCGGCCAGATTTTGGAACTACCGGCCATTGCCAGCACGTCGACGTTGCGGACTGACTTGCTGAACCCATTGGTCTCAACGACCAACGCCTTGAGACGCTTGAAGTTGCCGGTAGAACATTGGTCCTACTTGTTGGTGCACATAGTGATGCAGTTGCTCCCTGCGGAGCTGAGGTCACGGTTTGAGCAGAAGTATGGTGGGGATAGTGCCACCCATCTTCCCACCTTTGACGACCTTCTCAAGTTCTTTGGAAGACGAGTGTCGGTTTTTGGACAACACTCGTGGCGCCACGGGGTCACGCCCACCACCTTCTCGGCCTAGAAACCAGGGACGGACTAGGGCTAGGGGGCCTGTTGATGTTCGCCCCCAGGGGCGGATCTACCTATGGGCTATTTGGGCTGCAGCCCAGGGCCCCGTGGATATAAGGGGCCCCCTGCCAGTTCTCTTTAATAAAATAGACGATACTTTTATATATATTATATATATATAAATATTATAAATCGGAAATATGTAAAATTAAAACATAATATTGGCAGCGCCATAATCGACCAATCCGTATGTGCGACTATCGAGAACGAAGCAGGGAATTCCCTTGTCGCTTATAATGATCGGGTATTCAGTATTAAAAAATACTGAATAGCCCTGGGAAGGCTACCGGCAGCGCAATTGCGTCGGGTGGTACTGCCACAATTTTGTTATTATCGTCTAAATACAAACTCAGTTTTTAATTGTCACAACTGTGTGTGAGTATGGGTATTTAGTGTCCTATTAAGTGATAAGTAACCTATTCCAATTAAATTAAAATTATTTATAAAACGTAAGCTATGTCAGAAAGCTGTTTACACAGTCAAAGTTTATATTGAGGACTAAAAATCTCGGGAATGAGTTGCTCCAATGATATACCTACTTATGTGCACTTTTTTAATATATTTTGCTGAGTTAATGATTGGCTTTCTCAAGTATTGTACATACTTCGTATTTTATTATTTCGGTTTTTCCTTTTTTTATCTTTTATATTTTTAATATTATAATTTAATTTTTTATTGAATATAGGTTTACTTTTAACCACCATCTTATCTGATGGCAAGTGATGATGTGGTCGAAGATGGAGCACGCTTACCTAAAAGAATCCTATTCACTCTTGATTTAAAGACTCCTAGGTTATAGCTATCGGGAAACACAGACTCCGGCAGGGAATTCCATTCCTTAGCCGTACGTACAATGAAGGTATTCCCAAAATGTTTTGTGCGTGTGGGTGGGATGTCCACCATGTAACGATGGCGCTTCGCCATTTGTCTCGTAGTCCGATGATGGAACGGGCTTGGTGGAATTAGATTGTGTAATTCTATCGCACACTCCCCGAAATGTAACTTATACAACGTGTAATTTAAAGGGTATATACATATCAAGTGCACGGTATCGTTGGATGGTAATAAACGATATGGCAAGGGTTTTATAATCCTATGTCTACATATTGTGTGAAGTATAATAGAAATTTCAATACATTGGTACTAGAGGCAGAATTTTCAAATTAAGAGGAACGAAGAGAATCGCCGTATTATTGGCAAGTAAAGTGGAAAGTTATTGACCCTCGTAGTACTGTAACACGTTTGTTATTATTGGTCATCAAGAAACATATAAAATCGATAATTTGGTATCAATTCTTTGTGTCACTTATTTTGAGCTGAAACTGTGCATAGAGACTCTATACCAGATGTTGTCTTCAGCCCCTTTGGATAGATATAGGGTTTCTGTTACACGTTGTAGACATTATTATGAATGTGAGGAATATGTAGGTTATTATTTCTTTTTATGTTACTTTCATTATAATTTATAGTTGACTAGCTTTTGCCCGCGACTTCGTTCGCGTGGAAGGGTTTTCCCGTGTAAATCCCGATCCCGTGGGAATTCCGGGATAAAAAGTAGCTTTTGTGTTTTTCCAGAATATCAACTATCTCCTTACCAAATTTCATTGAGATCCGTTCAGTAATTTTTGCGTGAAAGAGCAACAAAGATACAATTCGAAAACTATCCCACAGGAACCTTATATCGGGATAAAATCTATTCTATGTTCTTCCCAGGGTCCTAAACTATTCCCGTACCAAATTTCATGTAAATCGGTTCAGCGATTAAGGCGTAAAAAGGTAACAGACAGACAGACAGAAAGACAGACAGACAGACAGAGTTACTTTCGCATTTATAATATTAAGTATGGAAGTATGGATGGATGTATGGCAGTTTGAGTATTTGTGTGACCTACCCAAATGTCCTTACTTTGTTACTGTTCATCAGATCGTTGAGCTCCTTAAGTTCAAAGCTACAGATAACTGACAAATGCTTGCACTGTCCTGGGCAGGTCTGCTCAAATCTGCGTGGTCCTTTCCTCAAAAGACACAACAGACTTGAGCCTTCATGCTTCTCATATGGTTTGACGAATACGAATTGTATGGACTTTAAAAAAGATGTTAACTTCTGAGTTTGTTACGGTATTTCTTCTCAGAATAGTCAGTTAGGAAATACCGGCCTTATCTAGTTTAACTAAAAACATAAAAAAATGACGTGTAAATGTATTTTTTATAACCAATTTACAAATAAATGTTTTATTTCATTTCATTTATAAATATCAGACTTGAGTCTTGAAAATAAGAGAATTATTATAATAATTGAAAGTAATCTGATTATGAAAATATCCTATAATACTCCTAATTTAGGAAATCGATACTAATATTATAAAGCAGTAAAGTTTGTTTCTGTGAACGCGCTAATCTTCGAAAGTACTGGGTGACTTAAGATAAAATTTGGTATTGAAGTAGGTTGAAGCTTGAGGAGTGTTATAGGCTTTTTCAAATTATAATATCAAATCATATACTGTCCTCTTAACCTGTATCATGGATACATTGTAAAAAATATATTTCTAAATGAGTAACTGTGGAGTTTTTTTTTTGCCAGTTTTTCTCCATATAAAACGACCAATTTCAAACCGTACACTAACTTCTGACGTTTTGTAAGTGCCAATGTGAAATAAATATGTTGAGTTTGAGTTCGATAATCATATTTTTTTGGCTAAAAATTCTAATTTCAAATTAATTTTATTTTAAAACATTGAATTCTTGTTTCAAAGCTTGGCATAACCGTGCCACTTGTACCTACGGCCCGCAACCTCTACGACGATTACGAAACTAACTCTAAAAATGAATGCACGACCCGTTATTAGTTTGCTCGCTTTCAATCTGGAAATTTCTACCTGAAAAATGAACTCCGTGGTCGTCGAAAAACTTTGGTCGACAATGACGAATTAAAAGCAATTGTGGGAGCTGATGATAACCAATGTGCAGCTGAATTAGCAGCAGTTTTCAACGCTAGTATCAAAACAATATTGGTTTACTTGCGTCAATTTGGCAAGATAAAAAAGTTTGACGTCTGCCCCACGAATTCAGTGATCATCACCGCGAAGGACGCATCGAGAAGTATCTTACATTGTTCAACAGGCAACCAAACGAAAGAATTTTGTTGCCTGCAGCGAAATGGATCCTGTTCGACAATCGTAGTCACTCAGCAAATTGGTTGGATCCTGGATTAGCATCTAAACGTTTTCCTAAACGAAAATTGACCCCTAGAAAAGTGATGGTCCCTGTTTGGTGGTCTAACCCTGGTGTAACTCATCACAGGATGAGCATTACTGCAGAACTGAACGCAATTATGGAGAAGCTCGCACATCTCCAACCAGCTTTGGTCAATCGCTCGGCTCCGCTGCTCCTGCACGACAACGCGTGACCTCATACTACACAGCAGACGGTCTACAAGTTACTAGAGCTGGGGTTGGAAGTTCTCCGCCATCCATCGTACTCATTAGACCTTGCGCCTACAGACTTCTACTTTTTCCTGAATTTGGAGAACTTCTCAGAAAAAATCAACACCCCAGAGGCAGTAAAAAATGTCTTTGCAGAATTTGTTACCTGGTTGTTTACTTTGATTCATTGAAATAAAAAACGACGGGTTGCACTATGGGAGTGCCGGCAGAAGTGAAAACTTGAATATTAACGTTGTGCATTTTTGATATTTTGGAATGGTTAGGGAATAATTTTGCACGAATTGCTTTAATTATCAGTATAAAAGTACTATCATTTATGTGGTAGAATACAATATTTATTTATTGTGCTATCGTACACAAACGTGACAATTTATATTACATTAAAAAGTTTGCGCAGGCATACATTTTCGCCGCGCCGTAGAAAGAGAGGGGGATACTTCCTCTCCTACGCCGCGCCGGCTGTCTACTCTCTGTCCGTCTTACGAATTTTCGATCAGGTCACGTGTCCTGACGCGAGTTTAACATTTTTTACCCATTACAAAAAAAAGTGCACAACGCCGCTAAAGAAGTTTTCACTTCAAAAATTTAGAAAAAATACTTTATCTTATTTCATGAAAAACGGCAATTTCATTGGTAAAGATCTAATATATTCAGACGAATACGTGACATAAAGAAGAAGTATTCTTATTTTTGAAAATAAAGTTTTAATGTTTTCACTCATTGCTATACCATCTTAAATATAAATTATTTTGGCATTAACAATCTCTAGCTGTGAAGTGGAGCGCTTTTTCACCAAGACGTACCTATATCGAAACAAAATTACGACAAAAACAGTCGAACGAGTGACTGTCTAAATCATTTGTCAATTCTTTCCATATATTATGATTTAAAAAAGCACGGCCAAGATTTGCCGCTACTCTCTGCCGCTTTCTGTGTTCCTTTCCACATATGAGCCGTCTGCCGCTTTTAATTACTTTAAGAGAGAACAGGCAACTTCTGTGCTTTGTCGCCCTATAGTAGACCTCATATATCATTTACCATCAGACGTGATCGAGGTCAAGAGCGGGTTCAACAGGAACAAAAAAATATATAAATATGAACTTTATTAAATAAAGTCAAAATAAGCCATTTTAGTCTTTACCGTATTTTCATCAAATAGAAAACAGTTTCTTGACAAAATGACAATTATTTGGATACCTAATTAAGGGGCCCCCGAGCAGTTTCAGCCCAGGGCCCCACACATTCACGATCCACCCCTGTTCGCCCCCCCCCCCGTTTTGCTGGCGCCCGGAGTTCTCACGATTGCGACTTTTGCAAGGCCACGGGGCATGTCATGGCAAGTTGCTCGGCCTTTTTGAACTTGCACGTAAGTGCCCGCCGCCGTATTGCCAACGCACGCCGTTTGTGCTTCTCGTGCTTGGGGGCCCATTTCCATCGGGACTGCCCCGACCCCCGTCCGTGTAGAATTTGCACGGGGTCCCACCTGGAGATTTTGTGCGCCAACGCGAACCGCTCCAGCAGACCCTCTTCTGAGGAGGGTTCGCGCAGGGGGGGGTATTCCGGAGACGAGCACCGGGCTGAGGCCCGCAATTCTGCACGCCGCTCTCCACCCCCCGCGCAAGTTGTACGGGAGTCCCCCGAGCGCCATTTGGTCTCCCCTCGTCAGGGAGGCCCAGGCACCGCTAGGAAATTGGCGCCTGCCCCGCTAAAGGACCCCCCCCGATCGAGTCGATTTTGTTGCTAACGGCCTCGGTCAGGGTCTGGGGACCCTTGGGTGACTCGATTGTGGTCCGTGCCATGTTGGACACGGGAGCCCAGGGTACCCTTTTGTCGTCTTGGTTAGCGGGACAGGTTGGCCTGGAGGTGAAAGACTTTTCAGGCAAGATTCATGGAGTTGGCGAAGCGGCTGTCACCACTGTTGAGGGAGAGACCTGGTTTGAAATCACCCCTGTGAGTTGTCTTTACCCTAAAATTGGTGCTCCTGCCCTTGTTCTACCGACTATAATGGGTAACCTTCCCGATTGTCAGTTGTCTTTGGATGTTCTACGGTTGACGTCAGGTCTGAATTTGGCTGACACCCGGTTTGATTCCCCTTGTACGGTGCATTTGTTGTTGGGTTCCGATGTTTTAGGGAAAATATTGTTGGGAAATATGACGGTCTTGCAGCCGGAGACCCCAGGGTGCCACCCGAGGGGCCTGGTGGCGGTCTCAACCATCTTCGGCTTTGCGATTATGGGCCCAGTGTTGAACGTGCCCCGTCCACCTGAACCTGTCTTTGCGTTGGTGTCCGGCTCAGCCCTCTCTGACGCCGTTCAGAGGTTTTGGGAGGTTGAGGAGCCCCCTCAGGTGGCCCGCTTGAATCCGGAACACGAAGAGTGCAAGTTGTTCTATCAGAACAACACCGGTCGACTCCGCTCCGGTCGGCTTGAGACCCGGCTGCCTTTTGTTGCGGTGCGACCACCTCTTGGCCAATCCAGACCTACGGCTGAGAAAAGATTGTTGGCAATGGAGCGCCGCATGGCCAGGGACCCGGTGCTGCGGCAAAAATATGTAGAGTTTATGCGTGAGTATGCAGACTTGGGACACATGTCGGTGTCAGATTTGGATTGGCGCTCAGTAGAGCATTTCTTCTTGCCACATCACGCGGTCCTCAAGCCATCCACTGGTAAACTGCGCACAGTGTTTGATGGGTCTGCGCGGACTTCTTCCGGCGTCTCCTTGAATGATTGCCTGCATTCCGGCCCCAAATTGTTGAGGGATCTTTGTGACGTCATCACGTCTTTTCGTCGTCATCAAGTAGTCTTTGTGGCCGACATCAAAATGATGTTCCGGCAAACGGTTATTCACCGGGATGACAGACGTTATCAGTTGATCCTGTGGCGGGAACATCCCCAGGATCCCATGATTGTGTATGAGCTCAACACGAATACTTACGGCCTTCGGTCAAGCCTCTTTGTTGCTATTCGCTCGCTTTGGGAGCTTGCGGACCGGGAGCGTTTGAGGTTCCCTCGTGCGTCCGCCATCTTGAAAACGGACCTGTACGTCGACGATGTCTGTACTGGAGCTCCTACGGTTGAGGAAGCTATCCTGTTGCGTGACGAGTTGGTCCAGATTCTGGCTTCCGCTGGCTATGAGTTGCGTAAATGGGTGTCCAACTCGCCAGCGCTATTGGAAGGTGTGTTGGAGGATCATAAGCAGGATCCTCATTTGTTTGAAAACATTGACAACCACGCCATGATGGCCGTCCTCGGCGTTCAGTACCGACCAGTTCAAGACACCTTTACGTATGATGTCGACTTGGAGTCTCCTCATACTTGGACTAAACGACTGGTGTTGTCTACTGTAGCAAGGACCTTTGACCCTAATGGTTGGATCTGCCCGGTATTGTTTTGGGCGAAATGCTTCCTTCAGCGCCTTTGGACCGCTGAACTTGGTTGGGACGAGCCACTTCGGGAAACCCTGTTGGAAGACTGGCTCCAATTTGTATCCGTGCTCCCTGTGGTCAATGAGGTCGCGCTGCCACGCGCCATCCTCCCCCCTGGGGCTTATGCTGCCACCCTTCATGGGTTTTGTGACGCGTCCTCTCACGGTTATGCCGTCGCTGTTTATTTGCGCACCGTCAGCGCCACGGGCCAGGTGAAGTTGTCACTGGTCATGGCCAAGAGCAAGGTGGCTCCCCTCCGGACGGCATTGACCATCCCTAAGTTGGAGTTGTCAGGGGCGGTGCTTCTTGTGCGTCTCCTAAATCACGTTGTGCATACTTTGGGTGGAACTGTTGACATTCGGGCTTCTTACGCCTGGACGGACAGTCAAATTGTTTTGTGTTGGTTGAAGACGTCCGTCCACTCTTTGGAGGTCTTTGTTGCGAACCGAGTGTCTCAGATTCAAGGTTCTGAAACGCCTTTGATTTGGAGGCACGTGCCTGGTGACCTGAACCCGGGCGACGTAGCCTCGCGCGGATGCATGGCCCCCCGCTTGATCGCTCACCCCCTCTGGTGGGGACCGGACTGGCTGACCCGCCCCGAGGACGATTGGCCTCGAATGCCAGTCTTGATGTCGGATCCTTTGCCCGGACTTAAGGTGTTCGCTGTTGGGACGAAGGATCCTCCGTTTGATCCTGATTTTTTGTTGAATCGATACAGCTCCCTCGACAAATTGTTGAACGTCACCTCGTGGATCCGGCGTTTTGGCCATAATTCTAGGAATCCAGGGGACAAGCGCCTTTCACCAGTTCTCTCTCCTCTAGAGCGACAGGAGTCACTCCTCCTTTGGGTCCGCTCTGTGCAGGCTGCACACTTTGAGAAGGAGATCGAGGTCTTGAAGTCTGGTAGGGTTAAGTTGTCGGGAGCTGTTAGCAAGCTGAATCCCTTCTTGGATAAGACGGGTCTTTTGCGTGTTGGAGGACGATTGAGGCACTCTAGCCTTCCTTATGGGGCCCGTCACCCCCTTTTGTTGCCCAAGGAGGGCCACTTGGTACAATTGTTGGTGACTGATCGTCACATTAAAAACTCGCATGCCGGTTGCAATGCGCTGTTGGCCATTCTGCAGCGAGAATTTTGGATTTTGTCGGCTCGTCGTACTATTCGTAGCATTGTCTTCCGTTGTATGCCGTGTTATCGGACTAAGGCCTCCACTATGCAGCCCCTAATGGGAAATTTGCCGGCTGATCGTGTCAATGAGGCGAGGCCCTTTGCTGGCGTCGGAACGGACTTTGCTGGTCCCTTTTCGGTGAAGACGTCCACACTTCGAAATAGTAAAATTGTCAAGGCTTATTTGTGTGTTTTTGTCTGCCTGTCAACCAAGGCAGTACATTTGGAGCTGGTAACCTCCCTCTCGACAGAGGCCTTTGTGGCGACTTTGGAAAGATTTGTGTCTCACCGTGGGTTACCTTCTTTGATTAGGTCTGATTGCGGTACGAATTACAAGGGTACAAGTAACTATTTGAAGGAGGTATACGCCTTCCTTAATGAGAGTCAGGTTGACATTGGTAATGGTTTGGCCCGCCGAGGGGTCACTTGGTTGTTTGACCCGCCAGCCTGCCCCCATTGGGGGGGTATTTTTGAGGCCGCGGTGAAAGCGGCAAAGGGACACTGGCGGAGACTATTGGGAGACACCGTTCTCACCTTTGAGGAACTAGCTACGGTATTTTGCCGCATTTTTTTTTTTATTTTTTTTTTTAAGACATTTGTATGCCATAGAAATCTGTACACAAAAAATTAAACTCTGCCTCTTAAACTAGGTTACCCTGTATCTTATCTGTATCGCATTGAAGCTGTGTTGAATTCGCGCCCATTGTGCCCGCTCTCTTCGGACCCGAATGACTTGGAGGCTCTAACCCCGGGCCATTTCTTGATTGGACAGCCACTTGTCGCCTTGCCGGAGTACCCTTTTGTTGATGTGAGCCAAAATCGGCTCTCGCGGTTTCAGTTGGTGCAACAGCTCGCTCAGAACTTTTGGAAGCGTTGGAGCTTAGAGTATCTGCACATCCTCCAGCAACGCGTCAAGTGGACGGATAAAACTCATCCGCCCAAGATCGGAGACCTCGTCCTGATTAAGGATGCCAACCTGAAGCCTTTGTATTGGCGCATGGGGCGCATTCTCAATTTGGTGGCTGGCACCGACGGGGTCCCTCGTTTTGCTGAAGTTTTGGTGGACGGATCCATCATAAAGAGAGCGGTCGCAACTTTGTCAAGACTTCCAATTGATTAGCGGACGGGTAGGCCCGTCCGGGGGGGGGTAGATGTTAAGTCCAACGTGAAACCGAACGCACCTTTGGTTGGCAACATTATTCTATTGTCTTTGACTTTTTTTCACTTTGACGTTTTCGTTCTTGCAAAAACTAACCACCGCTTGGGAGATTGATTTTATTGATTATAATTGGAAATCAAATTGGATCTCACGTGATATTAACAGATTAATTGTGTTCAGTGATTGATTGAACGTTAGAATCCCCATTTGACGAAAACTCCGGGATATTTTTGGATTTATCGTCGGGTTGACGCCATACCAAGGCACGCGCATTTCTTGGAAAAAGGTAGTGATAAACAGCTTCAATCTGGTGCGAAGTAATTGTGCTGTGATTGCTGACGGACCGCATTGGGAGGACTGCATCTTTGAGAACCTTCGTCCATCCACACTTGACTTTCACTATACGTTCAATTACTCATTACCTATACACACACACACACGGACGTGGCCTCAGGAAAGGTCGTAGCTTGTCGTCATCAGCTCCTTGGGTAAGTGATTATAATTATTAACCATTAAGGGGAAGCCCAAGGGGCTATTGTGTAACTTGTTTCAAGAGCAACGTTAAGCTCCACGTACCGTGGACCGTTCAGCATACCAGTATCGTTGCGCTGGCTTGGGACTGAACAAAGTCCATAATATTTGAAATGCAATGTGACGATTGAATGAACATTGAAATAGTATACCTGTATGGTGTGGATTTATATTACACATATAGCATCGCTTAGACTTTGCTATAAAGGTGCTATAATAATATTATGAATAAGTAAGTAATATCAAAAGCATAATTTTAATATTTATTTTTATCAACATTTTTTTAAATAATATGAATATATGAATATAATATTTTAAAAATATGTTCCTCAATTAAATGTTACTATAAAAACCGGTGCAAAATACGAAATTTGCAACGTTTTTCAAATTTGGAAGTCAATAGAAGACTAATCAGTGCGTGTCCATTAAAAAAAAGCGATGACTAAAGCGTGCGCAGGTCCGGTGGCAGACGCGATTGGTGGCGGTAGTGTATGGGACCAGACGCAGGTCTTAGTCGCGAGGTTTGAACTTGAACGTGAAATTTATTTAGGCATGTCATATTATTTATTATATACAAATAAAATACAATAGCAAAATATTTGAACTAAAATACAACTGGATTTCTTATTGCATTCTGCTATCTGAGCCAGGCAACTAAAAAAGCCAGCACACTAAATGGGTTCGGTTAATTCAATTTTAAACATTCATTCATTCATACTTTTATTCTATTTTTTTAATCATATGGGTGACAGTTGAATTTGATTTTTACCAAAGTATGTTGTATGACGTAGAGTTTTTCAATGGAATTTGTTGAAAAGCCTGTAGAATACAGCTCGTCGACTGTTACTCGTAAATGTCTGAAGCCAACTTAGGCCTGATAGCTTTACTTTTAATTTCGTTATGTACCTACTACTGTGACGTTTGTATTCCTACCTACAAACATCACTTGGTTGGTAAGGCAGGGGGGGGGGGGGGGAGAACATGAATCTAACGAAAAAAACCTTAATATTTCGCAAACGGATCACTGAATCGAAAATTAGTCTTCCCATACTCCCATTTATTTGGACGACCTATCCAACGATACCCCACACTATGGGACAGACGAGATAAAAATAAATCATCCCCTATTTACGTGGGGTCATTTACGTATAGGGGGACTAACTGAAATACCAACTTAAAAAATATTTGTTCCTGATTTTATTTTACCACTTTTTCAATGTGATTAATATGTATAGTCTATCCCAAATTTTAGCGTTCTAGTACCAATAGTTTCTGAGTTTCGTTTCAGACGGATGGATAGATGAGCATGGCGAAACTATAAGGGTTCCCTCTTCGTATTAACTGCCCGCTTTAAATATTAAGCTAATACTGCATTATGGACACAATCGATGGCATGCTTTAATTGAAATTCGCGCTAGTCGACGCCATCGCGCTGGCCCAACCTCTTTCCTCTCTAGGCAATCTTGTGACATTTTTGTTTATTTGTAACTCCTTAACTCCTACAAGAATAAGTCAGGAGCCTAATTTTTTGAATGTCATCAACAATGTTAACTACACCAAAACTTTTGCAAAGCACAGAGGCTCACAAAAACAATTCCTTTGTCGACAAACAAAAAATAACAGTCACATTTTTAAATGAATTTCATAATTCAGTTTTGGGGACTTGAAAAAGTTATCCGGCTAACGGGGTTGTTTACGAAAAGTTAAATTAACGCTAAGCCAACAGTTTTTCATGAAAGTGTGGTTGTTTTCGAGGTACTTAAATATATTTATTTTTGTAAAAAGTTAAGAGATTATAGCTTAATACGTTTTGTTTTGTGCCGTTTATATATATTATACAACGTGTAATTTAAAGGGTATATACATACCAAGTGCACGGCTTCTTTGGATGATAATAAACGATATGGCAAGGGTTTTCTAATCCTATGTGTACATGTGTGGAGCATATTAGAAATTTCAATATTTATTATTATTTATTTATTATATACTTTATTGTACACTTTACAATATTTCTATGGATACAAAAAAATTAAACTAGTGTACAATGGCCGCCCATTGTACACTAGTTTAATTTTTTTTTTTTTTATTTTAATATAAGACCGCTCTTATCGCACAGGGCGATCTCTTACAGACAACCTTTGGATGGACAAACTTAAAGGAGACAGATTAAGGGCTGTCAGTGTACAAACATCATAATATTAATTGAACATAATAATATAAAATACATACAATACCAAAATCATATACTAATAAATATTTACTAGAGACCGAATTTTTCAAATTAAGAAGAACGAAGAGAATTATCGTTTTATTGGCAAGTGACGTAGAAAGTGATGACCCTCACAGTGCTATGACACGTTTGTTATTACTGGTATTCAAGAAACATATGAAACCAATAATTTGGGATCAATTCTGTGAGTCACTTATTTTGAGCTGAAACTTTGCATAGAGACTCCATACCAGATATTGTCTTCAGTCCTTTTGGATAGATATGGGGTTTCCGTTACACGTTGTATATAATATTATATTGTTAGATTTCACACAGGGAGGGATACGTAGCTAAGTAATAAAAGTCGTGAAAGTCAATCTTGAAGCGGTTAGTAGCAGAGAATGCATGCCCGATAGTGCCATTACCTGCCGGGGTTGCGGGAATAATTAGATACTGTGCCACCGGATCACAAGGGCAACTAAAGGAAAGGGGTGTGTTTTTAGTCAGTAAAAGTCTGACCCTCCCTTCGTCTCACCGACACCGGGAGGTGTTGATGATATTACCACCAAAAAAAAGAAAAGAATGCTTAGATCCCGAGGCATTCCTAAAAAATAACTCAGGAGTTTTTAATTCGAATATTCTCTACAGATTTGAATTAATAATCTTTTAATCAGTATTTGAACTTATCAATTATGGCTTTTTTCTTTTTATAAATGAGTTTGTCTGTTAACCGAAAAATCATAACTGTTGAGCTGAATAAAACCCGTCATTAAATATGGGTAATCCGTCTATGCTGAAAAGTTATTTTTTATTTTATTTTAATAAGTATAGAGACAGACTACAGACTAAGGCATTTAGTACCGCTATAACAATATACATTACGTAAATCTGAGTTCCAATTATTATTGTACACAGCATTCATTGTTCAATATACTTCATTAGTGGCGGTTGGGTTCAGTTAATATAAAGCTTAAAGTTACTAAATGATAATTATGGTTGTAATTACATTTTATAGAGCAAATTTCTAAATTCGTTAAAACTGTTCAAAAACAAATCTAAATTAGAGCATATTACATTATATTGACTACACATTCTGGACAACGGATTGTTTTCAGAAACATTATTGTTACTAGAGGGAATACTGAACAATTGTGGAGGGCGCACAGATCGAGTTGGTATTTTAAAGTTTATCTGACCAAGTAATTGAATATCAAAGGAGCCATTAACAATTTTACGCAGTATACTTAAATCACTAACCCATTTCCTTCTCTCTAGACTCTTTATGTGAAAGTGAGTGAGACGCTGATTGTAATTGGGTAGTTTACGTCTGAGGCCATATTTCGCACGTCAAACTCTAACAAACCTTTTCTGTATGGATTCTATGCGATCTATGTGAGTGTTATATATTGGAGACCATACAGACGAGCAGTACTCCAAAATAGATCTTACCAAGGAATAGTACAGAATTAACAATGTTTGAGGATGTTTAAATGGTATGTCGTAGTATAAAAGACAGTAGACGGTTAGCCTTATTGCAAATATGATCATAGTGTGGCATGAATGATAAAACCGAATCAAACATTACATCCAGGTCACGTACCACTTTTACTCTATCTACTACTACTCCATTGATATTGTAGACATAATTAATTACATTTTTAGTATTTTTCGAAAATGTTATAACCTGACATTTTTTAGTGTTTAGTGACATTGAGTTCTCATCACACCAATCTACAATTGTTTTAATATCTGATTGAAGAACCATGATTATTTGAGATTTTCCCGAAGATTTTTATATCATCAGCATAAGCTACGCATTCACTTTTAATTTTACTAAGCAAATCATTTACGAATACTAAAAATAACAACGGTCCTAGGACCGTTGTTATTTTTTAATCTAGATTCGAACCTTGGGGAACTCCAAATGTTGCTACAAATGGTATGGAGTCATAACCACGTAGTGCTACGAGTTGTGTACGATTTAACAGATAGGACGAGAGCCATCTATAAAGAGTCCCGTGAATCCCGACATGAAAAATCTTTGCAAGTAATATTACTTAAATACAGTCATTAATATAAGTATAGTTATATAGTTTTTTAAACAAAAATCTGAAGGAAGGTAAGAATTTTCGGTCAAAGTCCGGTTCATGCACATAAAGTAAATACAAAATATGATATTAAAAAAATTTTTAGCAAAAAAATAGAACCGACTTCCATACACTAGAAAGCCAAAAATAACTTTAATTTCGGACGTCGGTGTTATTGGTTTTGGATTTTCTTTCTTTTACACACCGAAATTAAAGTTATTTTTGGCTTTGTAGTGTTTAGATACGGAAGTCAGTTCTATTTTTTGCAAAAAATTTTTTTTTCACACTTTTTAGTTGGTCGGTTTGTAATTTATCTAGTTACAAAAGCCATAATGTCAACAACTTATCACCTTTTACAAAATATTGCTTTTCCCGATGCATAGCCGTAAATTTTTGAGGAGTTCTCCTGGTACTTGACCATCAGCTCTACATCACCATATGTATTGTGACGAGCATAAAGTGTTTAACATCCGTACTCAAGTCTTCGAATCGCAATCCACGAAATACTTATTATTGAGGAGTTTCAACTTCCCCAAGTGGTACTTTTCGGTAGCAACTGTTCAAGATACTATAAGAAATACCCAAACCCTATAGGTGTGCCTATAATATTTGAAGAGTTCCCTCGATTTCTCCAGGATCCCATCATCAGATCCTGATTTCGTAACAATAGGACGATTTAAAAAGCATACTCATTCAAACGCAAAAAGAATTTTTCAAATCGGTCCAGCCGTCTCCGAGTTATGAGGTAACATACATAAAACAAAAAGTTCAAGACGAATTGAGAACCTCCTTTTTTTGAAGTCGGTTAAAAACAGATATGAATTGTGTGCCGCTAAGTATTAGGATTTTTCATGGAGCGACTGTGAATATGACGATCACAATAGGTAGGTAGGTTATTCTTTCTTCATTGTTTTTACTTTCACTATAATTTATTTAATGATGTCAAGCAGTTTGAGTACTTGTGTGGCCTACCCAAATGTCGTGACCTTGGTATTTTTTTTCAAATTGTTGAGCTCCTTAAGTTCTAAGTTGAGCTACACGATAACTGACAAATGCTAGCACAGTCTGGACAAGTCCGCTCAAATTTGCGTGGTTATTTCCAGAAAAGAATACCACAAACATGAAGCTACATACTTCTCATATACAAATACAAATTGTCTGGACTTTAAAATAGATTTTGACCTCTGAGTTTGTTTCGGTGTTTCTTCTTAGAGTAGTCAGTTAGGAAATACCGGCCTCATCTAGCTAAACTAAACACGCAAAAAAACATGACGTGTAAGAGTGTTATTTATAACCAATTGACAAAATAAATATTTCATTTCATTTCAATCCAGTAACTACCCGTAGCTAACACGATACACCTTGGCCAGACCAACCAGAGACAGATTTTCTGGCTTCTGACTTAACTGACAATGTCAAAGATGTCCTAATGGCAACCAGGACCGACTTGTTATCGTACTTTCCGAGGCACGGTGGCATCATCATCATCACCAACTTCCGAAGTCTGGGCTACTACTGAAAAATGTCTTGTAGAAAAACCAAATAGCACTTTCTTCGCGATCCGGGAATTGAACTAAAAATTTATGCTCAGCAGTCACGCTTCCAACCACTTGAGCAATGGGGCAGCTCATCAGAAAACAAATTTTATTTAAGGTAATAGTACCTTTTTCTTTAAATAAATTCTTAAAACTAATTCGGAAACTTTTATTCGAGTTGCTTCGTATAAGTTAATACTTTCATTGTGCGTGCGGCTAAGGAGAGGAATTCCCTACCGGAGTTTGTTTCCCGATAGCTATAACCTAGGGGACTTTAAGTCAAGAGTGATTAGGTTACTTTTAAGTAAGCGTGCTCCATCTTTGACCACACCATCACTTACCATCAAGTGACATGGTGGTGAAACGCGAACTTAAAATAAATAGAAAAAGAAAAACTTAGGACAGTTGGATATTTGTGTATTTAAACCGTAAAATATCAACTTTCTTAATATCTATGGAGCCATGACGCTAATCTTTCACTACCCACTCAGACACAACATTGCCTCTCTCTGAACTTTGACGTATCACCGTCAACACTTTGCCGACAAGACTTCCTTACCCTTAAAGAATTACATCCATCAAAAGGTTCGTGATTGATGGTCCATGATGGCCCAGTGTCATTTTACGGTCTGTAGTATCCACAGAGCATGGAATCCCTTCATCCGACATTGGATCGAAATCTTTCGTTCGCGAAAATTGATCAAGAATCGAAAAACCTCATTTTTTAAAGAAAACTAGCAATGTGGGTAGAATTACATTTTTAGCAATCTTGTTAACCTCTCCAACTAAGCTAAATATGCTTGTGTCTAGGGTGGATTCACGCTAATATGCTTGTGTAATGGGTGAGGTTCGAATCCTGACCTCTCGATCACAAGTCCGACACCTTATTATATATAGTCATTATTTATCTGATGATTAATTAGTTAGTAAAATTTAATTATTATTATCTTTTTTATTTTTTTTTATTTTGTCGATAATGTATTTTATTTAATTATTGATGTTTTAACTTTTTTTTAATGCTTTTTATCAATTATAAATAAGATTAAAGGATTAATTAATAGATATGATTGAATTGTATTGAATCAAATTATTAATGTTTTTTTTTTACTTTTATATGGGCCTTCGTGCCTGCAATAAATGATTTTTATTATTATTTATTATGCTATTGACGTTTGAACATTTTTTCCATACTATAAAGTAGAAATTATTGTCATGTGCATTATTTCTAGTCTTACGTAATAGAAAGACGCAAATTAAACTTTGCAAAAATGTCCACACTTGGATTCCAGTGACCAATGCAAATTATCCTGGGAGTAAACTTGCTAAGCGAAAATGGCTTGATAATTCTTTCCAAAACATATACTGTGGACGTAGAATATTATGCGACTAGCGCTGTCTAGCTAATATGGACTCGTTTGTAAAACAACAACATAATGTATTCTACAACTGCAACGGTGACAAGGTAGACATAAAAAGGAGAAGCCAGAGAGGACTCTGCTCACACGGGTCAGCAGTGGCTCGATTTGTAGTGGAAGTTGCTGCGACCCTGCATGGTGGCAAAGAGCGATGCTGACCCGTCCTTATGTCGCCATCTGCGGCTTAGCCTTTCTGGGGTGTGCGCGTACTCCCAGTGTATATCACAGACACACACCCACCTGAGTGGAAGCGTGTGACACGAAACCTCTGTGGTTTGTCCCCGCCAGGTGAGAGCTCCAGTTACGTGAAAGAAGCCCTGTGGGAGACGATCAGCGGTGAAAAACTTCTCTTGAGTGAGCCTTCAGTGGGTGTGTGGCCCCCGTCTAGCCTGTTTCCAGGACTAGCCAGTCACAGTCGAGCTCATAGAGCCATGTCATGTGTATCCAAGCGGTATTGTACTGCGAGTCACCGTTCAATGCTTGTGTGTAATAGCGAGCCAGCACTGCCATAGTTGGTGTCTGTTATGTTTAAGTGCATGTATAGTCATACATATATGAGTCAGTGCGTAAAAAGTAAGAGAAACACATTTATTCGAGACAAGAACTACAATATAGAGATACAAAATTAAATGACCTAATGCACTTATATTTGCTAGGCTGTTAGTTACGTTTAAATTCTGCTAAAAACTTTGATAGTGCGATGTAGGGTTATATGACGTTAGAGCTATTTGAAGTTCGTATTTGGTGGTACGCTTGGAATTTCCAAGGTCTGTGCTACTGACGAAAGGCTTTATCGTGTGTTACTGATGTGTGAGTGAATGAATGTGAGGTAAAGTGTGTTGATGGACGAACCCGTATTTAGTATGGTGTATGAATATGTGACTTTTTTATAATCATAATTTGGTGGCCTAGTGGTGCAAGAAAATCTAGAGGAAACCTTGCTTATATTCTATTTTTATCTACTTCAATAAGGATGATGATTGGCTGGATGTATTTTTAACCGACTTCAAAAAAAGGAGGTTTACAATTCGTCTTGAACTTTTTTTTTCTTTTTAAGTATGTTACCTCGTCACTCGGAGACGGCTGAACCGATTTGAAAAAATTTTTTTGCGTTTGAATGGGTATAGTTTCTAGTTGGTCCCATTGTTACGAAATCAGGATCTGATGATGGGATCCTGGAGAAATCGAGGGAACTCTTCAAATATTATAGGCACACCTATAGTGTTTTGGGTATTTCTTGTAGTACCTTGAGCAGTTGCTTCCGAAAAGTACCATTTGGGGAAGTTGAACTGATGATGAAGACCACAGATGGCCACTGTAACTCCTCAATAATAAGTATTTCGTGGATTGCGATTCGATTACTTGAGTACGGATGTTAAACACTTTATGCTCGTCACATTCCTCCTCCCGCGCGCACACGTAGCTGACGTGCACTAAGTTCCTCCGTAGTAAATAAAATTACTAAACCGAAGCAAATCTAAGCTAATTTAGTACTTCTATAATGTCATAAAATCAGTAACAGTAACTACTAAGTGAAATGTGTTTGTTATAATCACAATAAATTAACTGAGTAAAGTTAAACAAATACAGCAAGTCATCGTAGTCGCAAGTAAACAACCAGTGAGTCACCAAGCTGCTTCGCTCCAATTCATCGGCTGGCGGTGAGTCAGACAACGCACGACGACCCAAAACGCTACCATATATGGTCACAAACTCCAACACAGCTAGCCCACTGGTGGAATACATCGGTGATTTTCGTCACAATATCGTAAGACATCGTAGCAGGATACGTCTTCCTGCGGACTTTCGAGTGGCGAGTTGTGAGTTCGAATCCGAGCCCGCGCATTTATTTTTGGTTTTTGATTTTTCACTTTTTGTGTGATTGTTTGTACTTTTCTCACAATAAAGGAGCTATTATTGTTAATTTGTTGGACTAAGTCCTACAAAAAGATATAACAATGCCACTTCAACGATCTCCTTTAAAGACACCCACTATCTCTGAGTCAGAAGCTGAATCGAGCACAGGCACTCAAACTCAGACCCTTATGAAAAAACTTACCCTTTCTCCGGCTGTTCCTGAAAACGAACATATAACTACCCGTAAACGTAAACATGTTAATGACTACTCCACCTTTATGAAGGAGATCCATGATATGTTGAAATCTCATACAGCTCAGATGGACAGCAACTTAGAGTCTATACAGATAACAATGAAGGAGATAATTTCACAGAACACTGAAATAAAAGAAAAATTAACCACTATGACTAAACTATATGATGATATTGTCATTAGAACAGAGAAGTTGGAAGCTGAGAGGAGATCAGATTTTAACTACACTTCTGGACACATCTATTGGCCCACCTTGTATTTTCAGTTTCGTTTGGTCCTAGCTAAAATTTTATATTAGGTCGAGCAAAAAGTTTTTATGCAGTTTTGAACCTGGCACATTCACAATTTCATTCAATAGTCTTTTTTTGAATTTCGAACACAGAATTTAAAGAAACAAAAGACAATTTGGAGCCTGTTTGTTGATATCAAACAATCGAATACTAAGAAAACTTGGTTTTATTGGTTTACTTGGATTTAATTCTTGAAAAAGTGATTGATATCTTTGCTTTTGCAACAAACATTACTTATTCTTAACATTAAGGTGAGGTTCTATCAATAATCTATGGATACTTCACCTGGAGTCGCCGCCCAAGCTGTGGCACTTATTCAGGCCGGACACAGCCAAAGAAACGTGAGTGCTCAACTTAATTTAAGTCGATCTGCGGTCCGAAATGTTTATCGGAGGTACCTAGAGACTGGCGGCTTTGTTCGTCGCCAAGGAAGGCCACGATCTCGGGTCACAACTGAAAGGCAGGATCGATTCATCGTGACGACCAGCTTGAGAAATCGTCACCTTACCTCCATTGAGATACAAAACCAACTTCGCGACTTCCACGGAGTATCTGTGAGCGCTCGAACTGTTCGGAGAAGGTTAAAAGAACGCGATATGGTACCACACAAGCCAGCTAATGGGCCCAAACTAAAGCGAGCCCACCGAACAGCGCGCCTTCATTTCGCACGCAGTCATTTAAATTGGACACAGCAAGATTGGAGCCGTGTACTCTTTTCTGATGAGTCTAAAATTGTGTTACATGGCAATGATGGAAGGAAGAAGGTCTACCGGCGTAAGGGAGAGCGTTTCGCACAATGCTGCTTTGAAGAGAGGGTTGCTTATGGCGGTGGCTCATGGACTGTCTGGGGCGGTATATCCGCGAGCGGCAAAACTCAACTTGAGGTTGTTACAGGACCACGGCTGCCAACATTAAATGCTGAAAGATACATTCGTGAGTGCTTAGAACCTCACGTGATACCATACGCGGACTATGTGGGCCCAAATTTCCTTTTTATGCATGATAATGCAAGAGCCCATGCGGCCGGCATCGTCAGGGAATATCTTCGGGATGTGAACATCACAGTTATGGACTGGCCAGCCAGAAGCCCAGACATGAACCCCATTGAGCACATGTGGGACGAGCTAAAAAGGCGTGTTAGGGCTCGTCAGCCAGTTGCCCAGACGATGCAGGAGTTGAAAACTGCCATAGAAGAGGAATGGGAGATGATCCCTCAAAATTTCATAGAGCGGTTGATAAACTCTATGCCTAATCGTATGAGAGCTGTGGTAGATGCCCATGGAGGCAACACGCGTTATTAAATTAAACCTTTATTTGATAAAACATGTTTTTTATTCAAAAATTAATTGCCTTTAACAAGGCGCATATCCGACTTGTTAGGCGTAGGTCCATGTCGTATGGTATTCTGAATTCAAATTTAAAACTATACGATCGAAAAAGGTGGTAAAATGTATCAGGTTTAAAACTGCATCAACAGTTTTTGTTCAATCTAGCAATCATATTTCGGTAGGGGCCATCGAAACCTAAACTCTAAGGTGGGCCAATAGATGTGTCCAGAAGTGTATATTATTCAGCTAGAAGATCGAATCGACAACTTGGAAAGGATGTCATGCCTGTCGAAAATGGAAATAAGAAATATTCCGAAACCGCCGGGAGAGTCTAAGGAGTACCTGCACAAAATTGTCACAGAA
This sequence comes from Tholera decimalis, assembly GCA_943138885.2. NCBI lineage: Eukaryota > Metazoa > Arthropoda > Insecta > Lepidoptera > Noctuidae > Tholera > Tholera decimalis. The sequence goes on along the minus strand of OW964553.2, from coordinate 38,112,641 downwards.
ACGGCCACGGTTCTCGGTGTATCCATCCAACGGCATGAAATTAAGGATTTGTTCCGGCTAAACAGGAGGGAGGGCGTATCACCAATAATAGTGGATTTTACGAACATGCATATTAAAGGCGATTTTATTAAAAATGCACGGGTCTTTAATAAGACTAATAAAGAAGATAAGTTAAACACGTCACATATAAAATTAGAGGGCCCTCCTAAGCCTATATTCCTGTCAGAGTGCCTAACACCAAAAGCTCCCTTCTACCTTCTTCTACCTTGCTAGAAAATTCGCCAAAGAGAATAACTATATGTTTTGCTGGACTTCTCTCGGTAAAGTATTCCTAAGAAAGAGTGAGGGAGAAAAGCAAATCCCTATTAAAAACGAAGCAGACATAAATCTCCTACATCAAACTAAATGACTAGCTGAGTATTTATACACCTATTATCCTGCAAACCCGTATTACTATCATAAGTTTTTTATTCTTACATTTTGCATGCTATGTATTCAATTAAAATTATCTGATATGCTCACACTGTTAGTAATTAAGTATTTCTGTCATTGTTCTTTCCACTGTTCAACTACTTACATTCACCACACATCGAAACATAACACTCACACATTATTCTTACTAAAACACAAAACACTCTCGTGCATTTCATTGTGTGCCTTTAATGCAGCATATTCTGCAGCTTTTGATGTTCCGACGATTTGTCTCTGTTATACCATTGCTTCCAGTTTTGTTTCGGTTTCTACTTACAAAGAATATGGTTGATATACAAGATATCGCAAATGACATTGACCATGTAGTCAGTGTCGGCGATGCTATAGCTATTGACATTCCGGAACACTGCAAGGCTGCTTTTAAATCAGGTGCGTTTTCAGTCTTAAATCAAAATATCAGAAGTCTAAATCGTAATTATGACGGGCTTGCTGTTCTCCTCGAGAGACTAGACATCAATTACGATCTTATTATGCTTACAGAATCATGGCTATCCGAAAATTCGATCATACCTGAAATGATAAATTACACAACTCATAGTACTAAATCCCACCTTAATCAAAATGATGGTATCGTATTATACCTGAAAGATAGCATACACGCGAATGTCTATGAACCAAATTATTGTGAAGAAGTAAATTGCCTTGTGACAACAATCAACAACGATTTAGCTGTTGTATCAATGTACAGACTTCCAGCATTCAAAAACCTAGATCCCTTTTTAAAGTCTTTAGATAAAATCTTGTCCAGTATTAAACAATATAAAAACATAGTTTTAATGGGCGATTTAAATATTAATATTAAACTTGAACAGCTGAAGCCTAAACTTACAGAATACTTAAATCTGCTAGCGTCCCACGGCCTTCTTACCACCCACACTCTACCGACTAGAGAATCAAACTGTCTTGACCACTGCTTCGTCAAAACAAAACTAAAACCGTTGACTATAGTTTGTAATTCAACCCTAACTGACCACTCGAGTGTTATGATATCGCTACCTCTAAAAATGAAAAATAGACCAAAGAAAAACCCCTTCCATAGAAAAACCGACTACGATGCTGCTATTAGAGACCTAAAACAGATTGATTGGGAAGAAAGATTTCACAATGATGACCCAAACGCAATGATGAACATCTTCTTGAAAACCATCACAGACATCCTTTCAAATCACACACACATCGTCAAACAGTCTAGGCGACAAATAATCGTTAAGCCCTGGATTACACCAGGTCTATGTAGATGTATGAGGAATCGCGATCAACTTCACCAAAAACTAAGAAAGGACCCAGAAAGCCCAACCCTTACCATAACTTACAAGCGCTACCGAAACACATGTAATAATCTACTAAAAAACCTTAAAAACAATTATTTTAAATTAGAATTAGCTAAGTCTAGTAACAATATAAAAAAACAATGGGGATTGGTAAAAGAAATGGCTAATTTAAACAGCTATCCAAAAATGCCATCAGATCTTTTTTCCACCTATTCAACACATCAGGACGCGTTAAATAACATAAATAGCTACTTTGTCAATGTCGGTAGTAATTTGGCAAACACCATCCTGTCCAGGACCCTCACAAATGAGACAGATCTGATCAGGCTGTGTAGACCAAAACCGAATAGCGGAACCCTAAACTCTTTCATGCTTCTCCCAACAGACCAACTTGAAATTAAAGAAATAATTGCTAACATAAAAGCAAAGAATTCCTCGGGATGGGACGGTGTATCTACGTTTTTTATTAAAAGAGCAGTGGATTTCCTTATTGCACCACTAGCACACGTATGTAATGCTTGTTTTTCAAAAGGAGTCTTTCCAGATGCCCTTAAAAAGTCTGTCACCATTCCTATATATAAAGCAGGAGACAAAACTGTAGTGTCGAATTATAGACCGATCTCTTTGCTACCTAGTTTTTCAATAATTCTAGAGAAACTAATAAATAAGAGGCTAAAACACTACCTAGAAACTCATAATCTTATCTCGGGTAATCAGTTCGGGTTCAGGGAAAAAATATCAACCGCTGACGCTCTTCACAAACTAACTTCGTATGTAGTTGAAAACATGGATAGGGGACAGAAGTCTCTAGGCATATTCCTAGACCTAGCAAAGGCCTTCGACACCGTCTCTATACCCATCCTCCTGAACAAACTCGATACCTTAGGAATTCGAGGAATACCTCTCCAACTTTTCCAAGATTACTTGACAAACCGGAAACAGGTTATAAAAATTGATAACAGTATAAGCCATGAGGAAAATGTCACATTCGGAGTGCCTCAAGGCAGTGTATTGGGTCCTACGCTGTTTTTAATATATATTAATGACCTCTGCAATTTGCTTTTAGAAAATGGTCAAATAGTAACATTTGCGGATGACACAGTATTATTATTCAGCTCTAAATCGTGGAAAGATGTAACCGAAGCAGCAAATAAAGGTTTTGCTCTAGTAACCTCATGGCTGGACAATCATCTGTTGACACTTAATCTTGACAAAACGAAATATATTACATTCACAATTAACAGTAGAACTCAACCGTCTCCTAACGCAATAACCATACAAACTCACCATTGCAACATTCAGAGTACTTGTCATAGTAACCCAATCACCAGAACCAATTCCATAAGATATCTAGGTGTAATAGGAGACCAAAACTTAAACTGGAAAGAACACGTCATTAAGGTAAATAATCGCGCAAGAAAGCTAATTTATATTTTTAAAACTATTAGAAATGCATGTGACATTAACTTACTGATAAAAATCTATTTAGCACTATGCCAATCCATACTGGTATACGGCCTGAATGTGTGGGGAGGAACCTCAAAAACAACCATGTTGTCTGTCGAAAGAGCCCAACGCATAGTACTTAAAGTAATTTCTCGCAAAAAGTACACTTATCCGACACACCTACTTTACTCAGAACTAGGAGTCCTTACGGTGAGAAAATTATTCATTAAGCAACAGATCATGGCACAGCATAAAATAAAACCGCACTTTGCTAAAAGGCGGCGACTAGATATTGTTTATAACGTACCCAAATTTAGAACATCTTTTGCACACAAATTTCACAATTATCTCGGTCCTAGCCTTTACAACAAAATAAGCAAAGATGTAAAATTGAAGAATCTTGATAGCCAAACATGCAAAAAAGCTATTGAAAAATATTTGAAAGCACTAGACTACAACAGCACTGAAAAACTACTTTAGAACGATGTTATAATCAAGGCACATAAATAAATAAATAATAAAGCACTCTTAACTGTACACATACAGAAATACACACATACATAAAAACATATACACATATACATACACCCACACACAGACAATTACAATCGTTTGTAACTTAATTAATATAATTACCTATACAGTACGTAATCAAACTGATGCTATGTGACTTAACTGGAACCTTGTGGGAATCTGTTGTTCAAGGGTTGAGGATGACTATCCCCTCGTGATACAGTTTTATACTAGTACGAGTGGATAGGGCGAATCAGTCTAAAGACAGCCCAATCATAACCATATTTACATTGTACCTTTATACTCAACGATCTGTTTATTTTTGTGTTTATTATTAAGTTACTCTGTATGGTTGTCTAAATTTGTGTGAATAAATAAATAGATAAATAAATAAATAAATAAATACATATGGTGATGTAGAGCTGATGGTCAAGTACCAGGAGAACTCCTCAAAAATTAACGGCTATGCATCGGGAAAATCAAAATTTTGTAAAAAGTGATAAGTTGTCGACATTATGGCTTTTGTAACTAGATAAATTACAAACCGACCCACTAAAAAGCGTGAAAAAAAAATTTTTTGCAAAAAATGGAACCGACTTCCATATCAAACCACTACAAAGGCAAAAATTTTTAGCAAAAAATAGAACCGACTTCCACATCAAAACACTACAAAGGCAAAAATAACTTTAATTTCGGAAGGCGGTGTCAAAAACGAAAATATATACAAAACTAAAGACACCGCCTTCCGAAATTAAAGTTATTTTTGCCTTTGTAGTGTTTTGATATGGAAGTCGGTTCTATTTTTTGCTAAAAATTTTTGCCTTTGTAGTGGTTTGATATGGAAGTCGGTTCCATTTTTTGCAAAAAAAAATTTTTAACTGGTGTTTGTTAGTCTTGCGTAAATTAGAGAACGGCTAAAACGAATATTTTTGAAATATTTGTGAAAGTCCAAGGAAAGATTAAAAGGTGAGAAAAAAGGGAAAAAATGCTGTACGAATTCGCGATATAAATACTGTTACGAGCTGGGGTTCGGGATAGAAATAATTAACGCCAATTAAACTAAAATTAACACTTTAATTAATTAAACACAAAATAAAAATTAAACACAATTATTCGCACCACAACATTTGTCACTTAACACTTAAATCGCACTGAAATTCACTTGTAAAGCTTCGATTATATCGCGTATTCGCCTCGTAATAAGGCTGACTTTCTGCGTCCCTTTGCGATCTATTTATACTCCGGTCTATGAGCTCTAGAACATTCTTGTAAAATCGACTCACTGTTTATACTGCCAAGAATATTCCAGAAGCTACTTGAGATACACAGTACTCTACTCACCGCTAGATGGCGTTAGTGTCTCGACACGATATACTCAGTACTACTACTCGCCGCTAGATGGCGTTAGTGTCTCGAACATTCTAGACTTCTGTCGAAGTTTCTCAACGTACTTCACTAAGCGACTGGCGTAACAATACTAGTTGTTGCCTAATTGTCGAAATCCGACCATAACTCATTACAAATGTTTATACGTTATAAAAATGTACCTAAGCTTTCTGGACTCCTTCTCCATATAAACTTTAACTGCAGCGAATTTCATCCTCACTGTCACAAGTTCAACACCTTAGCCATAAACTATTGACGCTTGATAATTGTGCCTATTGGGGGTCTTTTTATTACAAAAAAAACAACTGTTACTAAAATGTAACATAAAATACACAATGCTGAAGTCAATATTCCCGTATTTGGCATGTGTTTTTCTGGTTAAGAAAATCATAAAATGATTCCTCCCGCAGTGGGTGGAGCTGAAGGGAGTGTCAGACTTGTACTGACTAAAACCCACCCTGTTCCTTCAGTTACCCTTGCTTGCCGGTGCCGCGGTATCTCGTTAGATCATTCCCGCAACCCCGGTAGACATTGGCGATATCAATGGTGACTGCTCTTTGAAGTGCACTTGGAACACGATGCTTAAGCTAGAGTGATAATATATATAAACATAAAATATACAATGCTGAAGTCGATATTCCAGTATTTGGGGATGGATTGAAATATAAGAAACAAAGTTTAAAGGCTAAAATAACTTTAATTTCGGTAGTCGGTGCCAAAATTGAAATCACAAAACTAAAGACACTGACTACCGAAATTAAAGTTATTTTTCACTTAGCAGCGTTTTTTGGAAGTCGGTTTAATTTTTGTTAAAAAGTTTTTATTTTTCTCGTTTTAGTTGGTCGGTGTGTAATTTACCTAGTTACAAAAGCGTCAACTACTTATAACCTTTTACAAAATATTGCTTTACCCGTTGCTGGGCCGTTAATTGTTAAACTAGGAGTTCTCATGGTACTTCATCAGCTTCACTGCACCATATGCATTGTGACGAGCATATTGTGTTTCAAGTAATCGAAGTGGAACCCATGAAATGCTTATTATTACTACATAATAAGTGTAATTTAAAGGGTATATACATACCGAGTGCACGGCTTCTTTGGATGATAACAAATGATATAGCAAGGGTTTCGTAATCCTATGTCTACATGTGTGGAACTTATTAGAAATTTCAATACCAGAGAACGAATTTTTCAAATTAAGAAGAACGAAGAGAATTATCGTTTTATTGGCAACTGACGTGGAAAGTGATGACCCTCATAGTGCTGTGACACGTTTGTCATTTTGGTATTCAAGAAACATATGAAACCGATAATTTGGGGTCAATTCTGTGAGTCACTTATTTTGGGCTGAAACTTTGCATAAAGACTCCATACCAGATATTGTCTTCAGTCCCTTTGGATAGATATGGGATTTCCGTTACACGTTGTATATTGAGTAGTTCCGGTGGCCATCTGTGGTCTTCGTCATCAGGTCCAATTCACCAAATAGTACTTTTCGAATACAACTACACAAGTTACTATAAAAAATACTCAAATCACTATAGGTGTGCCTATAATATTTGAAGAGTTGCCTCGATTTCTCCAGGATCCTATCATCAGATCCTGACGGTGACAATGGGACCACAAGTATACCCTTTCAAACAAAAAAAGAATTTTCCAAATCGATTCAGCCATCTTTGAGTAATCGGTGATCATACATACAAAAAAAATATACGCGTCGACTTGAGAACCTCCTTCGTTTTGTTTTCGTCGGTTAAAAATATTATGAAACTTAAATCTTTTTACACTAAGCTAGGCTTTCAGCCATAAAGATAAACTGTATGATCGGAAACTGAAGCCTCTACAGAATACTACCCAAAAGATGGCATATTGATGGGCTGAAAAAGAAAAAATACATGTGCTTCACATAATCCGAAATAATCAACGCCTTTTGTATATTATATTATTCAAGATTTTATTTACATTAAATCTCTCTTCTCTCTTAAAAATCTTTGTTTCACTTATCGCCAGTAGGCGAAGATTTTTCTGTGAATTTATTGACTATATTCTTTTTCCGTCCATTAACTCACCAACTCAATCTGGCCAATATTTATACAAACCTTATTTTTATATACTTCTTAGTAGTAAAGTTTGTGCCTGCCGGGGTCGTGGGACTTATCTCATTACCGTGACCCCGGAATGTAAAGGGCTATTGAAGGAATACCGTGGAATTTAGTCAGTACAAGTCTGACAGTCCCTCCGGCCCTGCCCGGGGTGGGAGGACTCACCTGATGATTTTACCACGAAAAAAAAAAAATAGTAGTAAAGTTTGTGAGGATGTTTGTTGCTCTGTCACGCAAAAACGAACTGATTGATATTTGGTGAAATAACACATAGGCTAATATTTATGTCGGAATTCCCATGGGATATGGATTAATAATCCCACGCGAACGAAGTCGCGGGCAGAAACTAACAGTTACATGTTGTAGTGGTATAGTAAACGACAGTAATGTCACTGTTCAGGACTACAATAAAGCCAGTGCAACGATACTGGTGTGTCCGAAACTGTCCACGGTTCGTGGAGCTTAACGTTGCTCTTCAAACAATGGCCCTAGGCCTTATCAATAACTAAGTTAGTAACACTTACCTGAGCTGCAGACGCCAAACTTCGACCTTCCTGGGCCACGTCCAAAGTGTGTGTGTATAAGTATGAGTAAGTGAAAAGTGTGATGTGAGTCAAGTGTTCTGGACGTTCACCAGGCGCCTCTTCGCGGGTCTTCAGATGGCGCGGTCCAGATAGCATCACAGCACAAACTCGCACCAGATTGAAGCTATTTATCACTATTTTCAGCAGAGTCCGCGTGTCAGCCGGCTGACGACAATACGGCGATATGTTCCGAAAAATATCCCAGGTTTCCACTCAATTCGGGATTCTAGTGTTCAATTAATCACTGGTCGGGACCAATTATCCTTTAGCCGCGTCGATTCCACAGGATTTTTAGTTTCAATCAATGAATCGATCTCAACAAGCAGGCAGTTAGTTTTACAAGGGAGCGCAAACGTCAAAGTGAAAAAAGTTATAGACAATAGAATAATGTTGCCAACCAAAAGGTACGTTCGGTTTCACGTTGGACTAAACAGTCACCATTGTTCACAGATTAACAATTCAATTCGAGTCATAACATTTATTTCTGACTTTTTCAGTCCATAAAGTGTTAGTATGAATTACATTGAAGGAGCTTAAAACTATGTTAGTAAATTATAAATAAAATAAATAAAATAAAATGCATTTAATTCAAGTAACTTAACTCATATTATAAGATTAACAACACACACACCAAATATTATTTTCAAAGAATAAATTAAAATGAAAATGACAATTACAAAAAAAAGAAAAGAACTTAAATACACACACGTAACAAGAGAAACAAAAAACAATGTAAAAAACCGAGGGTCAGCCTACATTAATTGCCTCCATATAATATTAGCATTTAATCGAAAATTAAATTTAAAAAAAGAATACAGATAAATCTAAATATATAGAATATGTAACTTACATTTCTATTAATACAAACCCACACTACACACATTAGAGAAAAAAATATGCATCCAGTCATTAATTAAAAAACAAAAATATAATAATTAAATGTACAAGATTTTTAAGATTCCTAATTACATTATACCTCTACGACTTCTAATCTAAAAATTCAAGTACACTATAAAAATATTTGTCAATTAGTAAATTCGTCTTAAAATTGAACGTTTCAATTTTTAAAATGGTAGTGCTTTTATGGTACTTAGCACTATATTGTATTATTTGATGCACATAATGTAACTATAATACTTAAAATACAAACTAGACTAAAGCATCAAAAATGTTAGTTTTGCATAATGTTTTTAATAAATATAAATACATGTAACTATTATTTCATTTGACCGTACCTTAGTTTTGTTTATGGTCAATGCAACTTCTGAAATAGTTCCCTATGCTTGTAAACAAATATACACGATTCCAAAATATAGATGGGTGATAAAGTCAGAATCCTAGATTTTCTAAAGCAACAAAACTCTATTTGCTTCAACCCGAAAGCAGCGACCCCAAGAATGACACCATACCGTAGAAAGGACGAAATATAGCCGTGATACGCAGTATCTGCTGCGCATTTGGATATATTTACAGCTTGGAGGATGGGATTATCTAATCTATTGCAAAACTGGTGTTAGGTTTTCCGGTTTCTCCACTACAATTGTCAAAGATTTACAGATAACAGTCGGGACCCAGCGCTTGACAAAATTTTCGACACATCGAGAAATCTTCGTACAAAATTGATGGTCAGTGATCACACTGATCACCCATGCACAAATCGACCTTGGCAGGCTTAATCATGAAGATACATTTTTATTTCACGACATATTTGTACAGAAACTAAGACATGTATATTTTTAATTGGTTAAATTTTGCATGCCAATACTTGGGCAGAATGTACACGGATCATTAAATTGTATTTGTAAAAAGTGTTTTGTTAAATACCTACCTACATCCCAAGCGAATAAAAGTTTTGATTTTATAATTGTTTTGCAAATCCGCGCCATTGCGATTTAAGTAGAAATAAAAGCTTTTTATTTCTTGATCCGTTTGTCTTAACAGAGCAAGAAATAAACAAGCTTAACTCAGTAAATCTCTTGGTTGAGTAATTTAAATGTTTAATCTCTCACTTTCAGATAAAGCTAACCCCGGGGTTCAAACTCTTAAATCCGCACCAATGGCTAGAAATCATGATAAATAGAAACCTCTGAATACTTTATTCTTTTTTAAATTTTAGGCATTCTGCAGACAGGCGCATTGTGACTATTGGCGACGGCGACCTCGAACGCACGGCCCTTGTTCAGACCATGGTGTGGGCAAGGGGAACGGGATACAATCGCTTGTTTCTGCAAGGAGGCATGCTATCAAAGGAGGAGGCTGAATGCATGAGAGAGAGACAACTTACTGTCTTCCTGATACACCAGCCGCCGCAGATGATCGCAAGCCGATTTCCGGTCATTGAAAACGTGGGCTTAGGTACGGCGAACAGGGATAGCTCATCGTCCGGTAAAGACCAAGCTAGGGTCGTGGTCCATACGCGCCATAAAGAGCAGTAAACTCTAGTGACGGGGTAAGATAGGGGCAGAACCTATGGGCAACTGAAGAAACAAAAGCCTTACGCTCAACCCAGAGAACGCGAGTAGTCATTTAAAGATTTTTACAGCGAAAAAAAGGTGCATTGTGGTAACTCTACGACAACACATAACATGCTTCTAACTGTAGAGATACTCTCAAAGGGTTTTTTTTTTTTAATCTTGTACCGATGATGCTCTGCGTTGTTGTTGCATATGAAACCAGCTTACAGGGCCATTTCTCAACGAATAAACTTTTTCGGCCAAAGAATCAACACTGACATACCTACATCGTATCTACTGAAAGCACCTGTTCACAAACTGGACACATGGATGAGTACTGAATCGGGTGGCCAATTCTTGCACTGAGAAATGTCTCACAAAATCTGATTGAGCAAAATTTCGTCAAATGTTGCTGGGGAAAATGTGCGATATCCGTTTGTTAGCACACTGGAACCAACCGTTGGAAAATCTTATATTCTGAAACATATTTAATCAGAACATAAACATTTCCAATTGTGTGAAAATGTCAGGGTTTTAAGGTCATTGGATGTTTGTCCGGAACTTGGGTGCGGCCCACGTCCATTAACGGACTTTAAGTTACACTAAATGAGTGTCAAATTGTGACGATATTACAAGAATTTGAATAGCAACCTACATCTGGTACATTCAAGGAACATTATACATATCAAAATTTCAAATAAATTGATTAGTATTTTTAATTATTATTTTTTTGTATCAGAGTCCTCCAAAAAGCTTTTGTATAATAGATTCAGATTCAGATTCATTTATTTTTGTAAAACATAGGTACATTAAGTATAAGTTGTTATTTAGTAATACATTGAGAGCGCTATGCTTTGCCTCTAGGGCGTTTTTTGTTTATGTGTAAATGTGTCTCCATATGGACTTTGGTCTGAAAATAAAGTATTTTATTTTATTATTATTAAAAGTAGTCTTGCATGCATGTCATATCATTAAATCAAAAAATTTCATATATATGAATGACAATAAACAAGTAAATACATTAAATCATCGCATTTAGAATTATTAATTACACAACAACAAAATTTTATAACTAAGTAGGTACATTAAATTAAGTATAGCATTTTCATGCTAAAAAAATAAAAATGTCCGCAGATATTACCATATTACCTATTACAAAATCAAAATTGTCAAGGACTTACCTACTTATTAACAATATACAATATAGATTGTCATAAACATGTAGATACAAAAGTACTTTTTTGTTTCAGTTTAATTAGGAGTAGATTAGAATACTTTAGCGTGGTTTGGCAATCACATGCGGTACATAACTTGCGAATTTAGCGTGTTTAATACTAATAATTTTCTTAGATATAGTTAATTTTATTATGTTACTAGCTTCCGCCCGCGACTTTGTCCGCGTGGAAAAAAATCCCCCGATTTTGAAACATTCTTCATTAGTGCTCCCCTCCTAGTGGTCTTAGCGTGATGATATATAGCCTATAGCCTTCCTCGATAAATGGGCTATCTAACACTGAAAGAATTTTTCAAATCAGAACCGTAGTTCCTGAGATTAGCGCGTTCAAGCAAACAAACAAACAAACAAACAAACAAACTCTTCAGCTTTATAATATTAGTATAGATTAGACAAATATTAAGCTTATATTGCTGAAATTACATTAATGTAAAATATAAAATAGTTCTAGCGATTTAATCTTTGTCTTTAATTCAAGAATGAATTGGTTAATTCTAGGTAAGCGTGATTCATCTTCGACACTTCGATCATTTACCATCAGATGAGATGGTGGTGAGATGGTGGTCAAACGCGAGCCTATTATCATTAAAAACATATCTCTAGAACTATTTTATAGGATTAATGATTCCATGGCAAAGTTTAAATCAATTATCATAAAATCCTTGCCGATCCATATCCATCCATAACCTTGTAGTTTTTTCATTTTGATATTAATCATAATCTTAGAAATTAGCTATATCAAAGAAAATTATGAATAAGAATGATGTTATAAGACAATACTTAATATTTGTCTTATGTCGTGTGTCTATTATTACTGAAATTAGATTATTTTGCACATGTGGTGTTTGTGGTTGTTCTTAGAGATATATAGTTTTTAAGTATATTATCAGTGTAAGCAGTCGTTGTTCAACTAAACAAATGTCTATATATTAAAAAGCTTCAAAGAAAGATTATGCAACTATAGGCAAATATTTTAATATTTCTTACATGAATTATATCTTAAGACTTTTATTGTAAATGTATTTTAGCACTATGTTTTAAACAAACATTTAATATAGGTATAAGAAAAACCTGCTTGGTAGTCATGATCAGAACATTTATTTATTAAACATTGAAATTATGAATCATGGATAACGGTGTGGGTGCACATTTATTTGTTGTGATGATGATGAGGTTGTTGTTATGATTTTATAGTTTGCAATAAATATGTTACTGTTGATTATACCCTAATAAATAAATTATAGAAGGAAGGAAGAAGGTCACGCTTGTAAAGACCGGAACCCTTCCTGAGGAAAAGTCAGAGACTAAAGGGGTCTCGCCTGAGCCTCGCTGTGCACGGTGGCACGAACCTACATTATTACAATTCTGTACTATTATCATATATTATACTGTACTATTTTCAAAACCAAGTAATAAGGCAAATAAGCGGATCACAATAGCGTGACGAGTGACAAGAGAGTATGGAAAGAGAAAGATAGTAATCTATCCCATAAATCTGGGTAAAATTTTTGTGTATTTATAAAACATTATAAATTTACATACCCATGAAACTAGTTTTCAGTATTAAAAAAAAAAAACTTTTTTTACCTTTAGTCAGTCAAGTCAAGTCAGTGATTTATTGCAAACACCGCAAGTTTATAAGAAATCTCGCTTGATTTGAAAACCCCATGTATTGCGAACAGATCTTATAAATTAATCCTACACAAATGCGTTCATTTACAATATACCTATGTTATATTTACATTGCATTAATAAATAATTTCAAAAGGCTTTTGTTGCCATAACATAACCAGTTTCCTAATAAATCCAGTTTGCTTCGAAGCCGTTGTAAAAGCGAAATATTATGTTTACACTACGTCTTCGAGATAACGAAACTCGTCGCAGTAACAAGATATGTCTGGCGGAATTTAATTTTGTCCCGCCTCATGGCATCTGCCATTATTGTGCCAATTACATGGCAACAGTTTGGGACGTGGTGCAATATACCATGGATATATTTGCTTGAGAAAAGAGCTCGAAAATTTAATAAGAAGCTGACGGAGGGACAACGCAAGACGAGATGACCATATTGCCTTTGGGAATTGGGTAGGCCTTGAGTGATACGACATGTCTCAACTCTTTTATGCTGTCTCATCGTCAAATAAAGGTGAACTCTGCTGTGGCTACTGCCAATCATTTTACAAAATTGCATTAGACATCGTGTCTTACTAATATTATAAATACTAAAGTATGTGACGATGGATGTATTATAGATGTTTGGATGTTTCATACTCTTTCACGCAAAAACTACTCAAAGGAATGTTTGGTAAGTAAGATAGTTGACATACTGGAATTACACAAACGGTTTTTTTATCTTGGAATTCCCACGGAATCGGGATTTACGCGGGAAAGACTTCCAACGCGAACGAAGTCGTGGGCAGAAGCTAGTAGATAGATAGATAGAATACTCTTTATTTTACACCAATAATTTAAACACACAATTTACAATACTGTAAAATATGGTTACAATGGCGGTCTTATCGTTGATAGCGATATCTTCCAAACAACCTTTGGATGGACTTTAAGAACATAAAACAAAGAGGGGAGGGGAAAGTCAGTGTACTAGTATTTAATATTTAGTATTATATTTTTATTCTGTTTAGCTAATTTGTTATTATTTATTTTGAGGTATTCCTCGAAGCGCTACCATTTTGAAGCGCACCTAATGAAGCGCTCCTTTTTTATTCCTCGGAGCGCTCCTTTTAGTAGCGCTCCCGATACCATGTTATCGGGAGCGCTTCATTAGGTGCGCTTCAAAATGGTAGCGCTTCGAGGAATATCTCTTTATTTTGAGGTCGGCCTCAAGTCTAACTGCATGCGGCTGTGTAGTGTTTTACATAAAGCGACTGCCTGTTTTCCGCAACCCAGTAACTGACTAACACAATACCCCTTGGCAAGAATTGTGTCAGATATTGTGGCTTTTAACTCCCCGTAACGACTGTCAGAGATGTACAAATAGCAGCCCTGACCAACGGCTCAACGTGCTTTCCGAGGCACGGAATAATCTCAGTATGTTAAGCCGGCCAATAAACTGTCAACGACTGTCAGAGATGTACAAATGGCAGCCCTGACCAACGGCTCAACGTGCTTTCCGAGGCACGGAATAATCTCAGTATGTTAAGCCGGCCGATAAACTGTCAACGACTGTCAGAGATGTACAAATGGCAGCCCTGACCAACGGCTCAACGTGCTTTCCGAGGCACGGAATAATCTCAGTATGTTAAGCCGGCCGATAAACTGTCAACGACTGTCAGAGATGTACAAATGGCAGCCCTGACCAACGGCTCAACGTGCTTTCCGAGGCACGGAATAATCTCAGTATGTTAAGCCGGCCGATAAACTGTCAACGACTGTCAGAGATGTACAAATGGCAGCCCTGACCAACGGCTCAACGTGCTTTCCGAGGCACGGAATAATCTCAGTATGTTAAGCCGGCCGATATACCGACCGATCGATGGTCACCCATCCATGTATTGACCTCGACAAGCATCGCTTAACCTTCGTGTTTGACCCGTGCAGCTGTTATTACTTAGCCACGAGTTGTCTTAGAAATATTAATCAAAATCTTTGTAGACACGTAAAATAAAATGTTAAACAAAAACGAATTAGTCAAAATCTTTATTAAAATCCAGTGACTGTGTGTCAATCCAATTCGAATTTAGTTTAAAAGTTAAAATACAATTCTAACGCTCAACAAAAAATGATTGACATAACAATAAATTGAAAATCCAATAAAGTAGAAATTTTGCAGCATAAAACTCGATTTTCTTTTATCAATTTTACGGAATAATATTGAATTAGAGCCATGCTAGTGCCGGCGCACAGTACTGGCTTATCTAATCGACTGAACGCAGTATTCTATTTACTTGCACATATTGTTATGCATTCCCATCGTGTTAAAGAAGAACATGTCATTGAGCTTTTTAGTATTTATTTTATTAAGTATTTACTTCACCCACGACTTAGTCTACGTGGATTTCAAAATAACTTATAACCAGAGGTCGGAATCAGGTAGAGTTATTTATGTACTTTCATCGAAATGTTGATATGAATATGGATCTTCCCGGGATTTCTAATAGACAATCCTGTGTGACCAACAATATTACAAATTAAGTTAGGCGGGGAGTGATCCGCCTTTCCGCTATTGTTTTTTTTTTGTTCTCACAAGCTGTGTTGTGCGAACTACAAATGTGGCAACATTGTACGCATGCGCATTGGAATTTTGCAATTTCAATTGATGTATATCCGATGTCGTTGATGTAAATTTGGCAATGTCGCGCGTGCAGTGGTTTAAATTGTGTAAAAGTAAATAACTTTTTATTTAATAAATCACGGGATTTTTCTGCACTTCAAAATTAATACCGGGATTTGGGGCATATCCCCTTTATTCTTTCGTTGTATGAAATCAGTGTAAGTACATTAATAACTCTACCTAATTCCGACCTCTGCTTAAAACGTATAGCGCTTACAAGTAATGAACCTTACTACCAATGAAAACATTTTTTGAATTGGATCATTTCTGGAGACCTCCTACATACAAACATAAAAACAAATTTACCTCTTTATGATATTAGTATACAACGTGTAATTTAAAGGGTATATACATACCGAGTGCACAGCTTCTTTGAATGATAACAAACGATATGGCAAGGGTTTTGTAATCCTATGTCTACATGTGCGGAGCTTATTAGAAATTTCAATACATTGATACCAGAGGCCGAATTTTTCAAATTAAGAAGAACGAAGAGAATTATCGTTTTATTGGCAAGTGACGTGGAAAGTAATGACCCTCATAGTGCTGTGACACGTTTGTTATTACTGGTATTCGAGAAACATATGAAACCAATAATTTGGTGTCAATTCTGTGAGTCACTTATTTTGAGCTGAAACTTAGCATGCTGAGCTGAGACTCCATACCAGATGTTGTCTTCAGTCCTTTTGGATAGATATGGGGTTTCCGTTACACGTTGTATAAATGAGCCCGCTATTAACCTCGCTCACACCTGATGATAAGCGATTTATGAGGTCTACGATGGAAAAAGCGAGTCCAGGAGATGCCTGTTCTTGCTTTAAAGGCTGAGAAGTTGTAAGTCGAGTTCAGACTGTCCAGTCGGGCAAGGCTTGCTCTGACTGAATTATTGACAGGTCCACTCAATTTCGTGTGCAATGTTTATGCCGATGCCTTAATCATACAACTATATAAATATGGTTAGGTTGAAGATGTGTATCACTATTTTTCTTCTTAGAACCATTAATGAAGGAACATCCCGCACAGAACCTTTTCTAACTCCGTGTGATAAAGTTTGTGTGTTTGTTAGTGAATAACATCTCAATAGCTTTTTGCAGGATTATGCTGTAACTCTGGCAGACTATATCCTGGATTACGAACGCTCTACTGAGATAAGATTTCGGCTGAAACCAGACCAATTCACTGGCAAAAGCTAGTGGTTTTCTATTTTTTTTTATTACCAATGAGCCTGCTCTTAATCTTTATCACAGCTGATGGTGAGTGTAAGATGAGGTCTACGATTGAACAAGCGAGCCCAGAAGACGCCTATTTACTCTAAGGTCATAAATGGCAGTTTATAATCATGAAGTGCAGAAAGCAAATATTTTAACATTATCTTTGAAGCTTGAAATTTCTATAAATTATGTTGAATATCGACATCTTGGCGATCGCTATTACTAATAAAACACGAACTAGAATTTCTCAAACTTCATTTTATATAAAAGCTTTCATTATAGAGAAAATAAAAAAATACAAATACACTTCAACAACCGCAAGGTTTTTTATTGAGTTTCCAATCTAATAACGACTGTATTGAATAATTCAAGATTCATTGAATGAAGCCTCATAAAGGTTTCATCAATATTTTCTATTCATTATTTACTCCAGTTATTTGAAAAAATGACTTGTACCTATAAAATCCCGAACGCAATGAACGGCTAACAAGTTCTAAACAAATCACTTTTAAAGCAGTCTCATGCAGTTAGTGGAATCTTTTAGTTAATTTATAGAGTTGATGTGGTGTCATTTTTACCCAACTGCAAAGGAAGGGTTATGTTTTTCGCGCGTATTTTGTATGTATGTACGTTTGTAATATTATTTATTACCTCATATCTCCAGAACCGCTGAACGAATTCACATAATTGAGGTATCGTTAGATTTGTCTTAGCAGCCCAAGTGATCTTAGATAGGTAAAATTTGAAAAAATTAAACATGGCGGCTGTGCGAAGCCATTATACACAGTGAAAAAAAAATGTTTTTTAATACCACAATATGGATATTAAATTAAAGGTCTTATCACAAGGATTTCAAAAAGGTATATCACATTTATCATAAGTGTAATATTAGCAAAAATAATACAAAGAGAAAGTTTAAAAATATGGACTTAGAGCTTTTTCACTTTCTGAATCCAGTGGCGTGCCAATGTGACACAGCCGGGAAAATTAAAAAACTGGTAATTAATATTTTAACTGAAAAGTGAAAAGTTTTTTTTTTTTAATTTGTTGGGTTCGCCTGCTTGTTACTTTTTAAAATAAAAATGTGTTTGTTTCTTGCATTTCAGTTGAGCAGTCGGGTTTTTTGGATTTTTAAATGACTTTTTTTTATTCTAAAACCCTTAGACTTCATTCGCGTGAGAGATTTACAAGCATAATTCCTGAACCTATGCGAATTTCATTATAAAGAGCCTTTATTTACCTCCTCTATTCCCAACAGTGGAAATCCCATTAAAATCAGTTCGGCTGTTCCAACGATTAGCCCAGACTAACAGAAAGCCATACAGACAAAAATTTAAAAACTTTGTATGTGTGTTAGTCTCGTGTAAATAGCGTTACGAGCTGGGGTTCGGGATAGAAATAATTAACGCCAATTACACCAAAATTAACACTTTAATTAAATAAACACAAAATAAAAATTAACACAGTTATTCGCACCACAACACTTGTCACTTAACACTTAAATCGCACTGAAATTCACTTGTAAAGCTTCGATTATGTCGCCTCGTATCTTGAAATAAGACTGACTCTCTGCGTTTTTATATTTTAGGTAGGGCCACTCGTAGATCAGCTCAGTAAGGCTGTGCGTCTACTTAACCGGTCTGTGCTCTCTGCGTTCCTCTGCGATCTATTTATACCCCGGTCTATGAGTTCTAGAACATTCTTGTAAAATCGACTCACCGCCTACACTTCCAAGAATATTCCAGAAGCTACTCGAGATACTCAGTACTGCTACTCGTCGCTAAATGGCGTTAGTGTCTCGACTAGATATACTCAGTGCTGCTACTCGCCGCTAGATGGCGTTAGTGTCTCGAACATTCTAGATTTCTGTCGAAGTTTCTCGACGTACTTCACTAAGCGACTGGCGTAACAATAGCAAGCATTTAAGAAAACATAGTTATTTAATCAAAGTTATTTGATTGAACACACAGACAGACAGTTCAATGACAGTAACTATGTTAGGATCGGCTTCCAGTTGAACCAAATCCAGTTGAGTATTAGTATGGGTTTTACATGGAGCGGCTGGGTAAACGAAACCCCATGGCCGGACCAGCATCAGACATTCTAGCTTCTGACGACCCGTAACGATTGCTAAAGATGTCCATTTGACAGCCATGACCGTATCGTCCGTATCGTAGGTATAACACCGCCAACTTCCAAACCCCATGCTACTACTGAAAAATTTCTCAAAAAACTCAGTAGCATTTTTTGTACAACCCTGGATCACCAGATCAACGAGGCAGTAAATTTGCTTTATATGTATAGAAAATCACTTTAAAATTTAACCCTTAGGTATATGCCTTAAGTTAGAAGTACCCTACCCTACCGCGATGAGGTATTCCTCGAAGCGCTACCATTTTGAAGCGCACCTAATGAAGCGCTCCTTTTTTATTCCTCGGAGCGCAACTTTTAGTAGCGGTCCCGATAGCAATTAATAATATCAAAATTTTATTCCTTGAAGCGCACCCACGTTTATAATAGGGAAGAGCATGAAGTAAACGTAATAAATTATATTTTCAAAAACTCATCAAAATCATCGAAGTTGCTTAACCAAAAGTATGAAATTGACAGAAATTTTGATCCTCTTTGAATACGTTACTCTTTGAATACACATTATAGTGCCGAAAGCAAAAACATATTTTTCTGTCAATTTCATACTTTTGGTTAAGCAACTTCGATGATGATGATGAGTTTAAAAAAATATAATTATTACATTTACTTCATGATCTTTCCTATTTTTAAACGTGGGTGCGCTTCAAGGAATAAAATTTTAATATATTTAATTGCTATCGGGAGCGCTACTAAAAGGTGCGCTCCGAGGAATAAAAAAGGAGCGCTTCATTAGGTGCGCTTCGAAATGGTAGCGCTTTGAGGAATACCTCACCGCGATAGTTATAAATCCAGTTTACAAGTTTTTTTTTTAACTTTTGGGTGTGGGTTAAGTGTCTTCAATTCTTCATTTATCGAGGCTAAGGCTCAGCTAGCAGCAAAGCAGTTGGGAATCCTAGCAAAGGTGAGACGGTACTTCACACCGGAACAGATGCTCAATCTCTATCAAGCCCAGGTTCGGTCGTGTATGGAGTACTGCTCTCGTCTTTGGGATGGATCTGCCAAATACCAACTGGACGCGCTTAAGTCTATCGAGAAAAGGGCCAAGAGACTCATTGGCAACGATTCACTGCTCGAATCAAAGCTCCAGAGCCTTGAAAATCGACGCCGAGTTGCAAGTCTATCAGTTTTCTATCGGTTACATTCCACCCATACGCACAAAACGTTTTGGGAATACTTTCATTGTGCGTACGGCTAAGGAGTGGAATTCCCTGTCGGAGTCTGTGTTTCCTGATCCCTATAACCTGGGAGTCTTTAAGTCAAGAGTGAATAAGTTACTTCTAGGTAAGCGTGCTCCATCTTCGACCACATCATCACTTACCATCATGTGAGATTATGGTCAAACGCGAGCCTATTATCAATAAAAAAAAAAGTTCGTTTCACAATTGCATACTAGCTACGATACAGATAGAAATTGCCAATTCCGTTTTAGTACACACACTACACACATAATATTTTTTATAAATAATATTTTTTACAAGCGTCACAACACTTCGATCCCATCACAAAACGTTATTATTATATTATATATATTACATAGCGTTACCCCGCCGCCGAGACTATTATTTATTGTTTCTTACACTACTCGTAAATATCTTTGTAGGGGTTTTTTTATTTTATTTTAAATTTAATATTTTTATGGTAATGGTGTAATGGGTGGGGTTCAAACCCGTGACCTCACGATCACAAGCCCGACACTTTAGCCATTAGGCTATTGACGCTTACACCTTTACCTAAATACCTTTCACCATTGTGGGAGCAGTAATGATTTATTTATTTACTTGGGATTTCCAACAGGCCGAACTATGAAACATGCTACTACATTAATGTCATCCAAAAAATCTTGATAATTGCTGGCCTAATGACATGCAGTCACAATTTACGTGATAGCAGCAATTGTTCTTAGAACTTGTGCGCCTGAACTGTCTCCGATCTTGACACGCCTGTTTCGCCTCTCGCTAGAGACTGGAAAGGTACCGAAAGCATGGAAGCTGGCTAACGTGCAGCCTGTGCCCAAAAAGGGCAGTCGTGTCAACTACAGGCCTCCTGGCATACCTATAAGCCAACGACATCCTCAGTGACCGACAATACAGCTTTCGCAAAAACCGGTCAACTTGGGATCTTCTAGCCTATTCCATGCACATCTGGAGTGTGGCCATTGAGAAGCACAGGGAAGCACTTGCTGTTTCCCTTGACATCTCCAAGGCCTTCGATAGGGTCTGGCACGACAGCCTGACTTTTAAGCTTCCTTCTTTCGGGTTACCCACTCAACTTTGAGTTTGAATTAAAGACTTTCTGAGAGATCCGTCCATTCGAGTGGTTATTGATGGCTGCTCGTCTGGCCAATTGGCAATTAATGCCAGGGTCCCTCAGGGTTCGGTTCTCTCAGCAACTTTTTTGTTACTGCACATTAATGATCTGCTTATGCCCGGTACCTTTGGGTATGCAGACGACAGCACAGTTGCTGAGAAATATGTGTCCAGCGCACGTGCCGGTGGGTCACAGATCCAGTCTCTCCGTGAGGACATGGTTGGACGCTTGAACTTGTCCTTGAAGGATCCCTTTATCGAGGCTAAGGCTCAACTAGCATCAAAAAAGTTGGGAATCCTAGCAAAGGTGAGACGGTACTTTACACCGGAACAGATGCTCAATTTCTATCAATCCCAGGTTCGGTCGTGTATGGAGTACTGACAAGATGCTACTGGAAAAGACACAGGCATAAATAATTTTATCCATGCCTGTGTCCACTAGAGCCCAAAGCGTAGAGAACCTGGAGTCCTCAAGGTTGCGGAGACGCCGATAGCAGATGTCGTCGCGGGCGTACATGCATACACCCGCACGTAGTTTGAAGTTGTGCTCCGAGTAAAGTTCTGGATATGAAAGATACGACACGTCTGACGGACTTCTGATCTGCGTCTCCGAAAGGAACAAAAGAGCAGGCTTTTCAGTCTCGAGGTGGTGGTGGACTGCGACGAGATTTGAGTGCAGACCTTGGATATTACTGAGGTGCACTTTGAGTGAAAGGGAGTGCAGCCGCTGTCGAACTTTTCTCTTTTTTTGTTTTCCTTCATAATGTGTGAGAGTGAAGCAGGAAAGGAGAAGGAAGTGAAGTGAGGCTTCACGCTGTTAACCCCCAGACATGCACTGAACGGATGGTATCGATTGGGGGACTAGACTGGAGACTGCGGGGACGCCCGAGCCCCCCCAGAAATGACCATCGGGCCCTCTCATGTGGTCGCTAACCAGCACGATGGTGCATTCTGGGAATTTTCAACAGTTGGCGGGGCAGCCTTTCATGTGTGGCTGGCACACTACTTGGGCCCCCATCTACCTGCGGTCGGCCAGCGGCGCACCGCGCCTCGGATCCGGCTACCCTCCGCGCCTAGTCTCCCGATACGACCGCTCCAGTGCGAGCCTGATTGGTCTTTCAGCAGTGAAGCAGCTACTTCGACCCAACTCCTTGAAAAGCTACACAGGGCATCGTACCGGAACACAGCTATGCCGTTTGGCGGTACGTCTTTGCCTTGTGGGTGGTCACAAGCCTGCGGTTTCAACCTACCACCAGTTTGATGTCACCTGATTAGCACCACCCAGGGGCCACGTGTATTGATTCGCAAAGGGGTACTCGCGTACGGACGCGGGTGACTCGGCCCCCATCATGCCTAACATAACGACAAAAAAACAAATACTTGAAAACCAACAGACTAATTCAAATAATCGGTCAAGGCTCATAACAAATATCTATTACATTAAAAACCTGGTTTCTGTCTGCAGTTTCGCTCGCGTGTAAAGTTCGTCAAGAAAATCAATTATAGCTAGTAGTTCCGGAGATAAGCGTATACAAACAGATAATAATAGTCAGACATCTTTTTAATCATTCTAGTTCTATTTTAACCATGCTTTATATTTATTATATGTAAATATATTCTTTGTACAGACACATTGTTTTATTAAATGTATAACAGAGACTATTGTTGAATAAAATGAGATAATCGCTAAAAGTATCAATATTATCCTATAACCAGATTATAATAAGTACGAGACAGACGTGAATACGGTAGTGCAAATGCTTTCCCAAGTGGGTTTTACAAAAAGTAACGTACGATAAGGCACGACTTCTGCGAGGTACTTTACGCCAACTTAGACCTTTTTGCAAAATCGGATGTGATGATATAAATAACACAAAGTAATGTGCTGAGCAGGGTTCGAACTCACGACTCGTAAGACGAGGCCGTAGTACCTAATCTAAACTCTTAAGACTTATCTAAATAATTTTCATTTCGTTTGGGGTCGAAACTCTCAAACCATGGGGTACGTGTTTTTTTATTTATCGTTTATTGATTATAGGTTCGTGTTTGACAACCATCTCACCTGATGGTACGCAATGATGTGGATAAGGCACGCTTGCCTAGAACCTATACACATAGTGATCCATTTATTCACTCTTGACTTAAAGGCCCCTGGGTTATAGCTATCAGGAAACACAGACTCCGGCAGTGAAATCCACTCCTTAGCCGTACGCACAATGAGAGTATTCCCAAAACAAAACTTTTTGCGATGTTTACAATGCAACAACAGCGCATCACCGTTCGTCTTGTAGTCCGATGATGGAAATTATTGTAAGCTTGATGGAAGTAAATTGTGCAATTCCATCGCACACTCCCCGAAATGGAGTGTGCGATGGAATTGTGTGTAAATTACCAGCCGACAGCGTTGAGGATGTATTTTAAAATATTTATTAAAATGATAAATGATCTTTATTTTGCAAATTGGTTATTAAATAACACTTATACCCGCCTTTGTTTCGTAAATATTAACTAGATGAGGCCGTTGTTTCCTAACTGACTACCCTGAGAAGAAACACCGAAACAAACTCAGGGGTTCGACTCTTTTAAAGTCCATACGATCTATACTGGTATAATTATATGGGAATGGCCTCAGTCTGAGGCGATCTTTTAAAGAAAGATGCTTACAGATTTGAGTGGGCCTGTACATACAGTGCAAGCATTTGTCAAGTGACGTATAGCTCAACTTAGAACAAGGAGCTTAACGATTTGACGAACAATACCAAGGTAAGGACGTTTGGGTAGGCCGCAAAAAAACACTCAAACTGCCAGACAATCATGTTTAACTCGATTTTAGTTTGTACTTTAGTTTCGATTCAATAGTTTGTTTAAAATTTTTAAGTGTTGTACATTAGCAACTTATTTATGTTCCCCATAAAAGTTCTAGAATGCACAAATGCTAGATAATGCCCCGTTATGCTTTAAAAATATCAACTTGAAAACATTAAAAACAGCTATAAATTGTTGTCAAAAGTTGTCTATAAACACGTATATTAGTTCAGTGACACTGTGGCTTATTTGTTTTTTTCATTGACCCCGAAAACCTGCATTATGAGATTTTATTTATATTACTTTTTTATTTTTTTCGTTAGTATTTCCAGGGTCAAATCTTGCAAATGATTTTTGCAGCATCTATACGATTACCGATTAAGATGAAATTTTGCATACACGTTTAGTTTAGATGTACCAAGCATGATAGTGAGTAGTCAGCTTTTTAGCATTTTGTATAGAATCACATTTTGCGTTATACTGCTGTCATTTTATAGACTAAAGTAACGGAACAAGCAGGACTTGTTTACCCCTGAACACGCGATGTAGCGTGATACCAAAGCTATCAAAATGAAAGTGAATTTTGTTTTAGTGATGAAATGGAATGACAATGTCAATAACTTAATTGGGCTTTAAAATATGAGTAATTGATGGCAATTTTTTTTTATTACGTATGAGCCCGCTTTTGACCTGGTTCTCACCTGATGGTAAGCGATAGGAGGTCTACGATGTGACGAGCGAGCCCAGAAGATGCCTATTTACTGTTGCTTTAAAGGCTGAAAGGTCATAAGTGGCAGGGAACACAGAAGCCGGCAGAGAATTCCACAACTTGGCCGTGCGCACAATAAATGTGGAGGAGAAGTACTTGGTACGACAAGACGGTATATCAACCAAGTGTGGTTGGCACCCAGCCGTACGTCTGGTAGACCGGTAGTGAAATGGAGATGGAGGAATCAGTACGTCGATTCTGTAAAATTCGAACAACAACTCGCATCTCACATAGCTATTCACTGTCACTTCGCTTATCGTTCAAAGTGACCTTGATTTTGCATTCTGTAAACAGCATCGAAGTGACGGAGGAATTACCTTACTGAATGCCACTTCTCACGTCATCTCATACTTTATCTGTCAAAATCTTTAGTTCAACTCGTTGACACGCTCGCAAGGGTAGTGCTAGTGTAAATTCGAATTCACAACCGAGTTTTAGAATGCCAATCAATAAACTCATAGCGGATTCAGATTCGAAGTTTAGAATGAGATTTTACAGAATAACACAGCTGGTCATGGAACTTCTGGACACACTCCCCGAAGTACAATCTATAGAAAACTTGGGGCTTAACAATGGGTACTCGGGTCGGCCTGTAAGGTCAAGCAATGATGTGTGACCGTCTAAACATACAGAGATTCCTTCATCCCTTGGAAAGCACGGTCATATGTACAATACAATCTACACACACATTCAAAATATATAAATAATATTGACAAACTACGCGCATTCATGCTAAAAGAGTGTTGAGTTTGAATATCAATGGATGGAGACAGGAGAGGTAGAAGAAGACCAAAGAAAAGATGGATGAACTGTGTGAGAAATGATATGAAATAAAAAGAAGTAAATGATATTATGACGTTTGACAGTGGGGAATGGAAGAAGAAAACGTGTTGCGGCTAGTGAAGTGGCAAGAAGATGATGCCGTTAAATAAATTTGAAGTGTCTATGATTTCAAAATAACTGTATATTCTCAAATGCTTCTAGTAGTTTACACGAAACTAAGAAACAAACAAACTTGTAAAACATTGTCTTTCTGTTTGTCCTCTACTGTGTTGTATCTCTGATATTAATAGGACATTCACTGGAAGATATAGGAGGTTATACGACAACATATAGGCTGCTATTTATAACAAAATACCCGCGGGATCGAGATTTAGGCAGCAAAAATCGTCCCACGTAGACTTCTATTATAAATTGAGTTGAATAGAACGAAAAGCTTGACTTGATGTTTTTCAATCGTCAGACATATTTAATTAAAACTTTTGATAGAGGTTTACTAAACGGAGATACTTAAAGTTGGGAAACTACAGAAAAACTTATAATTCAAAAGACGGCTTTTTGTTTGGGGATTAAAAGCGTAGCTAGTTTAAATATAATTCAATGTCTGGTAATTAATTCAATGTTTAATTTTTTTTGACACGATGAGGTTAGTTACCTCACATACTTAGTCAACTGAAGTCTAGACAATGCAGCATTTGTAAGTTATCTTGTACCATAACTTAGAAATTTAAGGCGCTTAACGATGAACATTTTTAAAGTAAGGACATTTAGGTATTTTTATTATCATGTACTGAATAATGAATTGCTTAATATAGTGATCAGTTAAGTAACAAAAACTTAAGATATTTAATAAGACAACACTGCATTGATAACAGTGTAAGTTGGCTACGACATATATACATAAAAAGCGTGAAAAAAAACTTTTTAACAAAAAATAAAACCGACTTCCATATCAAAACACTACAAAGGCAAAAATAACTTTAATTTCGGTAGTCGGCGTTATTGGTTTTGTATTTTCTTTTTTTTAAACACCGCCTTCCGAAATTAATCCGAAATTTTGATATGGAAGTCGATTTTATTTTTTGTTAAAAAGTTTTTTTTTCACGCTTTTTAGTGGGTCGGTTTGTAATTTATCTAGTTACAAAAGCCAAAGTGTCAACTACTTATCACCTTTTACAAAATATTGGTTTTCCCGATGTAGAGCCGTTCATTTTTGAGGAGTTCTCCTGGTACTTCACCATCAGCTCTACATCACCATATGCATTGTGACGAGCATAAAGTGCTTAACATCCATATTCAAGTAATGGAATCGCAATCCACGAAATACTTATTATTGAGTAGTTTCGGTGGCCATCTGTGGTCTTCATCATCAGTTCCACTTCCCCAAATAGTGCTTTTCGAGAGCAACTACCCAAGGTACTATAAGAAATACCCAAAACGCTATAGGTGTGCCTATAATATTTGAAGAGTTCCCTCGATTACTCCAGGTTCCCATCATCAGATCCTGATTTCCTGACAATGGGACCAACTAGAAAGTATACCCTTTCAAATGAAAAAAGAATTTTCCAAATCGGTCCAACCGTCTTCGAGTTATGAGGTAACATACATAAAAAAAAAGTTCAAGACGAATTGAGAACCTCCTCCTTTTTTTTGAAGTCGGTTAAAATACCTGATAAAAGCGTGGACAGTGCATTAAAATACTTTTTTTAGCCCAGATGAGTGTTCAGAACAAAACAAAATAAATAATTACTGCATTGCCAATGCAAATTGAAATGACATAAGAAAGCGATTAAAAAAAAAACTGTTTAACGACTTATTATTATTACAATATCTGTAAGTATTTATGTACATTTACATTAATAACACTTAAATAATAAAAAGCAATATTGTTCTGTTGCCGTGCCTTTAAATATTTGTTCACAAAAAACGAAGACGTGCCTAGCTATTCAAGGCAGTCGATTGAATAAACATTATCGTCTCGAAGACTGTCTAGGCCTTACATAGAAGCCTTTTAATCTAAGTAGGTACCTACCATTTGTTAAGAAGCTGGTTTTAACAATGTCGATCAAGTGAAGAGCATGAAGCAATCTTAAAAGGAAATAAAGTGTAGCTAACTTGACACGCAGAGCTATAGCAAGATTAAGAATATTTAGTTACTTTACTGTGTGCCAAAAGAAAGGAAGGAAGGTTTAGAAGAAAGTAAGTTTAGAAAGGGGCCTTCATAGACCCTTTCTAAAATTTTATTAAAATGTAGTCTGTCTCTCATTCTGTTTGTCCGGGTTAATCTCTGAAAGAGCTGAACTGATTTTAATGTGAAAATAGAGGAAGTTATAGAGCAATATATAGCCGACTGTTTTCATCCCGGAATTTCTATGGGCTTGGTATTGATGCTGAATAATTAACTACTTAATGGCTAGTCGTAAATAAAATGGATCATGAAACATACACATTTTGAGCTTATCCATAAGTAACAAGGGGTATCCCCTTGGCATTGACTGTTATCAGATTTTCTGGCTTCTGTTTTATGACAATGCATGAGGTCTCTTTGGGACTCTCAAGGATGTATAAACGTCAGCTGGGTCCGTGCCTTAACATGCTTTCCAAGGCATGAAAAATCTCAATAAGTTAAGATGGTTTCTCATCCACGGACAGACGTTTACAAAATGGACAAGTCCAGTTTATTCTCCTGGCAAAGTCCCACACAGAGCAGTTTATTTTCTCAGACTAGCAACATTAAGCACTTAGCAACAGGTTTTTTCCCAGTTAATAAAATCTCATAGCCTACTTAACAATTCCAGAGTCTATATAAAGGCAAACACTTTTCCTTACTTAAAGTAAAAATTTATGATTGATGAGGTCAACTATTTAAGGGCGCGCTGGAGAAGTCTCACAATCGAAATTGGAGGACAATGAAAAATCATTCTAGATAGTACAAATACCGGAGTATTTCGGTCACATAGCCAGGAAAGAAGGCCACAATCTTGAACAACTCATAATTACTGGCAAGTTTGATGGCAAACGACCTAGAGGCCGTAGCTCAACAAGGTGGGTTAATCAGGTCCGTTCCACCATGGACGTCTAACTACACGTCGCTCTACATGATGCCAAAAACAGGCTGCAGATGTGGTGGAACACCATAAGGGAAAAGCTATTTCTTTCTCTTCTAGCACGAAGGCTTCACGACCCTCAGCATTGAGAAATTCGACGCGAGGAGGAGGAGAATTATTTCTATCAGCAACTCAGCTACAGCCACGACCAAATTTCAATATTTAAAATATTCCATTCTTCCAAAATTATGAATGAGAACGTAACGTTTTTCCATTGTTATTTTTATAAGTAACCGTCTTTGGAAATTACTCCTGTATCGTAGTTGATTTACAAAATATGTATATAGAAACTGACATACAAAATTGGTTAGAGTGGGATGAATTATCTAGGTCGTCAGACAAACAAATTTTAATATTAGTCGTAGGTCAGGTGCAATTCCGTTCGGGAATGGAACCCGTAAGACTCAGCAATGTTTCAAATCCGCAATAGCACCAGCGCTGGGTGTCTTTCGCCCAGCAAATGCTGATTTGGTAACCCTTTCGGTGACATGACATGCTCAGCGAAATTCTTAGTATTGTTTTTTTTTTTGTAATTTTCTATTGTTGTGTGTGTTTATCACCAAATAAATGGTTTTCAATTTCAATTTCAATACAGCACCAAAATCAAGCCGTCAATATACTCCATGGAATTTAAACAGATCCATGCAGTATGGATCTGTTTAAATTATATACAATCATGCAACGATTTTATAATACGTCATTGCAATCATGGCACTTCTTGTCAAGTGTCCACTAATTCTGTGTACTTATTAACTAATTCCCACCGCTTGTTTTACAATTATTTTTTTATGTTTTATATTTTAAGGTCGTTTTGCAGATAGTCTTTTGATTGTTGAATTAAGTTAAATTAATTAAGTTTAGTTGTACTACGCTCATCAGAAACCTTACTGTTAGTTGAGATTTAAGTTTTTTATGTAAGTGAATACCTTTATAATTCTTATGAGAAATAAACATTTTTAACCGTTAATTATATAACGAACTATACAGGGTGAAATTGAATAGACGCGACAAATTTAAATATACTATAATACGTGTTGTCAAGGAACATATCAAATGTAAAATTAAAAAATAATTTATCAGTGTTACGAAAAACGTTAAATTAATTAAAGTATCAAAGAATTTCGCATACTACCGTTTTCGTGTAGTGGGCACTATTTAGGTACATTCTCGCTATGAATGAATCGCGCCGAGCGACCTCTTCCGCCCGGCCGCCCGCGCATCTCTTTCCCGCGCGCACGATTAGTAAAAATTTTGTGAAATCAAATTTCCCTTCATACTTTTGTCGGCTTAGGACGATCAAAAATACAATAAAAGTAAAATAGTAAAACAAAGTTTTAGTATGAGGTATAACCTGAATAATGTTTGTTACAACAACATATCAATTATTATATTTTTGGCGTATTTAAAAAGTTGGAATCACAGTATTTACAATAATTATTAAGTATTTACAATAAATCAAATCGGTACACTTACGTGTATTTTATTAATTGTTCAAAATGTCCACCTCCGTTTTGTAAACACAATTGAGCACGGCGCCGCAAATTGCCCTTAAGTTTTATTAATATAAAGATTTGTGATTTTACAGTTTCGAATGCACTCCTGATTTTA
The DNA here is from genome assembly GCA_943138885.2 of Tholera decimalis. Classification (NCBI taxonomy): domain Eukaryota; kingdom Metazoa; phylum Arthropoda; class Insecta; order Lepidoptera; family Noctuidae; genus Tholera; species Tholera decimalis. The sequence goes on along the minus strand of OW964553.2, from coordinate 38,082,133 downwards.
TTTTTTAGCTCGTCTAAAGTTTCGGACTCGCGTCCAGCATGTTCTGTGTTATTCTTAGAATTCTTCCCAATGAAGGTGGAATGACATTGGGATATTTTAGCCGAAATCTTCGCTGCGTTTTACGTAGATTTCTTACGGTGTTGTACCACACTACAATATCGAGATACTGTACGTTTGTTAACGGTTCACGACTATTTCGTCTCGTCCTAGGCATTGTTATGACACAAACACAAGACTATACAGATTATTCGCAATACGTAAAGTAGGATTTGCGGAATGCGCGCGCAACTGTGACCTACAAACGTTTTAGGACGACTAATGAGTACTCCACGACGATTATTGAGCACTGCGATGAGTCGGACAAGATTTTTGGATTCTTTAACTTTTCTTATTTATTTTGCCTATTAATTATTTTGCTCGAATACCGATAATTCGTACTTAAATAAAGATTATAACATCAATGGACCATTTTAAAACGATAATCACGTAATTTTTTTTAACGATTTAGATTGTAGAAACACAGTTTACTGTAACTGAAGCTCCCATTTCTTTTTGTCGCATTTATTCAAAGTCAGGCTGTATATGTTATTTGTGTATAAATACAACGTGTAACAGAATAAACGCAATTCCTGAAAGTAGTTGGTTTAGAATCGGCTTCTGAATCGATTTCCGTCATAATAAATAGGTGTTGAATTTTGACGGAAAAATCTTACATTTAACTTAAAATGGAAACACAGGTATCACGACAAATTAATACAATCCTTAATTCAAGGAAATGCGCTCGTTTGCGTGTCGGTCGCTAACATTGCATGAGTGTATGCATCTGCGTAAGGATATTGGATGACTCACATACATTTTGCGTTTAGCAAGGATAACTATTTTATAAAATACTAGCGACCCGCCCCGGCTTCGCACGGGTGCTATGTTAATAATAAAATAAATACTATAGAATGTCTTTATATACAACGTTGACAGCCTTTTTGTCATTCGAAAATACATACATGTTCTCTTTAGTAGTTACTCTTGAAGGTGCGACATATAATTGACCATGGGATCATTCAACGCTCAAATCTAAGCCTGCAACGTTGAATATTTGACCCTGGGATTTGTTAATCATACATAGGTCATTGCAAAAGATATCTTTAACGGAAATTGTAGACGTTTATACTGGAACGGTAAATCCGATGGTATCAGAGGAATTCGAGGAATCAATACATCTTCTAAGGTACCACATCCGATGAGTATTGTGCACTCTATTATGAAAGTTTTAGTGATTTTACCAGCAAAGGCGTGCCATTGCAAAGTTTAGGTGGATTCAGGTTTCTTAATAAAATAACAGGACAACCTACTTTTAACACCATTTTATGAGGAGGGAGTCCAGATGGTTCAAAGAATTAAGAAATACTATAGGATTTTTTTCAAAAGTTCTTCCAAATCCAGAACAGTATCAACCGAGTAGTATATTTGCGTCGGTGCATCAATCGTTGAAAGAATCAAGTTATTTACCTTATCATACTTGTTCGTTAGTGGGTGATAGAATAGCTCTTTCTACCAAGATGACCAAGATATAGCCTTACAACTTATGTTATCAATGTCGGTATAGACATTCTTGATCAACTCTTGGAGGTTGTCTATCAAAAAACAAAGGTTTTCTAGTTTAATCCTTCCATCAATTTGTGTTAACTCTCCATTGCCAACTTTTAGCAGCATCTCTGAAAAAGCCTGTTCTCACGTGAAGACAACGAAACCCACCCGGGAAATTTTTGAGGCTGTGTATCGGGCGGCCGATACAATCAGGGGGTTTGTGTGTGTTTTTAGCAGAGGCGAAGTAACGCACTGAATGGCGTTTCAACACTTGCTTTATGGTCGGGATTTTGAGGTCCAAGTGGAGATCCTCGTTCCTCAAGTACCAGGGCGCGCCCGTGGCCTTTCGGTTTTGAATGACTTGCATCCTATGGATCTGAGCCGAACTGGATTGAGTAAACACCGGACAGGCGTATGTCAAAATAGGGCGTATGCACGTGGTAAAAATGCGTAGTTTGCATTTTAGGGAGAGTTTGCTGTGTGCATTCAGCATGCTGTGTAAACTACCGAGAGCAAAAGCGTCTCGCGAGCGAACCGACTATATATGCTCTCTGTTTTGGTCTAGGATCACTCCTAGCACGGCCTGCGACGCCCTATTTCGCCGGCACCGCGCCGCAACCGCTATGTCCTTGCATTTTAAATCTGTAATATCTTCGAAACTGTTCATTTAAATTATATGCTGCAAAGGGCAATATTGATCTATAATAAATGCACAATGTATTTATGTTATTTAATTGGATAAGGATTAATGATGTATAGCTTAAAATTGCTTCGTAAAATATGCTCGTATTTCTCGTTTAAAGTAAAGGATAAAAATGGTTCTCGTGGGTTACCTATAAGAGATAGACATATACCATCGCGGACTTTTTTGTTGACCTTTTTAAGGTGTACAATACTGTAGTACATTATTTTGATCTATCTCGTAGGGTTCAGCCAGTCTTTGTAAAGAAAGCGCAAAAAATGTGTTTATTTGCGACATCACATTAGAAACCTCAAAAATCATCAGTGTTGCTCTACTATATTATGCATATTATATACTTAAAAACCTTCCTATTGAATCACTCTTTCTATTGAAAAAAACTGCATCAAAATCCGTTGCGTAGTTTTAAAGATTTAAGCATACATACATGTGCAGGGACAGAGAAAGCGACTTTGTTTTATACTATGTAGTGATGTCTAGGTTTGGTTTCAGTTTATTTAGTTACGGGTGTTGTTTTAGACTTATTATATTCTAATTGGGGTGCCTGAGGAATTGCGCTTAATCTGTTACACCTTGTATACAAATAACGTAAATTATATAATGTGGATGTCGCATGTCTTCAGATGTTTCAGTTCTAACACATGCCGGTTTCCTCACGATGATTTCTTTATCTGTTTTGAAAGCAGTGGTGGTGAGGAAAATTACACAAAGTAATGTTGCCAGTCTGTATTCGAACCAGGGGCGAGCACAGGATTATGAGACTAGTAATGCGGCTAGCGTTGCCAACTTTTTTTGATGAAAATGATGTACGTCTACATACCTGTTGTCATTAAAACTACTTCTTGCACAGGTGTTGTAGTTGGTTGGGTGCTAGATGGGCCGGGTTCACTTAACACTTCCTGCATCAGTGTGTCTTGGCACTCTTGAATGAGTTGGGTTCTTTGTTTTTTAACAAATACATGTCTAGAAGTACTAGCATCACTCATCCTTTTTCTGGGGTCTTCCTGGCAATAAAATTTTGTAAGCACAACTCCATCTACCATGATTATACTCTTGCTTAATCCCATATTGTATTGATAGCCATATCTTTCTCAATCTGAAATATTTTTAAATGTTGTTTTAAAGCCATAAATGTTGATGTATTTAGTGGTAATAAATATCATTGAATATTGAAATATTTGTGGCTATTCAGGTATAATACAAAAAACATCTCAGTTATCTAACCTTAAAACAGTAGAATAACTATATTGTAAAAATGTTTTAAGTTAGTAATAATAACATGTTTACTTACATCAAAATGATCCTGACAGAAGAAAATTACCGAACTATCCTTTATTTCTTTAGTATTTCTGCGTGCAAGTTGTACTATTACGAACTTTAACATTTTTTGGAACGGTTATAAATAGCTTCTCTTTCTTTATTATTACGTTATCGTTGTATTTGTGCACCTGGTACACCATTTATAACTCATTTTTTCCAGTAAATTACAGCCAGAAACTATTAAACAAAACTCTCGATTTGACTTCTCCAATGTTGATATACAAACGTGTGACCACAGTACACAGATACTCCTAGCGGAGCGTGCTCGTTTTGACAGATTATATAATCTTAATCACTATATTTTGTAATGCTTTTTTTTAAAACGAAATATTTATAAAATATGAAAATAAATATTATTTGTAGGGTCCTTATACACCAATAAATAATATGAGATGGTTTTTAGAAACCAGTCAAATAGCCTATTCTGTCTATTATTTTTACTCGGAACGCAGTATCTCTATGTAGTCTGTGGTATCCTGCCGCATGACCGGCGGCTTTAGAAAGTCATGGGTGTGTGCGTTTGCGAACTTGTACGGACACTAAAATTACGTCACACATGCAAACAAATCTCCTGCGTGAATCCGCGGCATTACTTGGGAATTAGGTACATTAATTCGCAGCGCCTGGCAAACATAATGTTTGTGTGGGTGCTATTTATAAAATATTAGGTGTTTTTAAGTTATTATATTTTGTTTATTCATTTATTTACTATTAATTAAAGTCATCTAAAACGTATAACGTTTTATTAAAATATCTGTGAATGGCAAGTAAAGCACTGCATTTATGCCTTCAAGGAGCGCACGCCTGTGATTCGAACCCACCACCTATTACTAGTTTCGTACTAATACTTGGATGTTAATGGTTTATTATTATCTGATTTTCCTACATCCACCAGTTTCAGTTAAATATACTGGATGTAGGACGAGGTCAAAGCATTTTAGCAAACCCAAAATCGAAGAAAGCAAAAAGACTATGTAGTTTAGTTTTAATCGTGCAGCAGTGAGGAGCCTAGTATTTTAGTATTACATTACTTAGCGGATTAATTTTATTATAAGGTACAATGGGGTTGACATATCCTTATTGGTATAAAAAAACTAATATTTGTATGTTTATGTTTTAATCTCGCAAAAATAGCTCAAAGGATTTGGGCAAAGCTTGGCACACAGGAAGTATTAGGTCAGGTGTGCTATCTGAAATAACACATATGCAACTTTTTATTACGGGAAAATTTATAAAATTACCACGCAAACGAAGTCACAGGTAACTAGGGTTACCAGATCAAAAAATCGAAAATCCGGAGTAAATTCCGGACAGTTGATAAAAATTCCTTACTTTCGTTAATTTGAAATAAAAAAATTATATATTTTTTTTGTTTCACTCTTTCATTCAATTGTAGAAATTCCGGACGGCTTAGGATTCCCTCCGCATTCCGGACAAAGACCTATCTTACCGGTTATGTCCGGAAAATTCCGGTCGTATGGCAATCCTACAGGTTTCATTTCGAGATACCAGTAAATCTTCATACAAACAACTATTAATATGTTTTTAAGCTAACATTGTCACTGGTATCAAAAACTCGAAGCAATAAATACACACTGTAAATATTCCGTTTTAGTTCTAAACAAATATTTGATAACATACATACATACTATTTAGTTTATAATGTTTTCTATTGAGAGGGAACTACTTAGTTGTTTGCCGCTGAGCATTGTATGTTTTGCTATTTATGTTTGGCAGCCGTAATAATTACTTGCGTACAATGTTTTAGAAAGGAATGGGATATGTCTCTAGAGCTGGTAAGCCGATTTCCGGCCACCATAGGCGCGGGCCTGCGGAGGGCGTGCAGGGGTAGCTCACCGTCCGGTAAGGACCAGGCCCGGGTCGGCGGCGCGTCGTGTTCCACGCGCGCCTGAATTAGCTGTCAATACCAGTGACGGGGCCTCATAGGGCCATTGCCTGCCGGGGTTTGCGGGAAAGTTCTATCGAGATACCGCGGCCCCAGAACTATAGGGCAGCCGAAGCAACAGGGTGGGTTTTTAGTTCGTAGAAGTCTGACACACCCTTCCGCTTAACTCAGAGCGGAAGAAGTCATTCGATGATTTTCCCAACAAGAAAAAAAAAAAAGGGCATTTGTTTTGATGTTTGTGTTTGGTAGCCGTAATAATTACTTGCATGCAAAGTTTTAGAAAGGAATGGGATATGTCTCTAGAGCTGGTAGTAGAACGCAAATGCCATTAACATTGAATAGGGGACTGTATTCTACGTAAACGGTTACAATCATTGCCACGTTTGTTTAGAGGTCGCAACCACGACTGCTGAGCAATAGACAAAAACTGCTACCGGGTTTTTCCATTAGAAGTTGTAAGTTGTAACCCGGAGTTTGGAAGTTCGTGGAGTGATACTGCTGCACCACGGCAAGTACGTAAAGTCATTGGTTCTGCGCCTGGATTCTTCCGGTCGTGTCGAATTGCAGTCCCACCGGACTAAACTACTAATAAAGGAATAGAGAGTGCGCATGTGCATCGCTGGCTAATCTCCACTAAAATTGGTCACTGTGGCCGAAATTTGTAAGGAGGACTATTATTATACGGTAATAACAAGGGTTTATGTGATGTTTTAAAAGTAGGTGGCGACATAACAGGGTGAATACGAGTAGTAAAGCGGACGATGATGCAGTGTTTGTACCAGCCGGAGCGCTGTCGCGCCGTTTTCATAAAATTGTAATTAAATGTTATTTTCGACTTATCGATGGAAAGATATACCTCCTCGCTCTATATTTGCGATCTGACTATTTGTTTTACAGGTTATAATTGTACAACACGGCATTCTAAAGCAGAAACGCGGTGAATGAATTAATCGGTCGAGGTATGAGTTCCGAATCATAATTGTGGCGCGTTCGCCACGCCCACATTACCATTGCAACCTTATTCATCTATTCCGTGGCTATGATCACCCTGGGCGTATTGATGCTCTTCACACTTCATTTAATGCTAGCTTTTTTCCGCGGCTTCACTCGCTTAAAGTTTGTTCATCGAAAAATGTAGCCTTTGTCACTCAAGAATAATGTAGCTTTCTATTGGTGAAAGAATTTCCAAAATTGGTTTGATAGATCCCGAAATGACTAGCTGCCTCGTTAATCTAGTAGTCGCATGCGCAACTGCTGATCATGAAGTCTCGGATTCCGTTCCCGGGACGGACAAAAAGTGCTGTTGAAATTTCTCAGTAGTAGCCCGGAGTTTAGAAGTTGGCGGTGAGATATCCCCGTGCTCCAAAAAGCTCGTTATGATGATGGTCTTGGCTGTCATTTGAACATTTTTGACAGTCTTTATGGGTAGTCAGTAGCCAGAAAAACTGACACTGTTCTCCAAGGGGTATTGTGTTACCCAGTTACTGGGTTGTGGAGGTCAGATAGGCAGTCGCTCCATGTAAGACACTAATACCCAGCTGCATCCGGTCAGGCTGGAAGCTCCAAGATAATGTTGAAGGAGCATTACCTCTCCCTATAAGTTTTCCCCTTCTTTCTCAATTATAGATACTATAATATTTATTAGTGTATTAGCTGACCCGCCACGACTTCGTTCGCGTGATATCCTACCCCTACCCAACCGATACCACTACCCTATCCTACCGATACCCTACCCATACCTTACTTTACCCCTACTCTACCCAAACCCAACACTACCCCTACCCTACCCTACCAATACCCTACCCCTACTCTACCCTACCGTACCGTACCCTACCCCTACCCTACCTCTACTCTTCCCTACCCTACCGTACCGTACTCTACCCCTACCCCTACCCTACCTCTACCCTACCCTACCGATACCCTTGAGACCTTTGCTACTTTTTTTTTCATAAGAACCTTCTTCTGACGACACAAAAAACAACAAAAAAATAATCAGCCAAATCGGTCCAGCCGTTTTCGTGTTTTGCGCTTAGCAACATATTTAGCGATTCATTTTTATTATATAGATAATTTTTGTATTGTATGTATGTATTTTATATTATTATGTTTAATTAATATTATTTATGTTGTTTGTACACTGACAGCCCTTAATCTGTCTCCTTTAATTTTTGTCCATCCAAAGGTTGTCTGTAAGAGATCGCCCTGTGCGATAAGACCGCCCATTGTACACTAGTTTAAATTTTTGTATATCCATAGAAATATTGTGAGGTGTACCTACAATAAAGTATATCATTATAATAAATAAATAATGAATAAAAGGCTAAGCAGGTGGATCCACAGATTCTTCCTACTAACTTGCAAACTTTACATCTTTAAAATAATGATACTAGATTCCGCCCCACGGCTTCAGTCGCATGAAAAGTTTTTTTTTTAATAAACTGTAGCCAATAGAACTTTAGGATAATGTAGGATTCCAATGGTGAAAGAATTTTTGAAATTGCTCTTGTAAATTTTGAGTTGAATTATTCAACAAACTTTCCTCTTTATATTATTATTATTCATATAAATATAAATTTAAGTACAGATTCGAGGTTATAAGCATAGGTTCGATAATCAAGGCTTTTGTCGCAGCATAGGCTAGTTAAAATACATCAGAAACTCGTATGCATACAGTGACCTTGTTTTTGGTCCAAATATTTGAATTACAAACGAAGATTAACTGTAACATCAAAGTCTTAGTACCTACTTACCTACACACTTATAACACGTAACTAAGGTAGTTCATAGGAATGATTACACTCTAAATATTTATACATAGCAATATAACTCTCATTACGTTGAAATGAGATTTTAATACGCGACGTTATATTAGGACAACACAAACAAACCTGTGCTAAAACCACCTACACGCATAAAATGAGGCTAAGAAGGTTTACTCGTAATTAATTACCTCGGTAATGAGACTAAAATATTAAAGTATAGTCATAAATCTACATCTATCAACATATTTAAAATACGAGTAAAAGTTTGAATTTTATGACACGGTTGACGCAGTGATTGAGTGATTGTCTACTGCACTACGTGTCGCGGAATTGGTTCCCGCACACCGGAACAAATGTTTGCATGGCTTACTTCGACCAGTACTATTATTGATCGAAGATGGCTTACAAATGCATAGATGTACCGCGTCTGGATTTTCATTTATAAAAATGATCCCACGATACATGACAAATTCCTAGTGTAGGTCAATTTTTTTTACGATTTATGAAAATAGTCCACCGACCCCCGCCGGGCTCGCGTGACCGTAATACGGCTGTTGCCCTCTGATAGTGAGGACGACTGTGTCTTTTGTTATTGTTGACTGTTGTTATTGTGATACATTATAAAAAATGAGTGTGGCACTCGGGGACTGCCGCGGTAAAGCTATTGCATAGCATTTTTTATCAACTTATGCAATTATAATTATTTATTTATTTTATTTATGCAGTATTTTTTTTTCTTTGATATTTATTCAAGTTTTTTCTTTGATATTAATTCAAGTTACACTTTTTGAGCATGGTGACCGATAAGAAAACATTTTTTTTATCTTTTGTTAAATAAATGAGAAGTTAATATTGTTTAAAATATTTTTATTATCTTACAATACAGTTAGGTTATTCAGGAATTTTTATCATTGAAACTATAGGTTTATGAGCAGCTAGTCTACACGCATACCAGTCGCACGCACGCAAACACCGCACATCGATGGGTCCTATGTATATGGGCCAAAGTGCAAAATTACAACTTTACAGGAGAGGCTTCCAAAGTTTCTATTTACTATAACTTCAGATTGATAAAACCGAAGTTTACGAATCTTTGCTTGTTTGCTAAGACAACTATCCTCCTCATTTGTACTATAGTATTTTATATATACATATATCGGTTTTTTTTTTACGTCACATTGGCCCTTCTACGTTAGTTTTTGTTAAAATTACTTTTCTCTAAAAACACTTTAAAAGGGCCAATGTGTAATATTGGCCATTATACGCGTATTACGTTAATTAGCATACTTTATATATTTTTATAATTTTTACTCATAAAATCAAGTAACAATTGAAGTAGTTGATAATTCATTAATTAGAATATAAGCTATTTAGATATTTAGTCATTTATGTCACATTGACACTTATACGTTTTACAATCGGCTTACCTACTAACTCAGTTTTCAGTTAGATCATTTCAATAATTAAAAAATACGCAATAGTTTTATTCATTTATTGAAATAAAAATTAAAGTAGCCTTAAAACTACACTTATGAAAAAAAAAACAAAAAAATAATAAGTAAGAACGAAACTTTAACTGAAGATCTTAGTTTGATTAACAAAATAATGTACCTACTTCACATTATTATTTTCTCAATAAAATTATAAAAAAATAAGAAAATTAAAAACCTATCTTGTGTAAATAAACAAAAAAAAAATCTTTGTAGTATAATTAAGTAATAAAATCAACATTAGTATTTTTTTTTGTTAATTGGTTCGCGTTTGACCACCATCTCACCTGATGATGATGTGGTCGAAGATAGAGCACGCTTACCAAAGTAACTTAAAAGTAACTTATTCACTCTTGACTTAAAGATCCCTAAGTTATAGCTATCGGGAAACACAGACTCCGGCAGGGAATTCCACTCCTTAACTGTTCGCACAATGAAGGCATTCCCAAAACGTTTAGTGCGTATGGGTGGAATGTCGACCATGTAACGATGGCGCATCACCGTTTGTCTTATAGTCCGATGATGGAACGGGCTTGGCGGAATTCGATTGTGTAATTCCATCACACCCTCCCCGAAATGTAACCGATAGAAAACCGATAGACTTGCAACTCGTCGTCGATGTTCAAGGCTCTGGAGCTTTGACTTGACCAGTGCATCGTTGCCAATGAGTCTCTTGGCCCGTTTCTCAATAGACTCAAGCGCGTCCAAATTGTATTTGGCAGATCTATCCCAAATATGAGAGCAGTAGTAGCTCCATACACGACCGAACCTGGGCTTGATACAGATTGAGCAACTGTTCCGGTGTGAAGTACCGTCTCACCTTTGCTAAGATTCCCAACTTTTTTGATGCTAGTTGAGCCTTTGCCTCGATAAATGGACCAAAATTGAGGGTGGAAGTTAGTGTAACCCCAAGAAGCTCAATATGATCGGTTATCGGCACGATTACATCACAGAAAGTGGGAGCCGGTTCGAATTGGCTCCTTTTTGAGGAGTAGAGACAAGCCTGGGTATTAGCTGTATTAAACTGGACCAAGTTGGCATCACCCCATTCGGAGACAGCCTTCAAGGACAAGTTCAAGCGCCTAACCATGTCCTCATGGAGAGACTGGATCTGACCCACCAGCACGCACGCTGGACACATATCTCTCAGCAACTGTGCTGAGAGAACCGACCCCTGAGGGACCCCGACATTAATAGCCAATTGGCAATTGGTAATTTAGCAGTCATCAATGACCACTCGAATGGACCGATCTCTCGGGAAGTCTTCAATCAAAACGCAAAGTTGAGTGGGTAAACCGAAAGAAGGAAGCTTAGCAATAAGGCTATCATGCCAGACCCTGTCAAAAGCCTTGGAGATGCCAAGGGAAACAGCAAGTGCTTCCCCGTGCTAATTCTTAAAAAGTCTTCATTAATTTTCTTCATTATCGCTTTCATTAATTGACGCAATGTCATTAGATGCTACAAAATTTTCATAATAACTGTGATATGCAGGTGGGATAATATTTTTTCTTTCACTAAATTCCGACTTCTAGACAACTTAGCGCGATAATTGGATGTCATCTTTTACTTATTAAACTAAATTGTAACCCAAAAACACAACAATTACAATTTGTATTCATCACAGTGCGGCCGTTGCTCTGTTCAATGTATTGTCAAATCAGCTGATTGGTCCAAACAATAAATAAACGCGCGGCAACTCCCCGCGTATAAGTCTCTAACTACTATTAGGACCTTATACGTTTAAATTCATGTCACATACGCCGTTATACTGTAATAAAATATCGTGTTTCTATGCAGAAATCTTTTTTTTTAATAGCTCACATAATTCTTTATATCGATAAGATGCGTTTACCATAAAAAAGTCAAAATGGCCAAATTGTTAGTTTGGCCCATACACATAGGACCCATCGACATGGAGTATTTCTATCTAAAATCCGGTCAAAAGTCGAATTTACGAAGTTAAATAAAAACCCATTAAAACCACACATTTTTGCAGCTTAATAACCGGTCCATTGAAAAAGAGACACAATTGTAACAGATAGTCGACCCTTCCCGGACAAGCAGTCGGAACCCAGTCGTTGTCTAAACCGCATATCTTTGTTCTTGGCGCTTGTTTAGTTTAACTGCATTGGAGTTTGAACTGTACGTTTGGTGTGATAAATTGTGTAAAAAAACTTTGTGAATATGGAAGTACAAGGTACGTAGATTATTTTAACATAACAATTAAATACTTTATGTTTCATTTATGTGCTTAAAAAAATTAGAAAAATGAACCGAAAATTTGAAATAATTTGCCTAAAATATTTTATTTAATCGAGTTTTTGTTTATGTGTCAAGGCTTGTCAAACCTTAATTTTACGCTTAATATGTTGCCTAGAATATGTTTTAGTAAAAACAAAAAAAAACATGCCGCGCCCACGCGCGCCATTTTTATTTTCAATTATTTGAAGATGATAGTGTAAAATGTGGATATATTTGACTTTACGTTGTTTTATTTTTATTTTCAGATAATGTAGAATCAACTGTTAGTTTTACAATGAGAGATTTGTACGACATCATGCATGATTGTAAAGGAAAGAAAATAGAAGATAAAAACTTTTTACCAAAAAATTAAATCGACTCCCAAAAACACTGCAAAGTGAAAAATAACTTTAATTTCGGTAGTCGGTGTCTTTAGTTTTGTATTTTCGTTTTTGGCACCGACTTCCGAAATTAAAGTTATTTTTCACTTTGCAGTGTTTTTGGGAGTCGATTTAATTTTTTGGTAAAAAGTTTTTATTTCACTCTTTTTAGTTGGTCGATTTTTAATTTACCTAGTTAAAAGAGCCTAAATGTCAACTACTTATAACCTTTTACAAAATATTGCTTTTCCCAATGCTGGGCCGTTAATTTTTGAGGAGTTCTCCTGGTACTTCACCATCAGCTCTACATCACCATATGCATTGTGACGAACATAAAGTGCTTAACATCCATATTCAAGTATTCGAATCGCAATCCACGAAATACTTATTATTGACTAGGTTCGGCGGCCATCTGTGGTCTTCATCATCAGTTCCACTTCTCCAAATGGTATTTTTTGAGAGCAACTGCACAAGTTACTATAAGAAATACCCAAAACGCCATAGGTGTGCCTATAATATTTGAAGAGTTCCCTCGATTTCTCCAGGATCCCATCATCAGATCCTGACTTGGTGATAAATGGTACCAATTTCGAAGTATACCCTTTCAAACAAAAAAAGAATTTTCCAAATCGGTTCAGCCGTCTTCGAGTAATCGATGATCATACATAAAAAAAAAAAAAAAAAAAAAAAAATACGCTTCGAATTGATAACCTCCTCTTTTGGTCGTCGGTTGAAAAGTTGGAGGTTTTGGGAACAAAATTAGTTGAAATAACCCAATGCCCTAATTATAAAAAAAACTATTTTGGATCGTACTCTGAGATTTTTTAAGACTCAATTCAAACAAAAACGGGTAGCAGCAAGTCGCAAAGAAGATCGTTTCTTGTGTAATAACGACAAATGGCTCAAATCGTCTATACAATTGCAGAAATTTAGTGCAGAGCTTACATATAAGCCGTTTCGGCCAACTAAATCTTTTGAAAACTTAAGTGAGCGTAGTAAGCGACGAAAAACTAGTGAGATACGGAAGCAAATACCTGCTGAAGAACTAATATATGCAGCTGGAGTCAGTCAACGCAATATTGGAAATACTAATGCCTACGCTATGATAAAAGAAATAGTGGCAACGCCAACAAGAGCGTCGAAAGTTCGTAAATCATACACTTTATCCCAAAACCAAATAAGTGCGAAAAAGCCTACGCCACAAGAAGCACTGTCAATTTTCGTTGAAGGTGACTTCACAGGAAGGCAATGGGAAATTCTTTATAATGCCAATAGTAATAAAATATAGATGAAGACGATGAAGAGGACCCAAACAGTTGCTCAATCTCTATCAAGCCCAGGTTCGGTCGTGTATGGAGTACTGGTCTCATCTTTGGGATGGATCTGCTAAATACCAACTGGACGCGCTTGAGTCTATCGAGAAGCGGGCCAAGAGACTCATTGGCAACGATGCACTGGTCGAGTCAAAGCTCCAGATCATTGAACATCGACGACGAGTTGCAAGTCTATCGGTTTTCTATCGGTTACTTTTCCGGGAGTGTGCGATGGAATTACACAGTCTAATTCCGCCAAGCCCGTTCCATCATCGGACTACGAGACAAACGTCGAAGCGCCATCGTTACATGGTGGACATCCCACCCATACGCACAAAACGTTTTGGGAATACCTTCATTTTGCGTACGGCTAAGGAGTGGAATTCCCTGCCGGAGTCTGTATTTCCCGATAGCTATGACCTAGGAGTCTTTAAGTCAAGAGTGAATAGGTACTTTTAGGTAAGCGTGCTCCATCTTCGACCACATCATCACTTACCATCAGGTGAGATGGTGGTCAAACGCGAACCTATTTTTAATAAAAAAAAAGAGGAAGAGGACAATTAAGATAATTTTAAGAACTTAAGTTAAAAAAAACATGTTTTTTTGCTATGAATGTACTATTTGCTATCATTAAAGATTATATTAAATCGTATTACCATGTTTTATTATTAAATAAGCCATTAAATAATTTTGACCGGATTTTGCATGGCAATACTTCTATGTGCACCGTGCCGAAGTCTGTCGAACAGAAACGACGATAGACGATGGCTTTCAACGCCGCACCGCTGTGCGTGAGTGGGGGGTGTTAGGTTTACTTTCGTTACGGAATTTCTTGATTCGGTCGCCGCGCTCAAAGCCCGCGATAAAAGCTATGCAATAGCTTAATAATATCGGTTGATACAAATTAAAATATCCACTTTTGAAGTTGTTTTTCTATTCTCAGGTTGTCACGCAAAACGTTGTTGATGACGCAGATTCATTCCGGCGTGCCCTGGTCTCAGCAAATAGTGATGGTGGTGTTTATGTCTGTGTAAAATTTATAATTGAATACCTACATATTCTGTTGTTTTTTTTTTTTTTTAATTATATTATTATAACTAGTCATTATTTTCCCTGAGGAGCTCGAGGATAAGTAAAAAAAAACCGCGCAGGTAGAAATTCAATATTAAGCAACGCTAGCCGATTAGAATCTGTGGTTGGGTAACAATCTCATATCGAGGGGAGTGATATGAAGATTCGAATGACGTTATTGCGACGCTCGCTATTTCGAAACAAATTAAGAGTGGTACGCCAGTTCGAAAACACATTAAGTCGAAAACCGCTATATCGAACGACGTTGTCGCGAATATGCTGATGAATGGTACAAAACTGGTACCGTACTTTTACAAAACTTTCAATTTAATATCGAGATATCTCCGTGACTCTGAAAGTACGGCAAGCCATCTGTCCCGGATGTCATTGACAGTCATTACGGGTAGTCAGAACCCAGAAAATCTGATATCAATTTTGTCAGGGGGTTTCGTGTTGCCCAGCTACTGGATTGTTGAGGTCAAATAGGCAGTCGAATCATGTCAATTATTATATAATTATTATTGTGTTATTGACATTATTATTTTGGGCTAAATTCCATTCATGATGCTGGATAATGATATAACAGTATTTTCTAGAATTTGATGTAGACATATATAACATTGTAATATTTAGCATAACGTAATGGTAAAATGTACTGGGTAGTGTATTTTTTTATATATATTTTGTAATTAGTCTTTAATCGTCATGAATTAATTGTATTTTTTTTATATATTGTAACACGACCACAGAGCGTACGCGCATATGACGTCGCGCACCTCCCACCGAGCCCCACTCAAGCGCACGTCACTGCCACCACTCCGCGGCCGCAGGGTATATAAGGCCTCGCGCGCCGTCAGTCCGCCAGTTCATTCCGCTTCCGACGCTCGCCCGCGACGGTCGTACCGCTCCGCGCTCTCGATCGTTCCGTGCCTGAGTCATCGCTACGCTTCGTCACGCCCGCCGTGACGTCACTCGTAGTCGCCGACTACGACGCCTGGTCCGGATCCGCCTTTTTCGAGGCGGTGAAGGATATCCTGTTTCTATAACAGAGTATCGTCAAAAACAATTTGGTTTGGCCCCTTCAGGGTAAAACCACAGTTTCGTGGTCCTTGGTTGGAAACCTCACGGTGTCAACAATACCAAGGGGGTGCTGACCCGACGCACCCGCTGATCCCCTTCAGGGTGAAGCAGTCAATTGGAGTCGAGTGCTAGGTTTTGGCCTTGGGGGATCTCCTAGTCAAACCTAGTTACTGAGTTTCTTTTTCAGCTACACACCTAGTGTCGGTTGGGTGTGTCTACCCCTTCGCACTAGACCCAATAGGGCCCGGTTCGCACAATAAGACTGGCGACCGGTTACAAGCTTAGGGCTCACCATTAGGTACTCACCTCCCAGTCTCTACCCGACTGGGAGGGTTACACATCCCCGGACCCATCCATCCGGGGAGTTAGGCCAGTTAGGCTTTAAATAGGCCCCCCGCGGGAGAGAAATCTCCAAAATTTCCCAATTAAATTTTTAATCCATTCGCCAATCATGGCAAACTCCAATATTTTGGAGATACTGTTAGAAATCCTTAGGGAAAACCCTGCTATTTCCGCCAAATATGGCGGAAAAATCCAGCGTGAAATCGCTAATTGTCCCCCGGCTACCGAAGCCAACGTCGCTGATTTTAGTGACGCGCTTGACAGCCCATTATCTCCCCCGCTTGCTGATCAAGGCATTCCGGTTGGTCAATTCACGGAAGTATTTATTAACTCCGATCCCATTGTTCGTCAAACAACGAACGACTTCCGGGTAGATAACCCTTTATTGCCCCCGCCCGCTGACAAAGTCGTGCCGGTCGCCCGATTCCCGAAATCACCCATTGTTTCCAGCCCACCTACTAATCCCATTGTTCATAGAACAATGGACGCCGCGCAGGTGTGCGCTGCACCTGAATTCCTTGAAATGGACACCACCGAACCTGTGTCCAATAACAACTCCGACAATGATTTGTCATCATGCCCCTCGTCCTCGGAAGACGACTTTCAAGTCGTCACCGGCGGCAAAAGGAAGAAAGGGAAAACCTCCCAGGCCAGCAAGGCCAAAAAGACCACCGCGTTGCCCCCGTCCCCAACTCAAACGCCCGTACGACCCGCTAGCCCCGTCCCAACTACCTCTACTCACGCGCAGAATAGTCGTCCCCCCAGCCCGATAGCCCAAACTTCCTCAGCCCAAAGGAAGCAACGCCCTCCGCCCCCCTTTTACATCCAAGACAAGGGGAAATGGACTGATGTGTCCAAGATGTGTGTTGTTCGAAAGATCAACTACACAAACGCCCGTGCCTGCCAAAATGGCATTAAAGTCACCGTCCCTACGTCGAACGACTATAGGGAACTATATCGCGCCCTCCGTGAAAGGAATATTTCCTTTCACACTTTCTCCTTCCCCGAGGACACGCCCACTCGTGTTATTATTAAACGTGTCCCTAAAGAAATCCTAGTACAGGATATTAAAGACGACCTTGCCGATCAAGGTATACCAGTGATCGCCGTCCATCGCTTACATAAAGCGAGAGGCGGTGAATTGTACGACATGGTTCTTGTCATTTGTGAACCAACCGAAGGTCATCACCCGATTTTCAAGATTAAGTCCATTTGCTCCCTATCCGGTATCTCAATTGAAAAGCCCTACAAAACCGCAACAGTGGGACAATGCCACCGTTGCCAACTGTATGGCCATGCGCAGAGCAACTGCTATGCGACTCCCAGATGCGTCAAGTGTCTGGGCGAGCACAGCACTGCGGACTGCCCTCGGCCCAAAGACCGAACCCTCTGTTTGGAACCACCCAGCTGCGTTCTCTGCGGCCAGACCGGTCACCCGGCAAACTACCGCGGCTGTCCCAAAGCCCCCAAACTCGCTCCTAAATTAGCGAAGCGCGCCAACACCCGCCAACAAAGAGAGGCACCTTCCTCTCAAATTCCCCAACGTCTCGCTCCTCAGAGACCATCCCCGTGGAACAGGCTAAACCACGAAAAAGCCTTTCCCTCCTTGGCCCCTGCCAAACCTTTGCAGGCACTGATGGATATACCCATCGCAGCGCAGATCCTGCCTATAGACGTGGCTCCAGAGGCCACAACCAGTCCCAAACCCGCGCCTCAAACCACTGCTGCTCCTGCAGCCAAACAACCGCCCAAACCCTCACCCGTCGGGAACGGCGAGTCTTGCGCCCAGACTCTACTGCGCCACTATAAAATATTTATGACCCGCCAAGCCAGGTCTCTCCGCGATGCCCTTCTGGCTGCCGAGCAGCAGAATAACGGCAAAATTACAACGGAAATATACAGCCAAATATTCAGCACACACAGTGATGTCGTGCTAGGCCTCGACCAGATGGATGCGATGGACTGATCCAATGGATTCCCAACGCACAAACCACACTAGGCCTCGATCCCTCAAATTAGGTTTTTTCAACGCCAATGGCATTTTCAACCAACGCGCCGAAATAACTAAATTCCTCCGCGACCACCAATTAGACATCCTCCTTATACAGGAGACCCTTTTGAAACCCCACCGCGCTGACCCCAAAATTGCGAATTACCGTCTAGTTCGCAATGACAGAACACGCTGCCACGGCGGCGGTACCCTTATTTATTATAGGAAGGAGTTATACTGCATCCCTCTGACCCCACCCGCGCCTCTCTCTCACCTAGAGTACTCTGCCTGTCGACTAGGCATGACTGGTCATCCTCCGATAACCATCATCTCTGCCTACCATCCCCCACCATCGGTCGCGTCTCTTGCTTCAGACGATCCTATCGCGCTCACCAGCGATCTCACGACTCTTTTCGGCCTAAGTGACTCCGTCTTACTAGCGGGCGATCTCAACGCCAAACACCCCGCTTGGAACAGCAACACGACAAATGCCAGAGGCAGAATCGTGTATAACCTAGGCGCGACCCTAAACTATGACGTCATAGCTCCGATGAGTCCCACCCACTACCCACACGACACCAACCATAGGCCCGATGTCCTCGATGTGGCGCTCCTAAAGAATGTAAACCTCCGTTTACACTCCATAGAAGCGCTTCACGAGCTTAACTCGGATCACCGTCCCGTTATCCTACACCTAGTTTCCCGTTCGGGTAACCATGATCCTACCCAACCTCCTCCGACCCAACTGATCACCGACTGGAGGAAAGTAAGTGAAAAACTGAAATCCACCACGTCGCCACAATTGGACACCATTCCTGACCACATAGTCTCAGTCGCTGACACGACGGCGGCGATCGACTCGCTTACAGATCACGTACAATCCGTCCTGAACGATTGTTCAAGGGAAGTTCCTGTAGTGGAAGACCACCGCTGGAAACTCCCGGATGATGTACGGAATCTGATAACCGAGAAGAACGCAGCCATCCGCGCGTACAGCGCTTTTCCCTGCGCCGCAAACAAAGCTCACATGCGCAACTTACAGCGTGCTGTAAGGAAACGCATTACCGAGCAGCGTAATGCGAGCTGGGACAAGATGCTGAGCGAACTTGAGCCCACCCATCTTGCCTTCTGGCAGCTTCAGAGGAAGTTACGATCCACTGAAGAGGCCACAATGCCTCCTCTCATTCGTCCCGATAAGAGTATCGCCTTCGATAACTCTGAAAAAGCAGAATGCCTAGCCGACAGCCTAGAGTCCCAGTGTTCTCCCAGTTCTCAACCAGTAGACCAAGCCCACCTCGATATGGTGAACGCCGAAGTCGAACGTAGAACTTCCCTTCCGCCCATCGAAGATCCCGATAATCCACTGGCCCCCATCACTCCTGATGAGGTCCAGGATATCATTAAAAGTCTCCAACCGCAAAAAGCCCCTGGCTCCGACGGCATCACCAATAGGGTTTTCAAACTTTTCCCCGCCCAGCTTATAGTGCTAATGACTGCCATCTTCAATGGCGCATTGAGCAATAATATGTTCCCTACAACCTGGAAACAGGCCACCGTCATAGGTATTCCCAAACCAGGCAAGCCCAAGTCTGACCCGTCTAGCTACCGTCCCATTAGCTTACTCAACGTCCTTGGTAAAATCTATGAAAGGCTTATATATAAGCGGCTCAAAGATTTTGCCGAAGCAAAGAGTCTAATACCCAATGAGCAGTTCGGATTTAGAACCGAACACTCATGTATCCAACAAGTCCACCGCATCGTAGAACACGTCAGCGCCGGCTTCCAACGGGGCGCAATAACGGGAGCCTTATTCTTCGACATAGCGAAAGCGTTCGACAAAGTCTGGCACAATGGCTTAATCTATAAGCTATACCAACTCGGCGTGCCTGACCGTCTCGTGCTCATCCTACGGGACTTTTTATCGAATCGCACCTTTCGTTATCGAATTGAGGGGGAGCTCTCCTCCCCCCATCCCATTCGCGCAGGAGTTCCCCAAGGCTCCGTACTATCCCTCCTCGTTTTCACGCTATTCACTAGTGATATTCCCAAGCATAAAAATACCCAGCTAGCCCTATTCGCCGACGATACGGCTATCTATTATACAGGTCTTAAACCCGATGCCATCGCTCGCACTCTCCAAACTTCCGCAAACACTCTGGCCAAGTGGTTCCGGAAATGGAGAATCGAAGTCAACCCAGACAAAAGCCAGGCAGTCCTCTTTTCTAAACCGCGGATAAACCCACCCTCCCCCCGTCCGATTACCATGTACGGCAAGCCGATCCCTTGGGAAAAGCAAGCCAAATACTTAGGCGTGGTTCTCGATAGACACCTCTCCTTCGCTGAGCACATAAAGCAGGCACGTTCGCGCGCCGCTTTCGCTCTAGGTAGGCTCCACTTCATTCTTAGCTCTGGCAGCAAGTTATCACTCAGGTGCAAGCTGCGTATTTTCACCGCGGTCATCCGTCCCATCATGACCTACGCCTGCGTTGTTTTCGCACACGCAAAGCCCTACCTCCTCCATAAGATGCAGACCCTCCAAAACCGATTCCTCCGTAGAGTCACGGGAGCCCCCTTTTATGTTCGAAATGAGCTTCTTCACGTAGACCTCAAGATGCCCACCATCCAACAGTTCATGAAACGCGTCTCCAAGCGTTTCTTTGAAACTTCAATCCAACATAGGAATCCCCTTATCGTATCGGCCGCCCAATACGAACCCTCGCGTATCTCTAAGATTCGCCGACCAAGGCATACCCTAGTCACTCCCGATGACGCAATCACCCTGCTCCAAGAGAGCCGTAGGGAAACAAGTACAATGGCACACAAACACAAAAACCGACCGTCCTTCCGTCCTCGCCGCCGAGGCCCGCCGCGACGTCCCCGTAATAGTCCACCCCGACCCTTGCCAGAGCCAGCCCGCGACGCTGAGCCAGTAGCTTTAAATTCCCTTATTAATAATAATAATGATATGATCCAGCCTGTCCCTAGCTGCCCTCCCCTGCGACGCCCTAAGCCGAGGTCCGTACCCCACAGGGGGTGCCCTTAGCGTGTAGTCGCCTAGTTTGTAAGTTTTTTAATAAGCCCTGGCTGGAGGCTTTAATTAATTTATTAATTAAGGCAACCACAGGCAAGCCCGGTTAAGCAGCCGACAACCTCAGAGGTTGACCTGCGAGATGCCACACACAAAAAAAAAAAAAAAAATCAGTCCGCCAGTTCGGCTTGCACGGACCGCGTCCTTCGGAACGGTTTCGGGCAGTTGAGCGCTCTCTGGCTTGCACGGTCGGCATCCCTTCGCGGAACCGATATCGGGCGGTCACATCACGTACTTCGATCGTAGTAGTTTTATTGTGTTAGTGTGTAGTTTACCTTAGCACATCTTGTAAAAGTGTTTTAATAAATATCCCTTTGCTGTACATTGGTTTGCGAGTGGTTTTATTGGAAAACCCCCTTATAAGTGGCGCCCAACGTGGAGGCCGAAGATAGAAAATATCTAAGGCCACGGCCCACTCGCAGACCAGTTCGATTTGGAGAGAGTTCACCTGCAGAAATGGCTATCAACATGTCAGACAGCCAGTTTAAGGAGCTGATCCTCGCAATAACCACTGGCACGCGAGGGGGAAGTACCTTTTCACAATGCCCATCTAAATTTGGAGGATCAAAGGTCGAAGTTGAAGCTTTCTTAGCAGCTGTGACAGTGTTCAAGGAAGTAGAAAAAATATCAGACGAGAACGCTCTTGAAGGCCTACCTTTAGTTCTGATCGGTGACGCAGCGATTTGGTGGCAAGGCGTTAAAAGTAGCGTGAAGACTTGGGAACTTTTTAAGGAACGCTTGCGCCATACCTTTGCTCCAAAGAAACTAGACTACATTATCTATCAGGAAATAGTTGGTGTAAAGCAAGACAACCAGACCCCGACCGAGATTTTTATTGCTAAGAAACGCGCGCTTCTTGCTGAGATGTCAGAGCCACATACGGAGCAGCAAGAGATCAACCTCGTTTTTGGCCAGATAAAATTCCCTGTGAGGGAGAAGATTTCTAGGGATTCTGTAAAAACTTTTGATGAGCTATTAAAAAGGATAAGAGATATTGAAATAACACTGATAGAGAAAAGCAATCAAAAAGAAGAATCAGAGTATTTACAAGATCAAGATAGAACAACACAACAAAAAACATACAAGAAACAAAATAAGACACGCTGTGGTTACTGTCGTCTGCCCGGTCACACGGCTGAGATATGTAGAAAGAAGGCAAGAGACGACGCAGCTAAGAATAATGTTAAGGAAACCACCTCGAGCACACAAAATGAAGACAAACCGAAGGTTGCCTGTTACGGTTGTGGTGAGCCAGGTGTCATACGCAGTCGCTGCCCTAAATGCAAAATCAAGCAATCTCTAACGGCAGTCGATTTCTGTTTCTGCTCAGCCAATATGACTGCTGATGTACGACCACGTCCCACTGTACCTATTACCGTCGGAGGAATGATTGGTATAGCGTATATAGATACGTGTGCAAAGTCGAGTGTTGCCTCCTACCAACTATATACTCGTCTACAGCGAAACGGCGTAAGTTTTGAGAGGGAGATTATGTATGTAACACTCGCCGATGGAGTGCCAAGGAGACAGGACGTCCTTACAGTTAAGATGAATGTTAACCTCTTTGGCCGAGACGTAATCACGTCCTTCGTTATCTTTCCGGATGCCCGAGAGAATAGGACGCTACTTGGGGTAGGATTTATAGAAGATGCAATGTTGGCCCTAGACCTACCCCAACGAATTTGTCATTTTGTGGATGAACCACACAAGAAGTACGACCTAAGACCAGAGGGTCTGGATGAATCAAAGGACATAGCGGGTGTTTTATCCAGTGTGTGCATACCAGCAATGGAATCACCGATAATGAACACACCAAGCCCTGTACTATCGCCTGTTGGTATGACAAAATTCATTCCGCAACAGCAACAGGAACCGCTTATGCAAATGATGACGCCTCCACATTCTCCTAAGAGAAGTCCCGTTATTGTGCCTGGAGCAACAGAGCAAGCCTTGGAACGACCTTATGGGCCATTAATACCCATAGGATTCTCGACTCCTCCCAAGAGACCACGAACGACATTATTCGATGGATACTCTCCTATTATTGATGCATTGTACGAGGATGCGCGTAGGAACATCAATAATGCTGACGTCGAGCTGTCACCAGGCTCTGCAGCTTTATTCCAGATACTGAAATCTCTTCACTTTCCATGGGCAGCCATGTGTGCGAGCTGTCTGAGGAAGAGATCAAGCATTTACATTTCCTTGAGAGAAAGGAAGATGAACAGAAAATAGCGTTTGACGAGCTGTGTAAACTTTTAGTTATGGCACCGGTGTTGGTACAGGCAGACCACACCAAACCTTTGACAATAAAATCAGACGCCAGTAACTACGCGATCAGTGCTGTTTTTGTGCAGGGGGAGAGAGGAAATGAGCATCCAGTTGAGTATGCTAGCCGCCTCCTCACTCCGGCTAAGAGACGTTGTTCAACCTCAGAACGAGAAGCACTAGCTGCAATTTGGGCAGTGAACAAATTTCGTGGTTTCATTGAGGGTACGAATTTCGCTGTACTGATCGATCATCACGCCTTGAAGTGGCTAATGTCGTTGAAGTCCCCAACCGGTCGACTAGCACATTGGGCCCTGCAACTTCAACCTTATAATCTGACGATTAAATACATCAAAGGTAGGACGAATGTTGTCGCCGACACTTTGTCACGTCCTAATTGCGATCCCACAATGGAAAAAGACTGTGGAGTATGCAGTGTGATAATTGATATGCCAAGAAAGAAATCTAAAGAAATAAGAGAGGAACAATTGAAAGACAAAGACATAGAAAAAATAATTAACGAACTAGAAGGAAACCAATATGAAAGCGGAAGGTATTGGAGTACAAAAGGGTATCTCATGAATCAAGGGCTACTCTACAGGTACAAATCAGAACATGATAATGAAAATGCACAACTAGTTGTTCCCAAGCATGAGCAAGCAAAAGTTATCAGTCTGTATCATGATGAAGCCTCCGCTGGACATTATGGAGTGGAGAAAACTACTGAACGCATTGCTAAGCGATACTTTTGGAAGGGAATGAGAACCCAAATAGAAAATTATATCCGGAATTGTATCCAATGTCAGCGATATAAGCCAACCAATCTCAAACCCGCGGGCCTGCTCCAAACTACGGCTCCTAACCAAAGATTTGAAATATTATCCTTCGATTTGTTCGGACCATTACCGAAAACGGCTAAAGATGAGACATGGATCTTCATTATAGAAGACCTGGCTAGTAGATGGGTTGAGTTATTTGCATTGAAGCAAGCTACCGCAGAGGAATGTGCGAGAGTACTATTGGATGAGATCATTCTGCGGTATGGCACACCAAGAGGATTCATTAGCGATAACGGATCTCAATTTGTTAGCAACGTGATGCAGCAACTGACATACTGTCTGGATATCGAACACAGTTTTACTCCTGTTTATCATCCAGAAACCAACCCCGTCGAAAGGCGCAATCGAGATTTAAAAACACAGTTGGCAATACTAGTAGGAGATAGCCATAAAAGTTGGTCAGAACATTTGCCAAGCATACGTTTCGCCATGAACACAGCTGTTTGTTTATCTACTGGGTACACGCCCGCCTACTTAACCTTTGGCCGAGATCTTCGCACGTTCGATGACATAAATCATGACCTGCGACATATAGTACAAAATGAAAACTTTGTTCCCGAGATAACACCAAAGTTATTGATGATGGCTTCTACATTGAAAAGAGCCCATGAGATACAGGAGATGAAAGAGGAAAAGCGAAAAGAATACGCTGATAAGAGACGTCAACAATGTCCTAACTATCAGCCTGGCGATCAAGTTATGGTTGATGTTCATGCCTTAAGCAAATCATCACAAGGTTTCAGTGCTAAACTAGCACCTCGCCGAGATGGCCCATACCTCATCAAAGACATTCATGGACCATCTTCTTTTCAGATTGCTGATCCCGCCACTCCAAACCAGACTGCAGGGTTGTATCACTCCTCAGCCCAGCGTCCGTACCAAGGGTTGGCATCAGCCGCTCTGCCCGAGCCGTTCCTACCCTTACGCCAGCGGGGTCGCCCGCGGAAGTACAAACCAACTCCGCTGGAGGACCAGACACCCACAGTCAAGCCCCGTCCCCGTGGGAGGCCGCCAAAGAAGCAGCAGCCTACCTAAGTCCTGTCTTCCTCACCGGGACGTCTTCGTAGACAGAGGGGGAGACTGTAACACGACCACAGAGCGTGCGCGCATATGACGTCGCGCACCTCCCACCGAGCCCCACTCAAGCGCACGTCACTGCCACCACTCCGCGGCCGCAGGGTATATAACGCCTCGCGACCGGTTAAGTAGTACACTAGCCGTATAGAGCTAAACTACGAGTGGCCCTACCTAAAAAAAAAAAAAAAAAAAAAAAAAAAAAAAAAAAAAAAAACAAAAAAAAAAATCAGTCCGCCAGTTCGGCTTGCACGGACCACTTCCTTCGGAACGGTTTCGGGCAGTTGAGCGCTCTCTGGCTTGCACGGTCGGCATCCCTTCGCGGAACCGATATCGGGCGGTCACATCACGTACTTCGATCGTAGTAGTTTTATTGTGTTAGTGTGTAGTTTACCTTAGCACATCTTGTAAAAGTGTTTTAATAAATATCCCTTTGCTGTACATTGGTTTGCGAGTGGTTTTATTGGAAAACCCCTTATAATATAATATTATTGCAGAAATTATCATCATAGACATTCTTACTTTTGACATTACTATTATTTTATTATTGACACTATATTGACATTATTATTATTGTGTTATTGCCATTATTATAATGGGCCAAATTGAATTAATGACGCTGGATAATGCTGTATTTAATTATGTATTTTATTATACATATATAACATTGTAAAATTTAGCATACCGTAATGGTAAAATGTATCCTCGACTAAATCTAACCAACTTATATGTATACCTACATTATAGCTAATAAATTGTTATTTCTTTCTCTTTCTGTCAAAAACAAGCCGTTCTCAACATAGATCGGAAAACTCTAAGGCCGGCCGCCCATTGCAACTTTTTGTCACCGTGACTTATTGTTACTGCCACCTGCTGTCACCCACGATGCGCTCACTGAGGTGACTTCTTGGGTAACAAATCACGTTCTAGACATGGGCGTTATTAGTTATTTTTGATAACCGTTATCTAACCGGTATTTAGTGGTAATAACGTTATTGATAACGGTTGCTGAATAACGGTATCACAAATGCAGTTAATCTAACTATTCAGTTGTTGTATCTCTATAGTTATTACAACAACTGGATAGCTAAAATAACCACAGTATGAATATAACAAGGAGTGGAGTAAAGGAATTATAACGATACTGGTAATTTCCCTTCATAGCTTTCTTCTAGGCTTAGGACTAGCACATTTTTTATATGAAAAATATACAAAAAATGCGGCGCATTTAAAAATCATCTTATTTACATTGATTGATTAAATTAACATGGCTCGTTAACTCACCTTCACCTAATAATCACTATCATCATAATTATACTATTTACACAATGGTCAATTAATCAATCCTACTGTTATTATAAATGCGAAAGTTTGTGAGGATGTATGTATGTTTGTTGCTCTATCACGTAAATACTACAAAACGGATTTCAATGAAATTTGGTAAGTAGATAGTTGAAATACTGGAATAATACATAGACTACTTTTTATCCCAGCATTCCCACGGAATCTGGATTTATGCGGGAAAAACCTCCCACGTGATCGAAGTCGCGGGCAGAAGCTAGTATCATCATATTATTACAGTGTTAACTCTATATAACTACACTCAAGGGACTTCGTGTATTTTGATATTATAGAAAAAAACTATATTAGAAAATGAAAAAAGAAATATTTCAGACTAGTGTTAGAAAAAACAAATCTTATTTGAACGCTATTTCGTAGTGTGTTTTTTGTCATTTTCATCTGACGTCTTTTGCTGCACCAGTAATTTTGTTGTATTTTTTAGTTTGTAATCCACGAATCCTACTAATAACCGTCTACACGTGCAATTTGTGAATAAAAGAACAGATGTCGTAAAAAGTTTAGTATTTATGATGCCGACAGTCGAGTTTATTACGTACTTAAATAATAAAGTAACAAAAGAACCTATAGCTCCGCAGTTTTTACTAATTTCGGCCACTTAAAAAGTATATTTTATAGATTATAGAGTGTACCATTGTATGAAAGACAAGCTAAGCTTTAGGGAGTTGAACGACACTCGATTTATGTCATTACATTCATTTTTATAAGTCAGTTTATGTCTACACAAGTATACCTAGCACTAAATACTATTCTATTATTATTAAACTGTGTTTGCATTGTCTATTTACACACTTAAATTCAATACACAACTACGATTACGCACTTAACTTTTATAAACTAAAGAATTTGAATAGTCTCTTCTCAGAAAATAGTAGGTAAATCGTCTCAAATCTCCAAAACAGAAATCATAGAACCATTAACAAGTTCTTCAAATAACCGACAACCGACACCGGTACAAGTATAATTCACTCAATAATTCAAAAAACAGACACACACGGAAACATTTTGGAAAAAACGTCATTACATTAAACATAATAATAATAATAATTATGGACGAAGTTATCTTGACGAATAATTACCGGAGACATATTATGAAGGACGGGACGATTGACGTGTGTCGGGCATGCCATCGTCCTGGTGAGTCCATCAGACATATTGTCTCCGGTTGTTCTCGTCTAGCTAATGGCGAGTACTTGCATAGACACAACCAAGTAGCCAGAATTATCCACCAGCAACTTGCTTTGAAATACAAACTTGTCGATTCTGAGGTACCGTATTACAAGTATGTGCCCAACCCAGTTCTCGAAAATGACTCGAAAATGACGTGACATGGTCACGTTGTACTGGGATCGGTCTATCATCACTGATAGTACTATTGTTGCCAATAAGCCTGATATAGTGGTGATAGACCGCTTAGTGCGCCGCGCAATGATAATCGATGTTACCATCCCACATGACGAGAATCTCGTGAAAGCTGAGAAAGAGAAACATATAAAGTATCTCGACTTAGCTCATGAGGTTGTTGACATGTGGGATGTGGACTCGGCTGTCATTGTGCCGATTGTCATATCAGTCAATGGGCTGATAGCCAAAAGCTTCGACGACCATCTGTCGAAGCTGGCGTTGCACAGCTGGATAAAGGGCCTGATACAGAAGGCAGTTCTCCTTGATACAGCGCGTATTGTGAGGAGGTTCCTTTCTCTGGAGACCTAACCACCGGTAGCTTGGAGCCTGCCCCCGACACCAGTGTTCTGCCATTTTTTATATTTTTAAAGGTTTTTTTTATTGTAAGTTTCTTATAGAAAAATATTTAAAAATGTAATTTTTGAGAGATTATATGTAAAATAAAGGAGATAATAATAAGTAAGTTATAACAAAAAAAAGCAATGTAATCACAACAACATTTTCCACATATTAGCTAAGAGGTATGATGTGATGAGGACTCAAGCTAGTTTAGTTCAGTTTAGTTCACATTCAAGTAAACTATTATATTTTAATTACTCAACAAACTTTCAAATTAGTCAGCAACTTCAATATGACTGGTATCTAATATATTCAGTTCCTTAATAACTTTAGTTCTAAAAGTATTTCTATTTAGTAAAAATATCTGTGATAACCGACAAACACATCAAAACTGTTCATCATTAGACCAGTAATTGGTATATATGACCATATTATTTCCTTAAGATATCCATGATAACCAATGCATGCCAACAAAACGATAATCGCATCTTCCCTTTCTTGCACCTAATTATCGGCTGAGTGAGAGAGGGAAGGCATGGTTGCCAGTTGCCGGTTGGTTATCATCGGTTTCGGTTTCTGATGTTTTCGTAGTTGCGCGTTGAGTTGTAGCTACTCGCTCGCTACTCGTACTCTGCAGATGCATTTATTTGATAACCGTTGCCGGTTGAGACGATACCGATACCTAACGTTATTGCTACAGCAACCGTTTTCAGTTGCGTTTTGTTATAACTGAAACATATCTATCGCGTTCATTTTTGTAATGGACTACAACGAGATTGTCAAACTAATCTGCTTATACGCTTATTTTAAATAACATGTTTTATTATATGCTTTTCGTTTAAACGCCCATCTTTACGGCTGAGTGACAAAAAGTCACCAGTGAGCGGACTCCCATAGTAATGTACAGAGCGAGTGACAGTTACGTCACTCCGGTACTGCCTGTTGCTGCAACTATTTGTCACCGTCTTATCAAGTCAGCATAATGAGCGCACACAGTATAGTTTTCATTGCACTTGACTAAGTGACAAAAAGTCACGGTGACAAAAAGTTGCAATGAGCGGCGGGTCTAAGTAGAGAATGACAGTCATTCTTTTCCTAGGTTTTAAAAACCGTTTTGGAAATATATAGTTCAAATTCCTACAAGATCAACATGAGATCGTAAGCTACTATATCCTGTTGTATGTTTGTTAATCAATCATGGCCCGATGGATTGACGGATTCAGATGTATTGTTTACGAATATGTTCATCGTATCAGTCAGCTCCTTAGAGTGCTGAGTTGAGCTACAGAGTAACTGACAATTGCTTGCGCTTTGTGGATCATCAAGATCAACTTTACATGGATTTTTTTTTCGGGTGGGAAAACCATCTATTGTCTCCTCCCGTTCTGGGTGCATTGAAAGTGAGTGCCTGTCTTTTACTGACTGAAAACCCACCCTGTTATTTCAGATATCCTTGCGTTCTGGGGCTGCGGTATTTGTTAGAATAGTCCCGCAACCCTTACAGGCAATGGCCGTATCGGACTCCATCAATGCTAGTGAATGGTCTTTGAGGCGTGAGTGGAATGCGATGCGGTGTCACCTGATCCTTACTGGATTGTAAGCTACCCCTGCAATATTATTATTACACCAGTCGCTTAGTGAAGTACGTCGAGAAACTTCGACATAAATCTAAAATGTTCGAGACACTAACGCCATCTAGCGGTGAATAGCAGTACTGAGTATATCGAGTCGAGACACTAACGCCATCTAGCGGCGAGTAGCAGTAGTGTGTATATAGAGTAGCTTTCTGGAATATTCTAGGCAGTATAAACATTGAGGCGATTTTATAAGAATGTTCTAGAATTCATAGACTGGGGTATAAATAGATCGCAAAGGAACGCGGACAGTCAGTCTTATTAGAAGATCCGAGGCGATATGATCGAAGCTATACGAGTGAATTTCAGTGCGATTTAAGTATTAAGTGACAAGTGTCGTGGTGCGAATAATTGTGTTAAATTCTTATTTTGTGTTTAATTAATTAAAGTGTTAATTTTGGTTTAATTGTCGTTAATTAATTCTATCCCGAACCCCAGCTCGTAACATTATTATAAAAATATTAGCTTTCTGCAATTCTTATTGATATAAACTTTAGCCGTACAAAATTTCACAATACTTCGTCCGCGTCTGTAAAAAGCACAAAGTTTTTGCTTCACATGTATGTATATGTATAATATGTAGATTCTTATAACATTCCTCAATTATACTCGACTCTCTTAACATTGTTACCAAAGCCTTCACGTGCTTTCAAAGGTACTTATATTATAATACTTTTATTCCATTCCATATGTAGGTATTCTTAGGTGGTAAAAAGCCGACAAAAAGTCGTGTGCATTATTAAAATTCACATAGCCATGTACTCATGTCGGCGAGTGTAAGCCTACAATCATGATTTTCATATACCTAGTTTAATAAGTATGGATTGTATGGACTTCAAAAGAAACGTCGAACGCCAAGTTTGTTTCGATGCTTTCTCTCAGCCCTCAGGGTAGTCTGCCAGGAAACTTCGACCTCGTCCAGTTTAAATTTACGCAAAAAATACGTATTGAGCTATAATTTTCAAATAAATATAAAATGGGTGTATCTATAGATACGACTAGGTCTTTAAAAATGACATTGAGTTTTATGAAATAATTTTTTCAATCGTTTGAAAAATAGACACTTCCAAAGTGGTAAAATGTGAGTTTCTAACTTTCAAAACAAGAGAGTATGAATCTCTAACTTTCAAAACAAATCGAATAAAAATATATGCGGTAGATCCAATGAAAACTTACAATGAAGATTGTTTTGAATGAGGTACACTCAGCAGTTTTTCAGATATAGCAAATTTCAAATCGCAAATGTAATATAGTAATTTATAGAAACCCTATGAAAAACAAAGTTATTTCGGTTAGCTACTACGGAACCCTTCATGGGCGAGTCCAATTCGCATTTAGCCACTTTTATTTTATTCTGGCGAGTGGAACCGCGTAGGAAAGCTAGTTGTCTAAATAAACTTAACAGCAAGGTATTATAGAAAATTAGCCCAACATTGCTTACTTTTAAAATATTTTGCCTCAGTTTATTTTACGAGTAATCTCGGCGTAAGCCAACAGACACTTCCGTTTGTAATTTCATACTACAACAAGAAAGCTGGGGCTTAAAATATTTAATTAAAAATACGTACTGTCGTTTACTTTTCTTTCTATAGAAGTAGGTAAGTACAATCTTAAGGCGTGCTTAAAACTGGTTAAATAAAATTATATTAATGTAATTGTTCTTGTTTCATGACATTCTGTTTATTTTAAAGCTTAAAAAAAAATGGTTGGTGTGTTAACAAGTATTTAAACTTATGTACATGCATAAACACTCAGACCCGCAACAACTCTCTATATGGCATACATAACCTTGTTCCAGTGTGGAAATCGAACTCGCGATAAATGTAGTGCAGCAACAACTCGCGCACGGTAATATTATGTATACAGTATTCCGACTTCATACAAACGGACGAAGCGCGAGCTATACCTACGCGCCTCGATCTCGGTGTGCGCTCGGTTTGATGACAGTCGCGACTGGCGACTGTGCCGCAGTGACGAACGGACGGTGTGTTGTTTTTTTAACAATAACCGCGCGATTTTTCGCTATGAATAAGTTCAAGTACATATTTAATATGACGAGTAGGATATATTGTGCTGTTTTGGGTTGCATTAATTCGTCAATAACGCATCCAGAGAAAACTTTTTTTAGATTACCTGGAAACTTTGAAAGGTACCTAAGACTAACATAATTTTACTTACTAGTAGGTATGTACATAATGTGTTTCTTTTTAATGGATAAGTATTTCCTTTTATCTCCCGAAAAAATATAGGCGGTTCATGAATCATGATACGGTAGGTACGCTTGTGTTAAAACCTCGGGGCGTTGTGTGTTTTGTTTTGTTAGTTTGTATAATTCAAAGTAACGACGTGGTATTTTATTATTAATAATAGTTGTTTATTGTACTGTGTGTATGAATAATACTAGAAAAAATATAAGCATGTTTTTTTAATAATTAAATCTACCAATCAAAAAACAACACGCATTTTTATTGAACACTTCCTATTCAATTCACAAACTATTTTATTTGTTTATATAAAAATAGTATATTTACAATCACAAAACTAAATGGAAACGCAAAGTAGGCAAATGTAATTAAAATGCTGGAGGCAGGCAGCCCTGTCGCATGTTTATGTACCGCGCGGCTGTAGGCATTTATTTCTAAGATACGGCCGAGTTACAATACTGCTGCTCTTCGGCATGCCTCGTCATGTTGCTGACGCTCTTTTTCTTTAATACGCGCCCTACATGTGGAAAAAATAACGTAATCGTCGCGTGATCTAGACGATTTATACTGCTTGTGAAGTTTTGCCTTTAATTGTATATCAGAGATTATTTCCTTAGTATACAACTCTGGATAGCAATGCCTATGCGTATATAGTGAGAGGTAATGCTCCTTCGTCAGATCTTAACGTGGTCTTATGTTTGTTCTTGAATGGCTGGAATGGAACATAAAGGCTTTTGATCTCGAGATTTCCACAGAATAATCAATTACGCGGGAAAAACGGTGCAATATTAATTTGCTAATATTGACTCCTACGGGAACGAAGTCGCGGGTACATCTAGTTATAAAATATGTGACTTCACACTAGGGAGGGGGGAGTTTCACAAATGTAACCAGTTGTGACGAGGACAGTGATTTATTGATGTCCCCTTAAATGCTATGTAAGACAAACGAAACGTAAACAGTTTTACTGGTAATTAAAATTTATAAACCTTAGTGATCTTTTCTCTACGTCTTTCAACCCCAACAACAGCTAACTCTGCCAGTTCATACCGTACAAGTTAATCATTTATTTAATTTTGTCAACACGGTTGGCGGAGGGATTGTATCTCGTTAGAACGTTTGGGGAATACATTTATTATGCGCACAGGTAAGGAGTGGAATTCTCTGCTGGTTTCCATGTTTCTTCATAGCTAAAACTTGGGGGTATTTAAGTCGAAAGTTAATTAGTTACTTTTTTTATTTATTTTAAGAAAGTTTATATGCTTATTTTGATTTAGTACCACGAAAACCTCTCGGGTTTGTGTATACTTGTGTATGCTTCACAATTCTATTCGTACATAATATACAAGCCTACATACACTGTTTAAGTAACGCAATTTATTGGGGCGCAAATGTAGGAAGGTATTTAAAAGTATTCGAAAATTAAGGTCTATATATCAACCCAAATGAAACATTCCCGTGACCTCGAATAGTATGGCACATTGTCTAGAGTCTCGGCATTGACTTTTAATGCGTTTCGATGGCTATAAACGGACAAAGAAACTGTGTATTGCAGTTTGGCTAGCATAGTGGTTACGCGAGTCACGGTAATATTATCATACAGTATTGTAACTCGGCCGTATCTTAGAAATAAATGCCTACAGCCGCGCGGTACATAAACATGCGACAGGGCTGCCTGCCTCCAGCATTTTAATTACATTTGCCTACTTTGCGTTTCCATTTAGTTTTGTGATTGTAAATATACTATTTTTATATAAACAAATAAAATAGTTTGTGAATTGAATAGGAAGTGTTCAATAAAAATGCGTGTTGTTTTTTGATTGGTAGATTTAATTATTAAAAAAACATGCTTATATTTTTTCTAGTATTATTCATACACACAGTACAATAAACAACTATTATTAATAATAAAATACCACGTCGTTACTTTGAATTATACAAACTAACAAAACAAAACACACAACGCCCCGAGGTTTTAACACAAGCGTACCTACCGTATCATGATTCATGAACCGCCTATATTTTTTCGGGAGATAAAAGGAAATACTTATCCATTAAAAAGAAACACATTATGTACATACCTACTAGTAAGTAAAATTATGTTAGTCTTAGGTACCTTTCAAAGTTTCCAGGTAATCTAAAAAAAGTTTTCTCTGGATGCGTTATTGACGAATTAATGCAACCCAAAACAGCACAATATATCCTACTCGTCATATTAAATATGTACTTGAACTTATTCATAGCGAAAAATCGCGCGGTTATTGTTAAAAAAACAACACACCGTCCGTTCGTCACTGCGGCACAGTCGCCAGTCGCGACTGTCATCAAACCGAGCGCACACCGAGATCGAGGCGCGTAGGTATAGCTCGCGCTTCGTCCGTTTGTATGAAGTCGGAATACTGTATACATAATATTACCGTGCGCGAGTTGTTGCTGCACTACATTTATCGCGAGTTCGATTTCCACACTGGAAGAAGGTTATGTATGCCATATAGAGAGTTGTTGCGGGTCTGAGTGTTTATGCATGTACATAAGTTTAAATACTTGTACCATTATACCATTTTCAAAAAAGTTCAATCGTCAACGATGACAGCCGGAACCAATCAAATGACTTAACGTGCGTTCTAAGGCATGAAGGAATCTCAATTTGTTAACATGATCCCCCATCTTCAGACTTTTATTAATAATAATAATAATAATTAATAATAGGCGGTTGGATCAAGGGCTTGCTTCAGAAAGCGGTACTCCTCGACACGGCGCATATTGTCAGGAGGTTCCTCTCTATGGAGCCCTGACCGCCGCGGTAGCTTGGACCCCGTTCCCGATATCGGTGGGCTACAATATATATATATTTTTTTATATTTTTAAATGTTTTTTTAGAGAATATTTAAAAATGTAATTTGTATGTATATATTGGAAGTAAAGATAATATTAATAATCATTCTTTATTGGCATAAACTAAATTACAAAGATGTGAGACTCTGCCTCCAAAGCTAGGTTTGAAAACCTGTATTTCAGGAGTTAGTGACTTCTTCCAATGATGTTACAATATAGCAAGTTTTATGCAGCATGGATACAATTACAGGCCCGTTGGTATAGTGGTCAGTGGCCTTGACTGCTATGCGCAAGGTCGTGGGTTCGATTCCCGCCTAGGACAAATGTTTGTGTGATGAGCACGGTCATTTGTTCTTTGTCTGGGTGTAATTTATCTATAATATGTATGTATTTAGAAATATATATGTATGTTTATCAGTTGTCTAGTACCCATACCACAAGCTCTGTTTAGTTTGGGACTAGATGGCGTTGTGTCAAAAGTTGTGGAATATTGTGGAATATAATTAGGCTTTATTTGTTAAAAAATTATACAAAATAAAAAAAGATAAAATAAATGCGTTAATACAAATCAAAATAAAATAAAAACTAAATGAGGATTAGGTTATATTAACATTATTGTGAAACCAAAATTATGTACATAAAATTGAATTAATTAAAATTAAATTTAAAATCCGAATAAAGTAAATGTTGTATGTTGATGTAAGAGGTGTAGGTGCTTAGTGTGGGTATTTGA
Organism: Tholera decimalis; assembly: GCA_943138885.2. NCBI lineage: Eukaryota > Metazoa > Arthropoda > Insecta > Lepidoptera > Noctuidae > Tholera > Tholera decimalis. The sequence goes on along the minus strand of OW964553.2, from coordinate 38,046,177 downwards.
CTGATCTCGGCAAGCGTGGCTTAAAGATCGACCCGAGGTTTAGCAACTCCAGTTTTATTACTCTAACTAATATGCATAATTACGTACAAGTTAGTTCATACCTCCACTATAGTAAAACAATAAGGGGCTATTCATAAATTATGACACAAATGTTGAAGTGTACGGGGGTCAACAAAGAGTGACATTGTGTGACAAAGGGTGGGAGAGGTGGTCCTAAATTTTATGGCGTTACAATCAAATCTTTCATATCAAAGTAGGTACTTTAGTATATGCAATTTGAACTGCGTAGTAACGAAAATTCCAACTCTATTAATAAACGGGAGGTTAAAACATATGAGGAAGTAAAACTAATTTCGGAACTGCTGTATAAGCTGCTGTTTAAAAATTTCTAGGTAATTAATTTATATTCTATACCCATAATCCCTGCAAACATCACAAAGTGTCTGTTTGTGAGCTTAAACCTATTTACACGATACTAAAGCACAAAACATTTTTTTATATATTCGTGGGTCTGTCTTTATTGAACGCCTTATAATATTTCTATGGAAACAAAAATAAAACTTTTGTACAATGGGTGGTCTTATCGTTCAGATTACCTTTAGTTGGATAGAGTTTAAAAGACAGAATAAAAACATCATTAATAATATTAATTAACCATGTATGCCTAAAAACCAAAAACATATAGTAATGATATTTCTCAAAAGTATTGTTCGGGACTACTAGAAGCCAGCCAACGTTAACTGGTATGTCCGAACAGTCCACGGTTCGTGGAGCCCTAAACGTTGCTTACAACAATAGTATGGGGCTCTTGGGCCCGTCAATATATAATGCTAACACTTACCTGAGCTGTAGACACCAAGCTTCGACCTTCCCGATGTCACGTCCAAAGTGTGGTATGTATGTAAGTATGAAGTGAGTAATTGAAAGTATAGTGAAAGTCAAGTGTGTGGATGGACGAAGGTTCTCAAATGCAGGTCCTCCCAACGCGGTCTATCAGCAATCACAGCACAACTCTGCTACACTTTAGCCTCAGATTAGTAGCTATTTATCACTTGTTTCCAACAAATCCGCGTGCCATGCAGTGTGGCGACAATACGGCGCTATGTTCCAAATATCCCAGGTTTTTCGTCAATTCGGGATTACAATTTCAATCAATCGTTAATCGCGACCCAATTATCGGTTGCAACCGGCGATTCAATACGATATTTTACCAATTATAATTAACTCAACAGGTCCCAACGCGGACATTTTTTTCAACAACGGAAGCAAAGTCTATCTGTCAAGACAAAGTAATGTCAAGCCCACAGATAATTAATGTTACCGCACCAAAAATATGCGTTCAAAAACGTTCGGTACTAAACAAGTATAATTGAGAAAAGAGGAGAAAGGTATATTTATTTTTATTTATTTATTTCATTAAATACATACATGCAGCTATCTTTACAGACTTTCCCAAAGTGATAGTGTAGGAGAAAAAGAAATACCATCAAAATAGTCAATAAAAAATAACCAATCAATAACATACTAATAATAATAATCAACAGAAATAATAGTCAACTAATCATCTCACTACTTCATAGCATAAAATGTGTAAAGTTTTTGCGAACTCGCTCAGTGAACAAGAGAACAAATCTATATTGTGAGCAACCCGATTCAGTGAGCGCATAGTCTGCGATAGTGGGACATTGGCCATAAGTTTGGTTCGACCACGCGGCAGTGCGATCAAGTCAGGCCGTCTACGTCGCTGCGCGTACCCATCGGGCATGAATAAACCAATGCTCTGTAACATACCCGGATTGTTTGTGTTACCCCGCAAAACTCCAAGGACATATTCTCGTTTCCAACCTGTTGTATCCCACCATGCCTAAAACAAACAAGGTTGGATACATCAAAGTATAAAGAGGGTACTCTCCATAGAGGCTGAGGTACATGTATCTAAGATATTTATTTTGTATGCGCTCTAACATGACATTACATTTCGCCTCATGTGGAGCCCATACAGCTGCATTTCCCCCTAACTGGCTCTTTATTAGTGCGTCGTACAATGCTGAACTGGCCTTAACATTCGTAAAAGATGCTGCTCTGCGAAGCACGAATCCAAGCCTTGTAAGCCTTTTTACAAACATTAACTACATGCTCACGGAATCTGAGCTGTAAATCCATACTGACGCCAAGATCTCTCACTGCTTCCTCTCTCTTCAAAGGGCCGTCGTCCAGTTTGTAGCGGTAATGAAGCGGCATTTTTGCACAACTGAATGTTAGAATGCAACCTTTCGTAACATTAAATTGCAACTTTTTTCTACTCCACTCAAATTCGCGATCAACATCTCGCTGAAGGCGGTGACAGTCTTCTTTGTTTAGCAACTTCTGCAGCTAAGATGCTGCAGGCTGCCTCTGCAGAGGGCCGAAGCCTGCCGGGGTCGTGGGACTTATCCCATTACTGTGACCCCGGTACGTAAAGGGTGAAGGAACACTGTGGATTTTAGTCAGTAAAAGTCTGACAGTCCCTCCCACCCTGCCCGGGGTGGGAGGACTTATTTGATAATTTTACCACGTTAAAAAAAAAGGGAATTATATCAGAATAGAATTCAGAAAATCTTAGCAAAGGATGCTAAGTTATTTTGGAACTATATAAGGACCGTGATAAGGACTACAAACAATTGTACTACACAGACTGAAATTATTAAAAAAAGGGTCAGTGCAATCCCATTGCACTGACCCTTTTTTTAATAAACGTGCACCAAATGCACGACGGAATTTGCCAGATATTTCTATTCGGTATATAAGGAGGAACCAGCGTGGCATAGCAGCGCGGCTGGACGTGAACGAAGCGGTGGAGACCGGTGGCGCAAGCAGCGCGCGCGTGCATGTCTCTCAGCTGACACTCGAGCAGGTGCGAGCGGGGCTGGCTCGTCTCAAGCCCAAATGCGAGATTGCCGATCAGTACTAGCGGCGCCACTCGCACACATTTTTAACAAGTGCCTGGATATATTCTATTTTCCAGAACGTTGAAAGGTCACCCGCGTGATTTCAATTCCAAAAGGGGGTGACGGAACAGCGATCGAGTCATTCAGACCAGTAGTGATTCTGTCGACACCAGCGAAGGTGTTTGAATCAGTTATTCAGCGGGATGTCCAGGAGCAGGTTGCTCCGCAACTGTCAGACGCACAACATGGCTTCCGACCTGCGCGTAGTACAACCAGCAACCTCTTGAATACCATGACGTACCTGGTTCCTCATATTGACGCGGCAGTGCAAGTGGACGCTGACTACTTTGATTTTAAGAAAGAATTTGACCTTGTGGATGTGTTACTATCGAAGTTAGCGAGGGTTGGCTGCACTCCTAAATTGGTCCAATTCTTTGCAAGCTATATGAGGGACAGGAAACAATACGTGGAGTAATTTGGTTGTCCAGTACAATTCATCATTATTATCAATGACCTGCCTGATGTGGTCTGATATGCCAGGTGTCAGCTATTTGCGGACGACCTTAAGTTGCTAAACGAAGAAGACTGTCACCGCCTTCAGCGAGATGTTGATCGCGAATTTGAGTGGAGTAGAAAAAAGTTGCAATTTAATGTTACGAAAGGTTGCATTCTAACATTCAGTTGTGCAAAAATGCCGCTTCATTACCGCTACAAACTGGACGACGGCCCTTTGAAGAGAGAGGAAGCAGTGAGAGATCTTGGCGTCAGTATGGATTTACAGCTCAGATTCCGTGAGCATATAGTTAATGTTTGTAAAAAGGCTTACAAGGCTTGGATTCGTGCTTCGCAGAGCAGCATCTTTTACGAATGTTAAGGCCAGTTCAGCATTGTACGACGCACTAATAAAGAGCCAGTTAGGGGGAAATGCAGCTGTATGGGCTCCACATGAGGCGAAATGTAATGTCATGTTAGAGCGCATACAAAATAAATATCTTAGATACATGTACCTCAGCCTCTATGGAGAGTACCCTCTTTATACCTTGATGTATCCAACCTTGTTTGTTTTAGGCATGGTGGGATACAACAGGTTGGAAACGAGAATATGTCCTTGGAGTTTTGCGGGGTAACACAAACAATCCGGGTATTTTACAGAGCATTGGTTTATTCATGCCCGATGGGTACGCTCAGCGACGTAGACGGCCTGACTTGATCGCACTGCCGCGTGGTCGAACCAAACTTATGGCCAATGTCCCACTATCGCAGACTATGCGCACACTGAATCGGGTTGCTCACAATATAGATTTGTTCTCTTGTTCACTGAGCGAGTTCGCAAAAACTTTACACATTTTATGCTATGAAGTAGTGAGATGACGATGACGATTATTTCTGTTGATTATTATTATTAGTATGTTATTGATTGGTTATTTTTTATTGACTATTTTGATATTGATGATTTTTATTTATTAATTTTATTGACTATTTTGATGATTTTTCTTTTTCTTCTACACTATCACTTTGGGAAAGTCTGTAAAGATAGCTGCATGAATGTATTTAATGAAATAAATAAATAAAAATAAATATATCTTTCTCCTCTTTTCTCAATTATACTTTTGAGAAATATCATTACTATATGTTTTTGGTTTTTAGGCATACATTGTTAATTAATATTATTAATGATGTTTTTATTCTGTCTTTTAAACTCTATCCAACTAAAGGTAATCTGAACGATAAGACCACCCATTGTACAAAAGTTTTATTTTTGTTTCCATAGAAATATTATAAGGCGTTCAATAAAGACAGACCCACGAAATTATATAAAAAAATGTTTTGTGCTTTAGTATCGTGTAAATAGGTTTAAGCTCACAAACAGACACTTTGTGATGTTTGCAGGGATTATGGGTATAGAATATAAATTAATTACCTAGAAATTTTTAAACAGCAGCTTATACAGCAGTTCCGAAATTAGTTTTACTTCCTCATATGTTTTAACCTCCTGTTTATTAATAGAGTTGGAATTTTCGTTACTACGCAGTTCAAATTTCATATACTAGAGTACCTACTTAGATATGAAAGATTTGATTGTAACGCCATAAAATTTAGGACCACCTCTCCCACCCTTTGTCACACAATGTCACTCTTTGTCGACCCCCGTACACTTCAACATTTGTGTCATAATTTATGAATAGCCCCTTATTGTTTTACTATAGTGGAGGTATGAACTAACTTGTACGTAATTATGCATATTAGTTAGAGTAATAAAACTGGAGTTGCTAAACCTCGGGTCGATCTTTAAGCCACGCTTGCCGAGATCAGTCAAATACCCACACTAAGCACCTACACCTCTTACATCAACATACAACATTTACTTTATTAGGATTTTAAATTTAATTTTAATTAATTCAATTTTATGTACATAATTTTGGTTTCACAATAATGTTAATATAACCTAATCCTCATTTAGTTTTTATTTTATTTTGATTTGTTTTAACGCATCTATTTTATCTTTTTTTTATAATTTTTTAACAAATAAATTCTAATTGTATTCATATTGCATAAAACTTGCTATATTGTAACATCATTGGAAGAAGTCACTGGCTCCTGAAATACAAGTTTTCAAACCTAGCTCTGGAGGCGGTAAGACCCTTCTTTGAGGAGTGAATAGATCGGCGTCACGGCGTCCTGACCTACCGCATGACGCAGGTTCTCACCGGCCACGGAAGTTTCGGGAGGTACCTGTGTCTGATGGGAAAGGAGGAAACGCCTGGGTGTCACCACTGCGAGGGTCGCCCTGAGGACACCGTAGAGCACACGGTGCAAGACTGCCCCGCCTGGGCAGAGCACCGACGTGTCCTCACGGCGGCGATAGGCGGAGACCTCTCGCGCCCGGCATTGGTCGAGGCCATGCTGCGGGGCGAGAGGGTGTGGGAAGCGGTCGCCTCCTTCTGCGAAGCAGTCATGCTTCCGAAGGAGGAGGCGGGCCGCGTGAGGAAGAGGATGGCGTCCTCCCTCCAGCCCAGCCGCAGTGGTAGACGCCCATGGCGTCGGACGTCGGCCGACGATCTCCGGCCACCGTAGGTGCGGGCATGCGGACAGCGAGTAAAGGGCAACTCGCTGTCCGACCATGGACCATGCCCGGGACGACGGCGCGTTGTGTTCCACGCGCGCCTCAAAGAGCGTCAGCAACATGACGAGGCCCCCTCTGCAGAGTGCCGAAGCCTGCCGGGGTCGTGGGACTTATCCCATTACCGTGACCCCGGTACGTAAAGGGTTATTGAAGGAACACCGTGGGTTTTAGTCAGTAAAAGTCTGACAGTCCCTCCCACCCTGCCCGGGGTGGGAGGACTTATTTGATAATTTTAAAACGTTAAAAAAAAAGAAGCTCTGGAGACAGGGTCTCACATCTTTGTAATTTAGTTTATGCCAGTAAAAAATAATTATTAATTATTATTATTATTAATAAAAGTCTGAAGATGGGGGATCATGTTAATAAATTGAGATTCCTTCATACCTCAGAAAGCACGTTAAGCCATTTGATTGGTTCCGGCTGTCATCGTTGACGATTGTTACAGTTGATCTGACTGGTCTTGTAGAAAGGTATCGTGTTACTCAGTTACTGGGTTGTGGAGGTCAGTAGGCAATCGCTCCATGTAAAGCACTAATACTCAGCTGCATTTGGTTAGACTGTGTAGCCTACCTACCCTTCGCTTTTGAGAAGCTGCCGTTCATAAACAAACGTCTGACACACGCGCACCTATAACCGTACATACAATGCACAAAGGAATATTATTATAAATACTATAAATTAAATATAATGTAAACAGACATACGAGACGCGTGCCCTGAGAGCGCGCTCACATAATGACCATTGTTAAACTTTTGTAAATACTCCTATTATATGTATACACAATTCTATTTTAATAAAGAACATTCATTTCACATTCATTACTGCTACTCACGCCTTGTCATTGCTCTCCCTAACTTATTCCCCAAAGTGCTATGTATTACCTTAAATATAATCTCTAAAAATAGTGCTCAACCATAGCACTAAAACTGGAAGCCCACCCCAGCATAGTTGGGACAAAAACTAAGATGATGAGAGTAAGAAAATGTTAAGTACAAGCCACTTCGTCAGCATAAAACATTTTTACAAAAAATGGACCGACTTCAAAACAAACAACCACATCTGCACTGCAAAGCGAAAAATAACCTTATACCCGTATATTGTTTCATTGGATGTCTAATTCAAATAAGGGCTACGTATCTATTCACAAGACTGAAGTCGGTGCCAAGCCAATTAATAGTTTTGAAAGGCTAAGTACGCCGCATTCTGGGGTACGCCCGAGGTAATCAAACCTAATCAATTATCAACAACAAAAAGTTATTAATAACGAAAATCGCGGATATACAAATATGCATACATACATACTGGTCGAATACAGAACCATTCTTTGTTAGTCGGTTAAAAACATACATTTTATGACGGTATTTGTACAGTATTAAATTTTACATAGTTGTTGGTATATGTTGGCCTCGTATCATACCTGGCTTACCTATTTGTTGGTGTATTACGCATCCGTGTTTATGTCACAGATGTTAATATGTGTATGTACCAAAAAACTGACTTTGATTCGATTTGTCCAGAAGATTCGTAGCAGTTTGACTATGTATTTCGAGAAAAAAGACAGTGTGAGTTACAGAAAATATACATATGTATTTTGAACGAATTATCAAGGCAAGCAAAAGCTTGTAAAAAAGTTGACATACAAGTTCAGAGCGGATTTGGTCTAGCTAATTTGAAATCATAGACGACGCGACGGTATGAAACTGAAAACCCCAACACTAGCTAAGAATAAAATTTAATATACAACGTGTAATGAAAACCCTATATCTATCCAAAAGGACTGAAGACAACATCTGGTATGGAGTCTCTATGCAAAGTTTCAGGTCAAAATGAGTGACTCAAAGGATTGATACCAAATCATCGGTTTCACATGTTTCTTGAATACCATACATAACAAACCTGTCACAGCACTATGAGGGTCAATAACTTTTCACGTCACTTGCTAATAACACGATAATTCTCTTCGTTCTTCTTCATTTGAAAAAGTAGGTCTCTGGTATCAATCTATTGAAATTTCTAATAAGTTCCACACATGTAGACGTAGGATAACTAAAACCTTGTCATATTATTTGCTATCGTCCAAAGAAGGCGTGCGATTATTATGTATAATTAAGCACCTACATATATAAATAGACATGTGATATCCACCCAGCCGCACTGGGCCCACGGGTTTATGGTAGCGCAGTATGGCCCAGGATTATGGCCCAGTCCCTTTCATAGCAAGGAGACCCGGGTCCTAGCAGTGGAGACGTTAAATTATTTTTATTTTGTTTTATTTTACTTTATTGGCACATGAAACGGTTACACATTACAATATAACTGTGACGAAATAAAATTTATAAATATGTAAACGTGTAACCCACATCAAAGTCCGCGGAATAATGGTTTAAGTTTTTAGTTAAATTATGTAATATTTAATAGAAATATAAATATAAACGTAAACGAAAATATAGTACCTACGAGAACTACCGCTACTGCTTTCAGCATAAAAGGGGAAATACTTGGGTCCACGTTACAAATAGACGCCAAAAGGTCAGTTAACCCTTGTCACGCCGGCAATAGATACTACCAGAACTTGTAAATGATTCCAAAAAATATTAGGTCAACAAATATAGGGTATGAACGGCTTGCTATCACGTGATGCGGGTATGAATGAGGTGCGCGAAAGCCATAGTGTGAGGATTGTAAGAAAGGGTTGGAAGTCAACAGTTGTTGGGTTTGGGCAAATGTTTGCTATTATTGAACTAGCTGTACCCGCGTACCACCTATTTTTTATTGATGACCCTCTGATGGTAAGCGATGATGTGACCAAAGATGAAGCACGCTTATCTAGACATAGCCCGTAATATTTACAGATTATAGATAGATTTTCCCGCGCAAACTTTTGATCCTGTGGGTATTTCTGGAAACGAAAAAATAGCCGATGTGTTAATTATTTATTTTATTTTTTAACCGACTTTAAACAAAGGAGGAGGTTCTTAGTTTGTCTTAATTTTTTTTATTTTTTATATATGTTACCCGATTACTCGAAGACGACTGGATCGATTTGAAAAATTCTTTTTTTTTTTGTTTGAAAGAGTTATACTTTCTAGTTGGTCCCATTGTCAAAAAGTCAGGATCTGATAATGGAATCCTTGAAAAATTGAGGGAACCCTTCCAATATTATAGGCACACCTATAGCGATTTGGGTATTAACTTGTGCAGTTGCTCTCGAAAAGCACCATTTGGTGAAGTGGAACTGATGATGAAGACCACAGATTCCTACTGGAACTACTCAATAATAAGTATTTCATTAGTTGCGATTCGATTATTTGGATATGGTTGTTAAGCACTTTATGCTCGTCAGAATGCATGTGGTGATGTGGAGCTGATGGTGAAGTACCACGAAAACTCCTCAACAATTAACAGTTCGGCATCGGAAAAAGAAATATTTTGCTAAGGTGACATTTAGGCTTTTGTAACTAGGTAAATTACAAGCCGACCCACAAAAACGCGAGAAAAAAACATGTTAACAAGAAATAAAACCAACTTCAGTGTCAAAAACGAAAATATTATGTATAAAACTAAAGACACCGACTACCAAAATTAAAGTTGTTTTTCAGTTTGTAGTGTTTTTTTTGTGAAGTCGGTTTTATTTTTTGTTAAAATGTTTTTTAATTTATTTATTTGGCTCACCAGTAATTGAATACACTGATACAAATATATGAGATAACATTTAGTAGATTTAAGGATAAGTGTATAAATTTCTTATAGGTAAGCACATCATGCATGACATATGAGTTGTATGATTGCCTAATTACAATTTGATGAGTACTTACTCACCCTATAACCTCTTCTATTATCCAGTGACAGCCCTGATAGCACCGGCACCGGTTCAGTTGTTCTGAAAATTGGCCCGATCAAACAGAAAAACAGACAAAGAGACAGAATTATTATTATACATTATTTGTATAATATTTGCATATTATACATTATTTGTAGCATTTTTTATGCTACAAATAAAATACTAAATCACACACTTTTTTTTAAATTCTTTTTTTTATTTCTCAGTTATTTTGAACTAGTTACAGGCAGACTCTTCAACTTTATCTATATGTATGTATAGAGTACAGATACATAGTGTATAAAATTATGTGGGACATCATATTGAACCGCGTCCAGTAGCTACAATGAGCCTTTCTAGACTATGCCGTTTTGGAGATTTTACGCGTTAAATTTTTTATTCCAAAAAATATTTAATTCAACTTATTTTTTCTACCTAGCTACATAACAAAGATTCCTCTGTACTAGAATCGTGTGTCGTGAGATCTTATCTCTGATTTTATTTTATTTATATTATTATTAAGAGGAACAGTAGGTACTTACATCGAAAATAACAATATATTAAATTTTGCTAAAAATTAACTAGAATAAGATCTTACTTCTTACTAATATTATAAATGCGAAAGTTTGTAAGGACGTTTGTTACTCTTTCACACAAAATCTACTGAAAAGATCTGCACGTTTGGTAAGTAATATATAATAATAATAATATTCCACAACTTTCACACAACGCCATCTAGTCCCAAACTAGGCAGAGCTTGTGCTATGAGTCCTAGACAACTGATAAACGTACATATATATTTCTAAATACATACATATTATAGATAAATTACACCCAGACAAAGAACAAATGATCGTGCTCATCACACAAACATTTGTCCTGGGAGGGAATCGAACCCACGACCTTGCGCATAGCAGTCAGGCCCACTGACCACTAGACCAACAGGCCTGTCAGAGCGTTCCATCAGAACGAACCTTTTATCCCGGAATTCCTACTAAAACGAGATGTACGCGGGCAAACCTTCCCATGCAAACGAATTCGCGGGCAGAAGCTAGTAATAATATAAAAAATAGAACAATAGTTAATAATAATCGCCAGGAAGCGACAAAAAGTAATAAAAAGTGAGATGATAAATTAAGAGTATAGAAACACGACAGAATGAAAACGGTAATTAGAGGAATACAAATAGATATTAATATTTACTACTACTAACTAGCTGTTGCCTGCGACTTCAATCACGTAAATTTGATATGTAAACTATTATTAAAATATTTCCACACTAATAAAGTCAAATAAATAATGAAATCATCTTCGTTCGCGTGGGAAGTTTTCTCGTGTAAATCCCGGACCCGTGGAAATTTGGCAAAATCCCATCTTAGCGAGCATCTACGTGCTACTTGTAGTTTCTGAGATTTCGTGATTAATCAGTGAGTAGTATTTCACTTTTATATACAACGTGTAATTTAAAGGGTATATAAGGTGTATCTATTCATACACGAAATATTTTAAGAGATATACTTATAGGTGGTAAGGAAACCATAGCATAAAAAATAAAAAAATATCTAGGTATATCTATACTAATATTATAAAGCGGAAAAGTTTGTTAGTTTGTTTGTTTGTTTGTTTGTTTGCTTGAACGCGCTAATCTTCGAAAGTACTGGGTGGATTTGGATGAAATTTGGTATGGAAGTAGCTTGAAGCTTGAGGAAGGTTATAGGCTACATTTTACCCGACTGCAAAAAAGGAGAGTTATGTTTTTACCGTGATAGAATCCACAGGAGCGAAGCCCCGCGAGAGTACTAGTTATTAATAAAATTAAATAATTTAATATTACTTGACACACATAATAAATACTGGTTATTTCTTATTTTTAAACATCCACTACGCTAGTTTACGAGGGCGGCGGTATTTGAAACGGCGCGCAGCTTTTGTGAATATGATCAAAGAAAAAACATGCGCGGGCAGCGGGCGGCGGGGGCGCCTGCTACCCTTCTCGGCGCTCGCGTCTCAGTCGCGGCGTCTTGCTAGGCCAGTCCCAGTCGTCCCGCTCAATCCGCGTGTCGTGTCACTCGCACGCGCCTTAGCAGACAGCTGACACGCGTCGGGCTCGCTCGGGGTATATATTAAACAATGCCTAACTACAGGAGTACCAGAACATGGTGGTGGTGCTACAATGAGGGTGGAAATATTTTGCTCACAGCACAAGCCCTCTTCTTGAAGCGATTTGGGAGAAGACCATCACTGCAGACCATCCTTGGAACTGTACAGCGGCATATGGACTATAGGATCTACATGCCACCAGCTGCAGACGGAGGAAGGCAACGAGTGCCAGTAAGAATCGAGGACGACATCGTCGACTTCTTTTTGCAGCATCCAATGGCCAGCACATCAGACGCCGCTCGTGTTTTTAACGTGAGCAAAATGACCGTTTGGCGCCTTCTGCGGGATGAGGGGAAGCACCCGTTCCACTTCACTAGGGTGGAAGAATTAAAGCCGATAGACTTAAATCCACGCGTGGAATTTTACCATTGGTTACTTGAAGACCCGACGCGGCGCATACTCTGGACGGACGAGTCCACCTTTACGCGCGTTGGGATGTTTAACATCTACAACGCACACTGGTGGGCATCAGAACATCCACATATTGTTAGGCCGACGCGGTTCAGTGTAAATGTGGGGTAGGGCTAAAGACCTGGTTTATGGTAATGACGGCCATACCATATCAAGTGTGGAACAATTGAAAACGCGAATTGTGAACGCTTTCGCAGTGATGGTTAGTGATAGAGACACATAATTAAAAGTGCAAGGAAGAAGGTACTAGGTATGTACATTTTAAATTATTGTAAATAAGTTGATTCTAATTTTTAGACGCGCCAAATTATTGTTACTGTAATTCGTAAAAAGCGTCACAATTACGAATTTCTTGTAAAATAAACAGGTTTCCGACTAACTTCACTGCGACATAAAGCCAAAACAATAATAATGTAGAATAATAAGTACCTATTATTTCATTATTGATGGCATTCTTAAAGTTCACATGTGTATTTTTATAACAATCAGCTGACGGATACGACTCGCTCGACACATCTTAATAACCTCACAGAGGTCATTAACATGCGAATTCGATTTGAACCTATCAGCTGTTTATTGGTATTTACCTAGCTTACAGATGAAATGAAATAATTATTTATTTTGTAAATTGGTTCTAAATACACACATCAAAAGTGTCTAGGGATCAACATATATTTTTGCAATAACTTTTCTCCTGATTGATATTAATTAAAATTTTCTTTAAGGATTCATCAAATAAAGTGTTTTCGTTTGTCACAGTAACGATAAACCAAGTCACCTTTGCATTAATAAAGAAATTTGCCATTTTCCTAATAAAGGGATTTTTGACATTTGAACCACTAACATTAATGTTCGAAAAAAAGACTGAAATAACAGTTTTCTTTAAAAATTTATTGGGTAACTTAAACAATTAATAATCCGTGTTTCTACCGCGAACACTAACAACACAAGAACATCGGTTTGGCATACTCAAAATGAGTTCATCCAAATCACGCTGTGGAATGGCCGCCCATGTTCGTTGCAACCGTGGACTACCCGCGTATTTATTTTCTCCTTCTGAGTCAAATCCATCCAAAGGTTGTCTGTAAAAGATCGCTTTTAGCGATAAGACCACCCCTTGTATCACCCTTTTTAATTGTTAAGTCCATAATTTTATTTTACTGTTATGGTGTACAATAAAGAATATATCTATCTATCTATCTATCTATCTACCCTCCATATTCGGCAGAGCTCTTCTCTGTAGCATATCCCATGCATGCTCAATCGGGTTCAAGTCTGGCGACTGAGCAGGCCAGAGCAGGACATTGATGTTAGCTGCGGCGAGAGTCTGTCTTACAACTCTTGCGGTGTGCGGTCGTGCATTATCATGCATTAACTGAAATAAGGGACCGATTTGCACTTGTAGAAGAACGATGACGTCAGATACAATCGTCTCAGCATAAATTTGAGCGTTGAGGTTGCCTCTGATCCAAATCAACTCAGTTCTTCCGCCGATCCAAATACCCGCCCATACCATGATGGTTCCACCACTATAAGGATGGACTTCCTGGCAGGATTTTAATCGCTGTTGGCGTCCAGGGGTTCTCCAGTGTCGTATACGTCTTTTATCCGGTCTCATACCAAAACGAGACTCATCAGAAAAGCACACGAAACGCCATTGTTCTTCTGACCAATTTCTGTGTTCAAGAGCCCATTGATATCGAATCCTACGATTGTGCATTGCTATAGGTGGTACCCGTAGCGGTCTTCGGGAATGAAGGTTCACTTCATGCAAGCGGTTTCTGACTGTTTGGTCACTAATTAAGTTCCCTGAAGAGTGATGAAGCCTCACGGCTAACATCATGGCGGTTATTGTTGGAGTTCTTCGAGTTAAGATTTGAATGTATCGGTCTTGTCTCCGTGTGGTGCAGCGATACCGTCCTCCATGGCGCTCAGCCACGGTACCAGTGCTTCGGTAACGTGTCCAAAGTCGACTGATAACACTCTGACTTGTATTCAGAGCTAAAGCCACAGTACGTTGCCGGGAACCAGCTTCTATCATTCCCACGGCTCTGAGCATTTCTTCCCTGCTTAAATGACGTCGCCGCTCCATAATAACGTTGGTTTTAATCAGTAGTAGGGAAACAGTAGTACTAATAATGTCTTCAATGCGTTGTATGTTTTTATAGGGAAAATATTGACAGCTGATTTTCATCTTTTACTCGAATTTGATTAACAGTTCCTGTTTCAAATTATGAAATGCACCAAAAAGGATCCATATAAATTTATAAAATCATAAATTTATTACAAAGCCACATCTCAATCTCAAGAAATCCGCATAAAAATGCTTGATCCGTAGACACTTTTGATGTGTGTAGTACACTTTTACACGTCATTTTTTTGTGTTTTGAGTAAAGCTTGAACAATCAGCTGACGGATACGACTCGCTCGACACATCTTAATAACCTCACAGAGGTCATTAACATGCGAATTCGAGTTGAACCTATCAGCTGTTTATTGGTATTTACCTAGCTTACAGATGAAATGAAATAATTATTTATTTTGTAAATTGGTTCTAAATAGTACACTTTTACACGTCATTTTTTTGTGTTTTGAGTAAAGCTTGATGAGGCCGGTGTTTCCTGACTACTCTGAAAAGAAACA
The DNA here is from genome assembly GCA_943138885.2 of Tholera decimalis. Lineage (NCBI taxonomy): Eukaryota > Metazoa > Arthropoda > Insecta > Lepidoptera > Noctuidae > Tholera > Tholera decimalis. The sequence goes on along the minus strand of OW964553.2, from coordinate 38,031,092 downwards.
CCGAAACAATGAACTCAGAGGTCAACGTCTCTTAAAGTCCATTCAATTCGTATCATCGTATGTGATGTAGGTAGGATAGATGTAAATGTAGATGGGTAATAATAATTGTAGGTTAGGATTATAATTGAAAAAATATTTTAATCGCATCTAGGTTCCTTTTCGTAAAACTTTAATGGAGTGAATTTAATAATTTGCCTAAGTAGGCAAATGATTAAAGCTAAGTAGCTTTAAATGGTATTGTAATTTAAATTCACATTTATTATCCATTGTAAGCGATACGTTATTAAAATGACACTAGAATGAGATACGAAGTCTAGCTACATTGGTTTATTTTTAACATCATCACGCCTGATTTCTCGGTAGAGATAGGCAGAGGTGTATTTTCGTAAGTCCACTACAGTTCACCAGTGATATTGTTAGGTCTCATGTAAAATGAGGTGGGGGCAGGTGTTTGAATCCGGCAGAACACAGACTGGAGTGCGGTAACCTTCAGGACGCGAAATAACTACCATGTAGCGCCGTCACGTGGAGACATGCATGCGAAGCGAATACTCGCACAATCTCACCAACACGCGGCTGCTCGACACAGGCGCGCGGGGGCACGTCACTTCACCGCGGCGCGGGCGGGCGGGTCATTCATAGAGTATGGAGTAAAGATTTTATGCAAAATGTCTCAAGCAGTTTTAAAATTATAATAATTACGTAAAATAAAAAAAAAAACATTGTTAAACATTTTTTTGTCGTGTTTATTGTTTCTTTACAAGCTATAGGTATATCTCTTAAAATATTTCGTGTATGAATAGATACACCTTATATACATACCAAGTGCACGGCTTCTTTGGATGATAATAAACGATATGGCAAGGGTTTTCTAATCCTATGTGTACATGTGTGGAGCATATTAGAAATTTCAATACATTGATACCAGAGACCGATTTTTTCAAATTAAGAAGAACGAAGAGAATTATCGTTTTATTGACAAGTGACGTGGAAAGTGATGACCCTCATAGTGCTGTGACACGTTTGTTATTACTGGTATTCAAGAAACATATGAAACCAATAATTTAGGGTCAATTCTGTGAGTCACTTATTTTGAGCTGAAACTTTGTAAAGAGACTCCATACCAGATGTTGTCTTCAGTCCTTTTGGATAAATATGGGATTTCCGTTATACGTTGTATATACTCGTAGATAGAAGTAGAGAAGTATGGAAGTATGGATTAAACTTTGTATTTCACTATTGCGCTATTGAAAATGTCAACATTTAGATATTTTTTTTGTATGTAGTAGTATTGTTAAACCAAATATTTGTTATGTTTGGGCTAAAGCCAAACATAAAATATTTGGTTCAATAATACTGGTTGAAATTATAAGGTGCTTTTACGAGTAGGTGAGTGTATGTGTAAGTGTGGAGTGTGATGTGTATAGGGGTGAGTGTGTTGATGGCTGTTAAAATGCTTATGATGTTTGACGTTCGTAGTTTACGACTTTGTGTTTTAGAGGGCCTCCATCTGGTCATAATGTTTGGAATGCAGCCATGAGGCCAAATGGGGTATTTCCTTGGCATGTTGCGGATAGCAGGATATTGCTAATAGATTAGATTTCTCGCTTTGGTCATGTCATGTCTTAATTGACATTTATTAGTCAGTAGAAGTTAGTTTAGTACACGTTGGTCTTAGTTTCTTATATGTAGGTATTTAGTATGTAAGTAGTTTATTACTTACTAGCGACCCGCCCCGGCTTCGCACGGGTGCAATGTTTATATTAAATATACTATAGAATGTCTTTATATACATCGTTGACAGCCTTTTTGTTATTCGACATACATGTTCGCTTTAGTAATGACTTTTGAAAGTGCGACACATAATTTACCATGGAAAAAACATTCAACGCTCAAATCTAAGCAACATAGGCACGTGCGCCGTGTCTCCGCCGGCACCGCGCCGCAACCGCTATGTCCTTGCATTTTAAATCTGTAATATCTTCTAAACTATTTATTTAAATTATATTCTGTAAAGAGCAATATTGATTTATATTAAATTCACAATGTATTTATAGTACTTAATGGATAAGGATTAATGCTGTATTGCTTAAAATCGCTTCGTAAAATATGCTCGTATTTTTCGTAAAAAGTAAAGGATAAAAAATGGTTGTTGTGGGTTATCTATAAGAGATAGACAGATGCCATCGAGGACTTTTTTATTGACCCTTTTAAAGTGTACAATACTGTAGTACATTATTTTGATCTTTCTTGTAGGTTTCAGCCAGCGTTTGCAAAGCAAGCGCAAAACCTCAAAAATTATCAGTGTTCCTCTACTATATTATGCATGTTATATACTTAAAAACCTTCCTATTCAATCACTCTTTCTATTGAAAGAAACTGCATCAAAATCCGTTGCGCAGTTTTAAAGATTTAAGCATACATAGGGACAGACACAGGGAAGCGACTTTGCTTTATACTATGTTAAGATTAAGAAGCCTTACTAATATTATAAATGCGAAAGTTTGTGAGAATGGATGTATGGATGTTTGTAACTCTTTCACACAAAAACTAATGAACGGATCTGAATTTAATTTGGTAAGTAGATAGTTGATATCCTGAAATAACACATAGACTACTTTTAATCCCGTAATTCCCACGAGATCGGGATTTAAGCGGGAAAACCCCCCACGCGAATGAAGTCGGGGGCCAAAGTTAGTATTGTATATAGGTAAATAATACACCATAAGCTATCCGCGTATTTATTTTGTTCTTCTGTATCCTTATTGAAAACTTATTGACCGTAGTACAGTAGCTTATAACACCCTCCTTCATACACTTACTCATTTTCACTTTACACACGGGAGGCCATTACTCTACAACGTGTAATTTAAAGGGTATATATACATACCAAGTGCACGGCTTCTTTGGATGATAACAAACGTTATGGCAAGGGTTTTGTAATCCTATGTCTACATGTGTGGAGCATATTAGAAAAATCAATACATTGATACCAGAGACCGAATTTTTCAAATTAAGAAGAACGAAGAGAATTATAATTTTATTGGCAAGTGACGTGGAAAGTGATGACCCTCATAGTGCTGTGACACGTTTGTTATTACTGGCATTCAAGAAACATATGAAACCAATAATTTGGTATCAATTCTTTGAGTCAGTTATTTTGAGCTGAAACTGTGCATAGAGACTCCATACCAGATGTTGTCTTCAGCCCTTTTGGATAGATATGGGGTTTCCGTTACACGTTGTATAACTATATAATTCAAATTCATTATTTTTATTAAGAATGGTCTTGGAATGGAAAAATGGAATCTTGTTTCTGTTTCCATTAAATTTCCTCATCTTTACTAATTGTATTAAGTTACTGTTTTAGTTTTAGTTACTGTTTGCTATTATCAAAATTTTACTGTACAGTGGTGAAACTTAGTTTATAGTGAAGTGGTACTAAAAGGAGAGCGCTGATGTCTGAAATACAAATATTCCTTATCTAGTTCAGACACAAATGTTCCTCATTCTGATCCTAATGTAAGCTTTAATTATAGTGTGTTAGCTGTATGTACCAAATTTGAACGAATAAATTATTGTATCCAATTCATGGAAAGGTTGTTTATAAAAGGTAGCTTTTAGCGATAAGACCGCCTATTTTTATATCTTATTTTAGTACTTTTTGGGCTGTTAGTAGTTGTTAAGTTCTGATTTAATTCTATTAAAGTGTACTCGTGCGAAATACGATAATTATCCATCTATCTCTTCATTAGAAACCCGTTAAATAACGTTATTTAGTTAGAGTGATATAATTATATAAAATAGCGGTGCTCAAAAGAGTCATGAAATCAAATGTGCTATTTTTATTTAAATCCTTCCTTGTTCTTATTTATTAAATTTATGTCAAAATTGCATAGCATGTACATGCACAGAACACCGATTATTGTATTTTTGAATGCGAAATATCTCAATGTGTTATTGATATTCTAATAAAAAAAAACTAAACTAAAAGTGGCATACAGACAAAAAGATATAAATTTCTTGTGAACTTAAGTCACACAGCTCCTAACGAGAATGCCCACATCAAACCCAAAAACACATAAGAAAACAAAAACACGGTTCATTAGTCTTCCCAACATAGTAATACAACGATCTAAAACCACAAAGCTTACAGTTTACCTTTTATTTCTATTCTCCTCCACCATTAGGTTGGGGACGTTGAAGTACAAAGCGACACGTCCGCATTACCACTCGTGTGAACCTCACTCAAAACTTCCCTGCGGTTTGAATCTGGGCGTGTCCTTACCACGGCATTAGTTGCGACCCTGCGGCTGTGGTCTCGATGTTGGCGGGGAGCGGAGCGGGAGCGGGGCGGGCTCTACATGAAAATTTTATTTGTACTGTGTTAAGAATGTGTTAAAGTTGATGTCGCGAGAATGTAAAAAAAATTGCGCGTTTTCAGGTAATGTTCTAACGCGATACCGCAGTCCCGAAATTCATGAACAACTAAAGGAACAGGTAGTATTTTTTGTTAGTAGAAATCTGACTCTCCTTTCAGCTAAAACCTAGAGCAGGAGGTATCATTTAATTATCCCCGAAATAAAAAAAAGATGTCTTGATGCTGCACCGGGCATGACGTCAAGAAAATCCATGGGATTTAGATAAGAGTGAGCTAAATGGCATGTATTTTGAGAATTCTTGTGAATTTTTGGGAATTATTTTAAGGATTTTGTTATTGTGACTTATTGGACTATACGATACATAATGGAGGTACAGTTTTCTTAGTCTTAACTTCTTGTCAGAGTGGTCGTGGTCACGTCGCAGTCGGTTCTTATGCCATTCTAGCTGTGTAGGTGTGTAGCCATATAGCTCATTGTTTGACGTTATGAGAGCAACCGTTGATGTTGAAATGTGTCACAGATTTAATGATGTCTGAACATCGTGTTGGAGAGCTCTCACTTTTCCTTGCACCACCAATCGTTCCATTGAGTCATCGTTGCGGGTGATATACCGATCGATAATCATTCTCAGATGTTGAGTTCCTTCAGGACCGCGAAATTAGTTCGGTGTGAAATGCCTACAGTGTCACATACAAAAAATTAAATGTTGGCGTCCTTTCTCTCCACTCCACTAGTCGCTCGCCGCTCTCTCTCTGCTTGTCGCTGTCATTGTAAACATAGCCTACCAGTGATGAAACAAGGCTTGAATTAATTATGAGCTCACTTTACCTATTTTACGTACAAGTGGTAATTATTTTAATGACTGTTTAATGACATTGTAATTTATTTATTTACGCGTGGATTCATATTCAATCTTGAAAGATGAGTATAGCAACTGCTAAGCTCGCAAGATACTATATTATTTTGAAGTATAATGATTTCTAACCTGCTTGCCAAAACAGCCCATGAAACTAAATTCTAATGTAAACTAATCTTGTACGTACTAAGGCTTTGATTCAGCTGGTGTCGATTTCTGTATGATTTTGTTTATTTTTTACTAATGATAGGCTCAATTTTGACCACCGTCTAACCTGATGGTAAGCGCTAATATGGACAAAAATGAAGTACGTTTACCTAAACATAACATGTTAACTCTATAAGTTTGAATTAAAATCACCAGGTTATAGTAACCAGGAAAAAAAAAAACAGACTCCGGCAGTAAATTCCAGGCTCGTTTAAAGGGTTTCGTACTGCAAAAGCAAAACGGAACCTATTCAATGCCGCGTATAAACTTGTAAATCAACACCATCGAAATAATATGTTCATATCTCGCGATATTTTGCTTCTCACAAAGAAATCAAACTTGTAGACAAACTTGTATATCCCGTGGACCTAGACTAATGAAATTTAGCAAAAGCAATTCCTTACAACACATGTGAAGGAAACAAATTAGAATACCATAAATATGTAGTTGTTTACCATAAAACTGAACATCACTGAACTGAAACTGAAGAAATTGTTGTACGGAACCCTCGGTGCGCGAGTCCAACTTGGACTTGGTTGTGTTTTTTTTTTTGTCGGAGATCCTCATATCTACGGTTTTGTGGTCGGCTGCAGGGTCTATCAAACTTATACTGACTAAAACCATCCTGATGGTCGATTCGTCCGGAAGTGCAGGTGTATATGTGACTCCAGCTGCCCCGGATCAAGATTTTATTTATTTACAAGCAGTCATGCGGGTTTCGCTTCCGTGGACTTTAAAAATAAGCTCCTTCTTTTTTTTTCAGTCGAGTAAAAAGTAGCCTATAACCTAATTCTCAAGCTTCAAGCTACTTCCATAGCAAGTTTTATCCAAATCCACTCAGTATTTTTGGAGATTAGCGCGTTCAAACAAACATTTTCGCAGTATAGTATTAGTGCCCATTTCAATAGATTGACTATTAAAATGGGCAATATTATTTTGATACTTTTGCTATTATTATGATGTATTCCGAGCTCTGTGAGCTACTGCAGTAGACAACAGTATATATTATGTTGAAAAGAGCACAATTCGCGGTTTGTGACAAACAGACGGGCGTTTATTACTCCGCCATTATGTTTGAATGACAGCCGCTCATTAAATTTTGTAGCGATTAATTTTATTGCAATCGGAAACTTGGAAAATTTTGTGAAAATTTTGATGAGTAAGATGGATGCAAAAATACCGAATTTGGTTGATTTGGCAACGTAGCGGGAGCCAAAGAACCAGTAGGGATGTATATAGAATATTTTTTATTGTTTGGTTTCCCGATAATGAAAATACTGAAACCTCAAATGATACTTTTCACAATATAAAAAAAAAAAACATTTTTGCATAAAATAAAACTGACTTCCATATCAAAACACTACAAAGCCAAAAATAACTTATATTTCGTTAGTCGGTGGTTGCGCCAACATTCAAAATATGATTGACATCCGCTATTTCCTATATCCATCTCCTTCCCGCACATACCTCGCGAGTGAGTAAGAAGATTCGCCCGCCATTTGTCGAAAAAACTGACTTCCGAATCGCTCCGCATCAAGTTGACAATGGCGTCGACGCGCTCCGCTTAAAAATATTAATAACTTTGGAATCACCGCATTTTCGCATGTAATAAGACTTATAATCCATAGTTTGTGCTTGTGTTTAACGTGTGAGGACAATAACTTGAAGCCCAACTGCCCTGAACCTGGAAAAGTGAACCGGTGCACCGGCGACGACGCGAGCACGTGGCTCCCGTAAAAGGTTTGTGTTTCCTTCCCTATTTATTTCGGGTTGTATTCCATTGTCCCACACCCACTGCAACTCGAAGTACCTAACGCCAAGCGTTTGTCAATCGTTTAGCTCCGCACCGCAAATACAGTCCACTAAATTAGCCTTTCGCGCCAACATTTTCTATGGTCCCTCTCACCGGATAGTTAGGTACTTATTTGAATTAGGTACATATTTGTTGTAGTTATCGCATTGGTATTTATTCCATAAGGAATAAACGCACCGCACCGCAGTCTTATACCTAACCCAATTCGTTGTTTGTTCATCTATTACCTACGTACGTGCGTAATACCTACATACCTACGTAGCCATAGATCGCTCGTATTAGTTATTCATTCGGAAGTCTAAAATTATTTGTATATCAGAAACAGAGACACAACCTAGTGGGTAAATTAAGATTGTTTAAAAACTACCTACAGTGCTTTTATTTCACCCGCAGTTCGTTATAACTACCTACCCACTTTAGGTATTTAATATTGTCCGCGTCGCTGTTCTCCATCGCTTATTTGTTAAAATAACTTTATTTGCTTGTTTACCGCATTGATTGTTTGTAATAAATAATTATTATTCACGATGTCTCATAAGGACATCAAAGTTCAATTGAAACTTTTATATGCTAAAAGAGACATGATATTTTCTCGCGTGCAATCTATTTGTGATAATGCACTTAAAACACTTGATCTAGCTATTAGAGATTCGTTCTTATGTTCTATAGAAAACTTGGATAGTTTGCGCACGGAATTTGAATCCGTAATTCATAATATTAACGTTTTAGAGTTAGAATTAAATCCAGAATACGCTGTGAGTTTGGCGTTTGGTGTGGCTTTGGCGTCATTTGATGATTTATTCTGTCGCATCAAACGCGTCGCGAGGAGCTTGGAGAAGCCGTCTGTCCATCAGAGCCAGGCAAATCACACTCGCGATCGACCCAAATTACCGCCCATTCAGATACCTGAATTTAATGGTGATATTCGCAATTGGAATCTATTTATAGATAGTTTTGAAAACACTATAAATGGGAACGTCTCTTTGACAGATCATGAAAAGTTACACTATCTGGTTGAAAAGTTAACTGGTAAAGCTAAAACTGTTTGTGCCGGCATTACTTTTAGTGCCGAAAATTATTCATTAATTTTAAAAACTTTAAAGTCGAAATATGAAGACAAAAGATTAGTTGCTACCGCATATTTAGATCAGCTATTCGTGTTGAAAAATATTACAGTTTGTAATGAACATAATTTAGAGAAGTTTTTAGATACTTTTGCATCATCTGTTCGCGCAGTAAAGAACCTGAAGGTCGATGACCTCTGCGACTTTTTGTTTTTATATTTGGGTTTAAAGAAATTAGATAGTGAAACTGTTCGTTTATTTGAAATAGACCATCGCAGTAGTAAACTGCCAAAATTCAATGATTTGGAATGTTTTGTTCGCGATCATATTAAAATATTGCAACGCACTTCGTCAACCCATGAAGTTACGAAGAAGTCCGACCGTCGAACAGATGCGGCTTCGAAGTCACAAAAGTCGACACATACGTATGTGAATACAGCACCTGCTCCTGTACAATCGAGTTGTTCTTTGTGTAATAGTCAACATTCGCAATTGTACAAGTGTTCTGGTTTCTTAAAATTTACGCCCTATGAACGTTATAAGTTTGTTCGCGAAAAAAATTTGTGCTTTAACTGCCTTAGTGACAAGCATCGGGTTACGTCTTGTAATAGTAGTCAAAGTTGTCGTAAGTGTTCTTCGAAGCACCACACTTTACTTCACATGGAGAAAAGTTGTAATAATGCCGCATCCAATGTGAGCACAGTTAGTTTACCAAGCGGTGACACGTCGTCGCAGTCAGTCGGTGCGAACTCTGCGTCCGCTTCGCAGCCGCAGCCGCAATCAACGCGCGACGTTGCCCGCTCGCAGGCCGCCGTGACTGACGTCACGTTGTGTTCGATGTCCGCCGCAAGCAATACGTGCACTACCGTGGTGCTCGCGACCGCTCACGTTGTTGTTGATGATGCTTTTGGTAATCCGTGTCTTGTTCGAGCGTTGTTAGATTGCGCTTCGCAGAGTAATTTTTTAACTCAAAATTGTTGTCAACGCCTTGGTTTTAGTATTAATAACCGACCAGCCCGCTCAGTAGTTAAGGGGTTCGGTGGTTTAAAATCAACCATTCATGGTTCGATTAAAATTAAATTTGCATCGCGCTTTAATTCTAATATTTGTTTTGATATGGATTCGCTTGTCGTAGATAAAATTACGGAACAATTGCCTACTGTCCCGGTTGACACGTCTTTATTGACCAAATTTAAAGACCTACCGTTGGCAGATGAATCTTATGGTGTCCCTGGAGACGTCGATATGTTGATCGGCGCATCGATTCTCCCGCACCTTCAGTTATCTCGTAAGATTCAAGGTCATTCGTCGTTTCCCGCACCGCACGCCCTAGAAACAGTTCTAGGTTTTGTTATTGTTGGTTCCGCACCCGCACATTTAGATAGTTACTCGACTGTGTCACATTGCTGCACTGTTGAGCCGCCGCTGGAGTCTACCATCCGCAGGTTCTGGGAAATTGAAGAGGTCAATGTCCCGCCTATCCTAAGCCCTGATGATAAGGTGGCTGAGGAGATTTATTGTGGCACGACTACCCGTGATAATGATGGTCGTTATATTGTCGCGCTTCCATTCAAGGGAGATATTTTTTCGCTCGGTGACTCCTACGCTTCCGCGGAAAAACGCTTTTCTTGTTTAGAACGTAAGATGCAAGCATCTCCGAAGTTGAAGCAAGCCTATGATGAGGTGGTGACCGAATACTTAGACAAAGGGTACATCTCACCTGCATCCACCGCCGAGACTGACGAGACTCTTGATCATCCATCTTACATCATCCCGCACCACGGAGTTGTTAGAGAAGACAAGCTTACTACTAAGCTCCGCGTGGTTTTGGACGGCAGTGCTAAGACTAGCACTTCCGTATCGCTCAATGATATTTTGTATTGTGGTCAAAACCTTCAAGGTAACTTATTTGACATTATTGTGAATTTCCGCTTGTTTGCTGTCGCGCTTTCCGCCGACATAAGGCAAATGTTTCTTTCTATTGGTATTCGCGAATGCGACCGCAAATTTCAACGTTTTTTGTATAGATTTTCGCCTCAAGAACCTTTGAGAGTTTACGAGTTTAATCGTGTTTGTTTTGGGCTTAAGTCGAGTCCTTTCCATGCGCTTCGCACTATCAAGCAATTAGCCACTGATGAGGGTGAAAGATTCCCGAAAGCGAAAGACACTATTGAGACTGGGCTATACATGGATGACTTTGTTTATAGTGTAGCCAGCGAGGCGGATGCCGTTGAGACCGCCGCTCAAGTAATAAGTCTTATGAAGGCCGGTCAGTTTGATCTTGTGAAGTGGACTAGTAATTCGCAGACCGCTCTAGTTTCGGTTCCACGTGAAGAGTCGATTATTTTATCGTTATCTAATCGCGTCTCGTCTTGGTCGAGACTTTTGCGTTGTGTGGTGTATGTATGTCGTTTTCTAAAACTGTTACCCACGCGCGGTGTTATAACCGCCGCTGATCTGGATAAAGCTGAGTCAGTCGTGCTACGTGAATTGCAGAGATTTTATTTCGCATCCGAAATTAGTAGTTTGGAGTCCAACAAACCTTGTAGCCGCGCCTTTCAACATTTGAAACCTTTTTTGCAGAATGGTCTTATTCGAGTAGGTGGTCGTTTGAGAAATTCCGATTTAGGATTTGAGCAAAAGCATCCAGTAGTTTTACCCCGCAAGGACCATATTTTAGATTTGATTGTAGATTATCATCATAGGTTGAATTGCCACGCAGGTCCAGACTTGTTGATGTCTATCCTTAGACAGAAGTATTGGATACTTTCCGCTCGCAATTTGATTCGTGCTAGAGTACACAAATGTGTGCCCTGTTTTAAGCTTCGCCCGCGTTTTATCGCGCCTGAAATGGCCGATCATCGCTCTTGTCGTGTTGTTCAATCCGCTAAACCTTTCGTTCACACCGGTACAGACTTCGCCGGCCCGTTTAGGGTAACTGTTGCCCGTGGTCGCGGAATACGCTCCACGAAAGCTTACGTTTGTCTATTTATTTGCATGACAACTCGTGCGGTTCACATAGAATTGACCGGTGATTTAAGTACGCAAAGTTTTATGTCCGCGTTTAAGCGCTTTTTGTCGCGCCGTGGTCCCGTCAAACGTTTATATTCTGACAACGGTACCAATTATGTTGGAGCTCGCCGTAATATTTCGGAGTTGCATGCGTTCTTACGGTCAAAGTATTATCAGAGTGAATTCGCTCATGTTTTGGCCGAAAATCGTATTGAATGGCATTTTAATACGCCCGCTGCTAGTCACTTTGGTGGTAATTGGGAGGCGAATATTAAGAGCCTCAAGTCGCATCTGTTCCGCGTTGTAGGCGTACAGATTCTCTCTTATGAGGAGCTGAGTACTGTACTCGCTCAGATAGAGGCAGTAATGAATACTCGTCCACTGTGCCGGACTCTATCTAGTGACCCCTCAGAATCTTTAGCTTTAACTCCGGCTCACTTCTTAACCACGACTCCTCTTAAGTATTTGCCCGCTATGGATGTTGATGAAGACAGACTACATCTCCTAAAGCGTCATGCTCTTTTGGATAGATTAGTTCAATCATTTTGGAAGCGTTGGAGAGCAGATTATTTGCACACGCTTCAGTCGCGTCAAAAATGGAATACTCCATCGAATCCAGTCGCCGTTGGTACTGTAGTGGTTTTAATGGCCGAGAGTGCGCCTCCTCTACACTGGCCTCTAGGTGTAGTGGAGGAAGTTTTCCCTGATCCAAAGGGAGTAACGCGTATAGTAAAGGTTAAAACCGCGACCGGTTCGTATTTACGTCCGGTTATTCGCCTCTGTCCTCTGCCCAATCAGCAGCAGGCTTCAAATTAGTTTAGTAGTTATGGTAACGCTTTATATTATAGTTTAGGAATAAGGTTAGAAGTTAGATGTTACTCCAGAGTTTAGTTCTTTGATTAGTTTCGCTTATAGTTTTTGAAGGTAACCCTTCAAACCGGGGGAAATGGTTGCGCCAACATTCAAAATATGATTGACATCCGCTATTTCCTATATCCATCTCCTTCCCGCACATACCTCGCGAGTGAGTAAGAAGATTCGCCCGCCATTTGTCGAAAAAACTGACTTCCGAATCGCTCCGCATCAAGTTGACAATGGCGTCGACGCGCTCCGCTTAAAAATATTAATAACTTTGGAATCACCGCATTTTCGCATGTAATAAGACTTATAATCCATAGTTTGTGCTTGTGTTTAACGTGTGAGGACAATAACTTGAAGCCCAACTGCCCTGAACCTGGAAAAGTGAACCGGTGCACCGGCGACGACGCGAGCACGTGGCTCCCGTAAAAGGTTTGTGTTTCCTTCCCTATTTATTTCGGGTTGTATTCCATTGTCCCACACCCACTGCAACTCGAAGTACCTAACGCCAAGCGTTTGTCAATCGTTTAGCTCCGCACCGCAAATACAGTCCACTAAATTAGCCTTTCGCGCCAACAGTCGGTGTTATTGGTTTTGTATTTTCTTTTTTTTTCCCGCGCCTTCAGAAATTTAAGTTATTTTTGGCTTTGTAGTGTTTTGATATGGAAGTCATTTTAATTTTTGGCAAAAACGTTTTTTTCATGGTTTTTAGTGGGTCGGTTTGTAATATATCTAGTTAGAAAAGCCAAAATGTCAACTACTTATCACCTTTTACCAAATATTGCTTTTCCCGATGCAGAGCCGTGAATTTTTGAGTTCTCCTGGTACTTCACCATCAGCTCTACATCACCATATGCATTGTGATGAGCATAAAGTGCTTAACATCCATATTCAAGTAATCGAATCGTATTCCACGAAATACTGTTATTGAGAAGTTTCGGTGGCCATCTGTGGTCTTCATCATCAGTTCCACTTCCCCAAATGATGCTTTTCAAGAGCAACTGCACAAGTTACTATAAGAAATACCCAAAACGCTATAGGTGTGCCTATAATATTTGAAGAGTTCCCTCGATTTCTCCATGATTCCATCATTAGATCCTAACGTGATGATAATGGGAGCAACTAAAAAGTATACCCTTTCAAATTAAACAAGAAATTTCTAAATCGGTCCAGCCGTCTTCGAGATATGAGGTAACATAAATAAACAAAAGTTCGAGACGAATTGGCAACCTCCTCCTTTTTTTGAAGTCGGTTAAAAATATAAACAGTTTGTGTGAATATTCTATTCATTTATGTGTATTATCCAAATAAGTACTATTACGAAAACTTATACTTTCTTTGAATACTAATGGTTTCTTTATTGAAAGATTACACGCATTTAATAGATAAACAGAAACATGGTAAAACTTTTTTCAATGTTTAAAGCTAAATTAAATAGATGTAGAGACCATAATATGAGACACTGGTTATATTAGAGGCTGGCCAAAATAATTAGTAAAATAAATATCACTATGCATCAATCCTTAACTTAGTCAGACCATTTGGTTAGCGAGCGACCTCAGGCGCTCTTGCCCTCTACTCAGTTTCTTCATGCTGTGACCATTCGCCTTATGTAGCCTAAGTAAGAAATAATACAACGTCAACAAATGACTATCCATTTATTTACGATAATGCTAAATAATATAGAAAAGATAAACAAATATATAACTCCTTATGTACTAATGAAAATAGTTGAAAAGTTAATCCTTAGTTAAATGTACTTCAGAACTTCTGGTCCGTGTCATTAATTAAAACCAAATTAGTCATAAATTAAATAAAGGTTGGGTACCACAGTTTTAAAAACTGCAAGAGTAGGTACTAGCTTCACAAAAAATCTGAAGTTTCTTTCGCCGGTACACCATTCAAAACTGAAAGTTCTAAAAACCTTTGAATCAGCATTCTTTATTTATTCATTCAGATTTCGCAAAATAGTCGACAAGCAATATCTGTCTGTTAATTTATTGGCCGAAGCCAATTACCACTGTCATTATAGTGGTTAGGTAATTGAATGTGCCCATTAATTGGGCAATGGGACCATAATTGACTTATGTAGTGCTTGTATCGAATTTAACTTTATATACCTACTTTATGATAGCATAAAGTATCTGCTTCACACTTTAGGTATTGACGATTTGTTGAGGATCTATATATTTCTACGTGAAACAAAAACTTCCACTTACCGTTTTTACGAAAATTATGTGGATAGAGAAATATGTTTGGCACAGTTCGGCTTTATATTATGAAGAAGAAGTACACAAATCTATTATTTTTTTGAAATAATACATGAATATATATATTTTTTAAAATTTTGTTAGATTTTGTCCAATCGGCGACCATTAGTCTACCTGATGGTAAGTGAAGATATGGCAAAAGATGAAACATGTTTGCCAAAATCTTGCTCTCAGAAAAAAATTGTTTACATAATTTTACAATTCAAACGATGATAACTGAAAAAGCTATTAGCCCGATTCTTAGAAACTATTACACATTGAAAACATACGCATTGTGTTAGGTATGGCAAAATAATGATAGGCCCTCGGATCAATTTTCAAGGTAATCTGTTAAAGTGTCTGTAGTTTCAACAACAACAATTCGTTCCGAGGCGGGAATCGAACACGCGACACAGCGAAGCAGCCGTTCGCTCACCCACTGCACTAACCGTGTCGTCATCTAATCACCTAAACCAGACGCCGCCATAGCTGCTTCAAAGTAAAAATGTTATAGTTGTAATTTGTTTAGAAAACCTACATCAAAATTATTTTCCCATAAGAATACACAACAGCAATAAAACGTTTCAAATTAATTTGGCACGATAGTAATATACGACTAGGTTTAAATCTAACACCCACGTCAAAATATATTGTTTTCTGTAAAGTGAAGGTAAGTGACATTTAGATGAAATCCCAGATTATGGAGACAAAGAAACAATCAAATGTAAGAATTTCATTGTGATTTTATTTAGCTATCTGTGAGCAATAAAATATTTAGATCGCGCCTTGTGATTAAAATGTTTGGTGCAAGTGACAAACTTTCTACTAACTTAGAATGTCTGATCCCGATGGGTGCGTCTCATATCATATAAAGTTATTTAGTATATTTTCATTTCAATAACGTTCACAAGATATAATAAACATGAGTTATAACAACTGTTATTAATTAATTAAAATATTTTTTTTAGATATAAAATTTATATACTCTAAAACTTATTTCTTATAATGTTATTGGATAAAACGTTTATTTAATCGAAAATCATTAGGCCTATCGTTTAAAATATATAATATTGCGTTAATTTGATAAAGCGTGCTGCGGGAGCGGCGTGACAGAAACGAATCGCTGCAAAACCGATTCCACGTAGTCTTGTCTGTCGTACCCTAGTGTTATTTAAAATCGCTTAGGCGCGGAGAGGTGAGGCGGCCCACGAACCGAGGAGCAGGTGGTGAGCGTGAAACAAAATGTGTTTCACGCTCATCACCAGCTCCTCGACGCTAAGCTCGCATGGGACCGCCGGAGCCCTGCAGCGCCGGAGCCGTGACAGAAATTATGCCTGCTGCATGCTTGCCTGCGTACTGCATGTTTGCTTGCATGCTGCATGTATGGTGTATGCTTGTTTGCATGCATGCTGCATGTATGGTGTATGCTTGTTTGCATGCCTGCTCAGGGTAATAAAAACTAGGCATTTCATCATATTATACTAAATAGGTTTTATGTCTTTTGAGTGGTATATCAAACGACTTTATATTCAATGTATGTTATGCTTATAAAAATTAGTTGCTTTAAAATTATATCAATCGTTTATATTATTAACTGATCATTATCTATTACTATTACTTATAATAAATTTGTAGAGAGGTCAATTCTGTACATTAAATATATTTCCAAAATAACTATCAGAGGGTTATTAGGGTCCGATACTGATGCCAAAAATGCAATCAGTAAAATTTTTGTCTGTCTGTCTGTATAACCGTCATAGAAACAAAAACTACTCGACGGATTTTAACGAAACTTGGTACAATTATTTTTCATACTCCTGAGCTGGTTTAAGTATACTTTTCATCACGCTACAATCAATAGGAGCAGAGCAGTGAAGGGAAATGTTGGGAAAACGGGAGAAGTTACTCCATTTTTTAAGCTTCCGTCGCGTGTGCAACCTTAATGGTTAAAGCTACACAGAAATCATTTCATGACCTAAATGTTCTCCTTAAAATTATATAAAAAATATCCCACGACAGCATATGTCTATCTTTTATGGTTGACTCACAATAACACGTGTAACTCCCGATAGCTTAGCAGTTCGAAGCTTTTTGATTATAATATTTGTCTACTCTTACGTTTATAACACTCTCAGTCACCCCTAATTGAAAAAGTAAACATTATTAACTATTCCATAAAAAAGAATCATATAAATCGGTATAGAAACACCAAAGTTATACATGAAATACGCTAATAATAAGCCATCGCGCGTGAATACTAAATCATGCTATAAGGATTATTTTTGAGAATCGGTCGCCGCGCTCGACGCGTCTCGCGGCCGAAGGTATAAAATTTCGTTCTATAGGTACTTAAGCCTCATGTGAATGTGATCTAAACAATATTACCAATACATTAACTTACGCTGACGCAGTCGCGGGCACAGCTTTTAACAATAATATTGTGCGGTTCCGTATTGCGATATTTTTCAACAGTATTATAGATTGACATATTATATTTCCCTACTAAATTACGAAAGTTAATCTGTCTGTTACATCAAAATCACTGAACCGTGAGGAAGGACATTGGCTATTTTTTTTTACGAAAAACGACCGAAACGCGGACGAAGTCGCGGGCAACAGCTATCTATACTAATAATATAAGGCTGAAGAGTTTGTTTGTTTGTTTGAACGCGATAATCTCAGGAACTACTGGTTCGAATTGAAAAATTATTTTTTAATTACATAGTAATTTTATAGAGAAAGGCTATAGGCTATATATCATTACACTAAGGCCAATAGGAGCGGAGCGCCAATGAAGAATGCTTCAAAATCGGGGTTAAATTTAACGTTAGCCCAAAGTAACTATTCCACGCGGACGAAGTCGTGGGCCAAAGCTAGTACCAAATAAAATTATAGATTCAGTTGTTATATCTCGTAAATATTAGAGATTTTATAATTATATCATATATTACTTACCCGATTCCGATGATCAAAACTAGTTACATCAACCAGTTTTGGTCATTGGAAACTCTTGGATTAATAAAGCCACAAAGCACGATCTTCAGAGTTAAACAACGTTTGACTATGTTAAGCCGTTCATTCCGCCTGTCATTTTTGTTTGTAATATAGTTGGGAAAACGCTTATTAGATGAAGAGCAGTTGTTTTTTTGTTTTGAAGAAAATTAGGATATATTTAACCCGGAATCTTCAGCTCTTCATACCAAATGTCATGAATATCGGTTGGCCGCGTTATTATTAAGTTTAAAATATAATTACGAATCCACATTAATT
This sequence comes from Tholera decimalis, assembly GCA_943138885.2. Classification (NCBI taxonomy): domain Eukaryota; kingdom Metazoa; phylum Arthropoda; class Insecta; order Lepidoptera; family Noctuidae; genus Tholera; species Tholera decimalis. The sequence continues at coordinate 38,013,381 of OW964553.2, read as the reverse complement.
AATTGCGTGCTCATTTAAAAAACCAATAACGTGGCTTCGCACTTCACCGAACTTAGCTTTTATTGACAGCCAGACAGACAGTAATATTCGATACCATTGGAAATCGAAATTTTATCAAAATGAATATGTATCATTTGTTGACATTTGAATGATTATGTGAAAAAATTGCTTTTAAAAAACTGCTCGAGAATGAGTTATTTAAATAGCTTCATACAGCTTTTAATCGGCGACGAGGGGTACCTGATGTCCCAGTGGTGGGGGACCTTAATAACTAGAATTGGAACCCCCTTGTAGCTTCAACAATACGTAATAATAGTTCAGCTGATATACAACGTGTAATTTAAAGGGTATATACATACCAAGTGCATGGCTTCTTTGGATGATAACAAACGATAAACGATATGGCACGGGTTTTGTAATCCTAAGTCTAAGTGTGTAGAACTGTAGAACTTATTACAAATTCCAATACACTGATACCAGAGACCGAATTTTTAAATTAAGAAGAACGAATAGAATTATCGTGTTATTGGCAAGTGCCGTGGAAAGTTATTGACCCTCGTAGTGCTGTGACACATTTGTTATGATTGATATTCAAGAAATATATGAAACCAATAATTTGGTATCAATTCTTTGAGTCAGTTATTTTGTGCTGAAACTGTGCATAGAGACTCCATACCAGATGTTGTCTTCAGCCCTTTTGGATAGATATGGGGTTTCCGTCACACGTTGTATACTTGTATATATTTATTAGCTCGCTTTTGAGTACCATCTCACCTGGTGGGAAACAATGATGTTGTTGATGATGAAACAATCTTACCTAGAAGTACCTACCTATTCACTAATTACTTAAGGACCCTGAAGTAATAGCTATCAGGAATCACAGACTCCGGCATGGAATTCCACTCCTATATTGAGAATATTAGGTAGTGTGAAAGTGATCCTTTCAAAAATCTTTAAAATACCGATCAACCATTTGATGTACGCGCACCATTTATTCTTCCCAAAACTAGTAAATAGTGCTATTTATATCATCCAAACATTTTAAATCATTGCTTCTAATAATGAAAATACCAATCTAAGAATAAAAAATAACAGGGTTATAATTAAAAGGCAGCAGGCACACGTCACATGTTTGAGTTTTTCAAAGAACAATGAACAATGTCCTTAACAATAAATTATTTTAAACTAATGACTACTTATTGCTAACACTAATTGCTATGGCGCTCCAAAAGACTAAGAACAAAAATAAAGTTTTTTCACAACTTATCTCTCTCATCTTCAAACTTATTTAAAAGCAATTGTCAAACATTCAGCGCTAGTCGTTTAGGTACAGTACCAACTGACAGCGTTAAAGCCCAATTTTTTTAGTTTAGAAGAAATTGAAAACTAGTTTTCTTTTTTTTAACGTAGCAAATGATAGCTAACTTTAGACTTCTTGAAAGTGAGTACTTTGGATTTTTTAAAGGTAAAATGATTCCAATGCCACCAATTATAAATAAATAATCTTTCCTATAATTGGTTTCAATAACATTTTTTTACGTATTTTTTAATCCCCGACGCAAAAAGAGGGATGTTATAAGTTTGAACCGATTTCGATGCGTTTTTTTTTTTTTGTTAGAAAGTTCATTTTCCGGCGGTGGTTCTTAGATATGTTTTGTCAAAACCGGTTCAGCCATTTACTAGGTAATAGGGGGTGAAAGTGGGGATGAATAATAGAATGTTGTCAAATATACTCAAGTGGGGTATCAAATGAAAGAACATGACGTGTATATAACAATCAGACATGTTTTATCAAAATCAGTTCAGCTATTTACAAGATGTGGGGGTAAAAGTGCGGATGAATGAAAAGGGGCGTATCAAATGAAAAATAATGACGTGCGTATTACAATTAGACATGTTCTATCAATATTGGTTCAGCTATTTACTAGGTATGGAGGGTGAAAGTGGGGATGAATAATCGAATATAATAAAATATACCCAAGTGGCGTGTCAAATGAAAGGGAACCACGTGTACTATATTACAATAGAGCATCATAGTCGAGACGGGGTGTCGCTAGATAATCCCTACTAG